>JARHVA010004028.1:100000-700000 GCA_037957365.1 Torreya grandis | reverse complement strand
TTGATACTCATGAACTTTGTGAAGAATATTATTTATATTTACGTGTATTAAATATTGTAATTTTTTTTTGTGAAGACTTATCAAAGGAGTGCGAGGAAGAGGATTTATGTATTAAGGTGTTTCTCATTAATGAATATCAACTATGGGATTTTTCACCTCCATTGGATGTTTTCCCACCTATATGTTGTGTCATTGATCTGTGTCATTAATCTGTATCTTTGATTATTAATTATGTATCTATGTCTTCTATGTGTGTATTCATATATATATATATTACATGAATTTTATCAATAATGATAAGTAATATTTATTTTAATCAATGCCAACTTGTATTTTACATTCAAAATAAATGTCAAAAATATACTTTTATTCAAACTATCATCAATATGAATATTATCTCATCAAATATTTCTTATTTAATTTATCACTGTTTCTATTCAAATTTTGCTTTCTATATTCAAAGGAGAGAAAATGAGAAACTAAGAGATGGTCAAGGCTTGATGTGTACCTGGATGTAGTCTGCGCACCGTAATCCAGATGCTATGAGAACTCCTCTTTGGCTGTGGAGGAATGACACCTACAAAGAAAAGAGACTTGGACAAAAGAAGGCATTAAATGGATAGATGGTGGGTTTCCAAGCGAAAGCTTGATCCCAGAAGTATGAAAACTTCCTTAAGGGAGGTCAACCCACTAATTGATAAAAGAAAAGTCTGATAAAAGGCAGGATGTCAAAGTATTGATATGATAAAAGATGAAAAAGCAAAAGGGAAGCAAAGGCTTACCTGAAAGATGCTGTCGGCCTGGTCACAGTCACCGACATCGGTGGTCCTACCGGCGTCGGTTGATAAATGCCGACGTCGATTAGTCTGCCGACGTCGGTGGAGGAAGCGACCAGCATCGGTCGAGGCAGTAGGCTTGAACGGGGTCTGGTCAAGTCTGTGGTCCGTGGACAGGGTCTAGTTGTGCAGAATGGTCTGTGGACAGGTCTGAGACAGAGTTTGGGCCTGGTTGAATGGTCTGGGGTCTGGGTCTAATAGTCTGGTTAAATGGGCAGAGTGTATGGTCCGAGGACAGAGGCAACAGAGAGATGGGGAAGTAAAGATTTGGCTCTGGTCTGGTCTAGGGTCATAGAAGTGTTGAAGGGGGGAGATATTACCTGAAAGCTATAATTCCAAAGACAATGAAAACACAGACAGTATACATACCTGTGCTTGCCAGAAGAGTGCTGTTGTTGACGTAGAAACTTGACGCTGAGTCCCTGTTGTGCTTGATGTTGCAGAAGCCTGATGCAGAATACCTATTGCTACACCTGAGGGAGAGAGTGAGAGGCTTGGCTGAGAGATTAGCAGATTGGCGGATGGTCAAAGATTGAAGATTCAAGGATTCGTGATTAGACGCATGATTTTGTGATTTTTATGATTAGGCGAGAAATTGTGATTACCCAAAAATTGTGATTAGTCTAGAAAGAGGTTAGACGTCGGTTTAAGTAAACTGACGTCAGTGATCCCGTCAGCGTCGATTGACAGTTGATCGACGTCGGTGGGTGCAGAATGCGTAAAAGGGCCAAGAAGCCTATTCTACATCTGCCAAGTGCATAATCAGTTGAATAAATGTCGAAGGTAAGGATAAATACACACCAGAGTTGGTTAGGCGGTTGGAGAGGAGTAAGAATAGGTCTTGGGTGAGTCATAGGGTGGGAAATAGTCCAAGGTGAGGTGTCCTAGGTGAGGTGTCATGGGTGATGTGTCAAAGGAGAGGGAGTTAATTCAAAATAAGTTTATTATTTTAAATTAGTAATTGCATGTTTTAGGAATGGGTTAGGAATGGACCAAGGGGGGAAGAGGAGGGAGAAAGGACCAAGGGGTAGACACGATTTCGGTGTCTACATTTGCCCCTTTTTATATTGTTGGTTGTTCTGGATGAACTGCAAGACAAAAATAGGAGTTGGTTGCCCCAAGTGTGAGATGATGTGGATTGCCCTGAGGTATGAATGAGGTATTCCCCCTCAAAGCGGGAGTCGAGGGAAGGGAACCTGATGTCGGGTGCCGATTTGACAAAAGGTGGATGAGAAGGAGAGTGAGGGTGAACGCTGCAAAAGTCGTGATTACGCACATACCACTTCACGAGACAGGTAGGTCAAATGGTCACAGTCAAAAGGTCAAGGAGTGCCAAAATTGAAATAACCAGGCCCCAGCATTAGTCATAGCTGATCGGGTTATTCAACCTAAGCTGTAGCTCCAAATGGTCGTCATGTTTTAGGTATCCCAGGCTTAGGAAGTGCTCCCAAAAACACAAAAAAAGTCACAAGTAGTGTGGATCAACCGGCTTGCAATCTTATACTTATGAGGGTCCAAAAATAAGGTCTGCAAACAATTTTGCTATCTAGTCGTGAGGTAGCATGCGTGCAAACAAAAGCAAGATAGAGTTGTCTCGAAAGTGGTCAGGGTCTAAAGAGATATGCGTGATCGCCATGGTCGCTGGTCGGGTTGAGATATAAGTGATCTCAAATGGGCCCCATGAAGAGTCAAAAATGACTTCGACATTGGCAGGGCTGGTTGATTGGTCATAATGAAAGATGAAGGTTTGACATTTTGAGAGAGACGAATGAGTAGATGGGTGGACAAAGGAATGGCCGAGCTAACCTTAGAAGACTGAGTGCTACCTATATAGCCCCTGTGTGAAGGGCCTCAGACCAATGTAGTTCAGACAGCGGGTCAAAGAGGTCGATAGACTGGTTTTGGTCAAGATTAAGGTCGAAATGATGAGAAGAAAATGATGCTACAGCCTTTTCCAATGGTGTATTTTGTAACATTGGTTGAGGGGTCTTTCATCCCTAGCAATTGTCCATATTCATGATGGATGTATGCTAAAAATGAATTGAGGTCTATTTATGCTTCAGCAAGTAAGGGTTTATGCTTGACATAAATTGTGTCAGGTCAATAGTTTTCCATGTGTATTGATGTCCATAGAAACTATGTGAATGGTCTAGGTCATGTCATAGTCTGAAAATGTTGGATTGGTTTAGTTTGAGGTTGGTTGGATAGATAATGATTTTGTTGGATGTGTGACCAAAATGTGTCAAAAGCAAAAGGCGAATTGCTCTTTCATTGACAAGGACCAGAATGACAGCATAGATAGGGGTTATTAAAACCAAGAGCCCCATGCATGCATGACGTCGTTGACCAGAGGTTGTGTTAGAGCGGTAATCGAATCACTTGATGTTAAGTGAGCTCAAAATCCCTTGAGTGTGTAGGGGTGATAGGATTGATACTGAGATGGAAGGGGGAACCCGGTTTGGCAGGAACAACTTTGCCCCTTTTATAGGTGACCCGGAGAATGACTATAGACAAGTCCATGACTCTAAAGTTTTATCCGTGAATGAATTTTTTTTTTGTTTTGAAGGCAGACTGATTGATGCAGGAAGCCTGCGATGGAATATTGTCTTGCTTTGTGGTCATGTTGTGAAGCTGATCGATGCGAGAAGCTTCGAAAATAATGCTTTGTATTTAGAAAAATTTATGCATAGCCATCCTTCGAGGGAGTGGTCTATATTCTAATTTTTGATGTTTTTGATATGACTTTGGCCTAGCTGTCCTTCAAGGGAGTAGTCTAGTAAATACGGTAATGATGATGCAGCTATCCTTCGAGGGAGCAGTCGACATTAATAGTTTTATGACCTTGGAATATGCATCCCATTTTGATATATATTTGATTGATTTTGCTGACTGGACTTTAGGTCATGGACTTGACTATAGAGGTTTAGAGGGTTTCCATTTTATTAGGATGAAGTGTTCATGTTTGCCAAAAGGGTTAGGATTGAGGGTTGAAGGAAATAGGAATGACGGTGACAGGGAGTGCTCAAGGGATCAAGCTCAAGTTAAACGTCAAATGAATAATTATTTGACTAACAGTAGACTGGTCAAAGAGGCAAGACATAAAAGGAGCTCAGGTTCTGATAAGTCCCTGGACCATGCTAGTGCGTTAAGGTTCGAGTCAATTAGGAGCAAAGGTGCCCCATTTGCCTCTTTCCAAATTGGTCAAGTGATTGATGACAGCTTGAACAAATGATAGGTGTTTGGTTGGTTGATGTTTGATAATTGCAGTTTGGTCGAGGTTTGGTTGATGCTGGTCGGGGTCATGATAAGAAGGTTGATTGATGGTTGGTCGAGACTTGGTCAAAGTTTGGTCGAATGTCTGGTCAAAGTTGGTCGAATGTTTGGTTAACTGTTTGGTCAGGGTCATGATAAGGTTGGATTCCCCCAGTCGCTTAGGGAGAATGTTGGATAAATTGGTCAAGGTCGGTTGAGGCTTAGTGGCTAAATGGACTGTGTTGATGTTGAATAATGGGGTTAAATGTGGCAAAGGGATCATAATCTGGCATGGAGATCCCAATTTAGGTGATGAGGTTTGAGAGGCATGGGTTGGTGTTGATGTTTTGTCGAAGAGGTGGTCAAGAGGATCCTTGATGAGAAGGGAATCTTTTCTCCGTTGTTGATGAATGATAGCTTTAAGAGTGCAACAACGCTCAGTGTCATGTCTCGGAGTGTGATGATAATGATAAAATTTAGATTTGTCAAACCAAGATGGTCTTGATCTGAGAGTTGATGAGTGGGGCGGTGAGGAAGGTTTGCTGATAACGTGGTCGAGAAGAAGGGTGTCATTTCTCAAACATTGGCGAACAACAACCTTGAGGGCACAACAATGCTCAGTGTCGTGCCCAGGCATGTGATGATATGCAAAAATTTGAGTGTCGTCGAACCAGGGCAGTTTTGGTCTGAGAGATTGATATGGTTTAAGAGGCGAGAGATAGATGCGAGAGGACTACAACAATTGCCGTAATAGTAAAGCATAAGAACTTGCTAACGGGTCTGGATGTTTTGTCACAGTAGGGATTGATGACTTTGGTTTAGGAGGCATTGGTTGATGGATTGGAAGAGATATATGTCTGAAGGGTTGAGGGAGTAATGGAGGCAACTTGCCTCTGTGAAGTATGGGAGTAGGAAGAACTCCTATTAAAGTGGATGGATGCGGGCCCAAGATTGAAGGTAATGAAGAAGGTGGGGGAGGAGTCCTCTGGTGTGGTCTAGTGGCCTTCTTTGATATGGTTTGAGGGCCATTATTGCGAGAGGTGAGGTTAGATGTGGGGTGAACACCAAGAGGTTCAATCTCTTTTGGTAAGGTGGGTGCTTGTGCGAGTTTGGGCTTCGATGCGGACGGAGGTGAGTGAGATATAACAATCTCAGGCAAAAGGCAAGAGGAAACCATGACTGTGTCTTCCTCATTTAAAATGAGTGGAGAGACTGGGTCTTCTCTTGGTAGAGAAGAAATAGGAGAGTGCGGCTCCTCAAGAGAGAAGAAGGCAGGGATGATCGTGCCTTCTGCTTATGCTTGAGGAGTAGGCAAGGTAAGGTCTTCGGATGAAGGTAAGGGTAATGGCGTAGGCATGGTTGAGGTGTCCTCTAGTATGAGAGAGGTAGATGGAGGACTAATAGGAGAAGAAAGTTCTTCATCCTGTGATAGAGGAGGTTGGTCAAGGACAAGAGGCAAAATAGTGTTGATTGTGTGAATATTATGGTCATGAGAGTCATTAGTCGTGGTTTGGATGTTGTTTTAAGTAGGTGGATGGTTTGGAAATGGTTTTTTGAAGATGTCAATGTTTTGATTTGGTGGGGCTTTTAGGTTATCTAAAATAAGATCCCCCTTGTCGATCATGTCTTGGATGATGTTCTTGAAGGTTCGACAATTGTCGATGTCATGGCCGTGGACGCGTTGAAAGTGACAGAAGTCGGCCTCCCTATACCATGTAGGGAGGGCTTTTGAAGGGTCGAATTGAGGTGGTCAGATTTGAGGGAGATTGAGGACCCCCTGCTTGAGTAGTTTTTCCAAAATGGAAGCGTATGATTCTCCAAGTGGAGTGTATGACCGCTGGATGTACCGTTGTTGAAATTTTTTGGTGATGCTTGGAGATATAGAAGGTTGAGGGTAATTAGTTGTCATCAAAGATGGTGATCTAATGACCACAGTGTTGGCCACTCCTTTGGGTTTAGAGTTGGAAGAAGAAGAAGGTCTGGAAGAAGAATGGTCATTGGTTTTTGCATTGGTATTACACAATTTGACCTTATCCTCTTCAATGGCATGGAGTTCAAGCTTTTGAGCCATGGTGAAAGCTTCGTCAAAAGTGCAGAATGTCTGAATCCGCAAGGTAGAAGAGATGTGCTTAGCACATGCTCGAGAAAAGAGCTCGATGAGCTCAGGTTGAGGTAAGGAGAAAGAGAGCTGGTTAATCAAGCCTCTCCAACGGGCGACAAAATCAACTATTGATTCGTCGTCGAATTGCCTGATGGAGTAAAGGTCTGTGATTGAGACTTGTTTGGTGATGTTGATAGAAAAATGGTCGAGAAATAATTGGGCAAGTTGAATGAATGAAAAGATAAAATTTCTGGCAAGAGAGCTATACCAGTCAAGGGCAGAGCTAGAAAGGGACATAGGGAACGTGTGTAAAAGTAACGCATCGTCATGGGCAATAAGATAGCAGGCATGTCTGAATGTCCGTAGATGTTGTTGCGGGTCCTATTTACTCTGGAAGCGAGTGAATTTAGGAAGCTCCCATTGGTTGGGGTATGGTCGGATAGGGACAGAAGGATGAATGGGCTCGTTGCAAATTTGCTCATATGAGAGAGCATTGCGTGAACCAGAGATAGAGGTCTCGAGACTGGACATTTTATCCATCAACATTTTAATGACGTCTACTGATGGATTGGTGGATGGAGCACCCCCTAGGTTATAGGGCACTTGAAAGAGGCTAGAGGAGGCATACGACGTAGTCGGTTGTACCAGTAAGGGGGAAACGTACGGATGACTAGTTGCAGGGACAGAAGTAGAGGCAAAAGGTGGTTGCATTATGAAGGTCAAGGGTGTAAGTTGACTAGATACCACCAAGGGTGGTTGAATGGAGGCACTGGTGGAAGGAAAGGTTGGCACTCCTGCATTTATGGGTGCAAGAGTGTGAGGGGTCGAGACAATCAAGTTCTGGTATGATGTAGAACTTGGTTGAATTGCATGTGGTTGAGGGGGTAATGGAACCCCGATGGAGGTTGGTCTAAAAATGGATGGGGAGGCCCAACTTTGCGTATTGGCCATAGTCGGGTAAACGGTTGAGGCAAAAGGCTGGGTAGCGGACGGTGTTAATGTCATCACCGCTTCACCCGAAAGGTCTCGCGTTGGGTCTCTTGTGAGATAGTTTTGGAGGGCTGTGACATTGAGGTCCAAGAATCTTTCGAAATCTTGGTCCCATTCAGGGATGATGGGAGTCTGAGTCGGGATCAGTCCTGTAGGAGTTCTTTCAGTCTTTGAGTGGAACTCCATGATAGGATTGGTTAGGGACGAGAGAGCGTGGTCAAGAAGAGGGTCAGGTTCCAGATTCTGTGTGTTTTCAGTTTCAAAAACTCAGAATGTGGTTTTGGCAGAAAAAGGGGTTGGGTTTTAAGTTGCTGTTTTGGAAAAAAGGATTGTGACAGTGACCGACGTCGGTTGAAAAACTGATGTCGGGAAGAGAAAATGGCCGACGTTGGTCAGATAACTGATGCCGGTGGAGGAAGGTGGCCGACGTCGGTGGAAAAGCCGATGCCGGTGATTGTGGTTTCCAAAAACTTAGAAAAAATGTTTTTGGAAATGGAGAAGATGTCCTTACTAGCTCAAAAAAGATAGATAAAAATACAAAATAAGATGATGACAGACAAAGCTTAGTGTTAAATCCCTAGAAATAATTTTATTAAGATCGTGTGGCTTATGCCTTAATGTGATGTTTGAGGAGGTTGGCTTTAAGAAGGGTCCTAGAATAAGTAATCTAAAGATGGTTTCAGGTATGTTAAGGCACTCAAAAGTCTGTATTAGCTTTCGTACAGGCTTGGTGCTAAGGAGCAAGCTCCCCTCACTTCACGATTCTAGTGGTTAGCTGGTTTCGCTTAGCCAAAATATACTTTCACTATAGTTTAGACTCTGCCAAAGAACAGAGTTGGCTTTCCCCTTGGTGGTGAAATCCAAGTAGGATTGCCGGGATGGGTAAGGTATCCGCTGGGTGATGAAATCCCAGTCGGGCCTTGTCTCAAGTGAGTTTTATGTTTAATTGAGTGCACATGGTCTGGTTGTGTAACATCAAGTGATCTACGATTTATTCAATATGCGTTTTACTAATTACTAAGTGTGGACTAGAAAATGCAAGAAAGCAGGAAATGGAATGCAGTATATTTTAAAGCTCCAAATCGAAATGTTAAATTGGAATGAAAACAAGTTTGAGAAAGGGTTGAAGAAAATGATTTTTTGACTAGTCTAGAAATGCAAGAAAGGAAAAGAAAAGTTCTTTTTATTCCTGATTATGATGTCGTTTGGAAAAGAAGAACGAGGTGAAAAGGGAGAATCCTAATGCACCCTATATGAAAAAAGAAGGAAAGGAACCCAAGGAAGGCCCTTAAGGGTCCCACCGGGTGTGCCAGAATGTTTCTATTCAAATTTTGCTTTCTATATTCAAAGGAGAGAAAATGAGAAACTAAGAGATGGTCAAGGCTTGATGTGTACCTGGATGTAGTCTGCGCACCGTACTGTGAGAACTCCTCTTTGGCTGTGGAGGAATGACACCTGCAAAGAAAAGAGACTTGGACAAAGAAGGCATTAGATGGATAGATGGTGGGTTGCCAAGCGAAAGCTTGATCCCAGAAGTATGAAAACTTCCTTAAGGGAGGTCAACCCACTAATTGATAAAAGAAAAGTCTGATAAAAGGCAGGATGTCAAAGTATTGATATGATAAAAGATGGAAAAGCAAAAGGGAAGCAAAGGCTTACCTGAAAGATGCTATCGGCCTGGTCATAGTCACCGACATCGGTGGTCCTACCGACGTCGGTTGATAAATGCCGACGTCGGTTAGTCTACCGACGTCGGTGGAGGAAGTGACCGGCATCGATCGGGGCAGTAGGCTTGAACGGGGTCTGGTCGAGTCTGTGGTCCGTGGATAGGGTCTGTTTGTGTAGAATGGTCTATGGACGGGTTTGAGACATAGTTTGGGCCTGGTTGAATGGTCTAGGGTCTAGGTCTGATAGTCTGGTTAAATGGGCAGAGTGTATGGTCTGAGGACAAAGGCAACAGAGAGATGGGGAAGTAAAGATTCGGCTCTGGTCTGGTCTAGGGTCATAGAAGTGTTGAAGGGGGAGATATTACCTGAAAGCTATAATTCCAAAGACAATGAAAACATAGACAGTATACATACCTGTGCCTGTCGGAAGAGTGTTGTTGTTGACGTAGAAACCTGACGCTGAGTCCCTATTGTGCTTGATGTTGCAGAAGCCTGATGCAGAATACCTATTGCTACACCTGAGGGAGAGAGTGAGAGGCTTGGCTGAGAGATTAGCAGATTGGCGGATGGTCAAAGACTGAAGATTCAAGGATTCGTGATTAGACGCGTGATTTTGTGATTTTTGTGATTAGGCGAGAAATTGTGATTAGCCCAGAAAGAGGTTAGACATCGGTTTAAGTAAATTGACGTCAGTGATCCCACCGGCGTCGGTCGATAGTTGACCGACGTCGGCGGGTGCAGAACATGTAAAAGGGCCAAGAAGCCTGTTCTACATCCACCAAGTGCATAATCGGTTGAATAAATGTCGAAGGTAAGGATAAATACACACGAGAGTTGGTTAGGCAGTTGGAGAGGAGTAAGAATAGGTCTTGGGTGAGTCATAGGGTGGGAAATAGTCCAAGGTGAGGTGTCATAGGTGAGGTGTCATGGGTGATGTGTCAAAGGAGAGGGAGTTAATTCAAAATAAGTTTATTATTTTAAATTAGTAATTGCATGTTTTAGGAATGGGTTAGGAATGGACCAAGGGGGGAAGAGGAGGGAGAAAGGACCAAGGGGTAGACACGATTTCGGTGTCTACAATCACAAATATCTATATCAGAGTTTCATAAATGTAATCAATCATATCTAACTAAGATAAACCTCTAGGAGAGGTTACCCTTAGAGGATCAACTATTTTAATTTTATTTTACATATTTCATGTATATATATACCTTATCGAATAATTGTCCCTTGTATCTCCATTTATTTATAAACTAAATGAATAAATAAAAATAAAATAAATTAATGCAAATTAATAAAGTGAAATAAAACATGCAAAATGAGAAATCAAGCCAAGTTATAGTATCATAGGAAAGGTAATATAAAAGATGTTAGTAAACTACTAAAAAAAAGAGGTAAACTATGATAGTTAAAGAAATCTACATAAAACTACTATGTATGAAAACTAAGAAAAAAAGAGAAATATTAAACAAAGAAAGGTATATGAAAAGTTACTACTAATTAATAACATATGATGAAGACAAAGAAAAACAAAAATTAACAAGTACTAAGTATAGAAACAAAAATAGAATAAAATGGACTCGAGTCATGTAAAAGAAACATAATATTCTATTTGGAAATCATGATGTATTTCATAACTAATTACAAAATGATTCTAATACAAGAAGTTGTTGCAGTTTAACAAAAACTCAATCAATCTATAGTACAATAAATGAAGTGTTATTTATTTTGAGGTGAAGTAAAAATATAATCCACACATATGATGTAACATTATATAAGTATCAAAAAGTTATGTCCTTGGCCATTTTTAGATAATCAATTTATAAATGAATACTAAATCTAGATACACTTCACTATACCAAACATGACACTTCACCATTAGAGAATATGTTGTTTAGTCTTCCTAAAATCAATGCTTGATCTCAAATAATTTTAGATACAAGAGAAAGTGTAGAATGAAATATCAAAATAGATCTATTTTACTTGTATGACTCCCTTGTTGAATAGTCACCTTCAAGTCATTATAAATCCTTAACTTAAAATTTAATTACTCTTTAATTTACAACTAAATTTTAATTAAATTTAAATAAGGTTAGTTATACTTTATTTAAATTTAACTTTTAGGATTTTTAATAATAATTTCACTTTATAAAGTGTACTTAAATAAGGTTTGAGACACATTTAAATAAGACCAAAACACAATATGTTCTCAAAGGTGGGGGCCCACTTGACATCACTCGCTTAGTTAATTTATAAGTACATTTTCATGTGATATCACTAACACAAAAATTAATTATAAGAAATTAAATAAATTGAAAATGACTATTTTTAAAAATTTTAGATAAGGAAAATTTTCATTATCTCATTTGTACTTCATTGATACTCATATATCTTCTCTTAAATATCCTTACCATTTCCTTATAAATAGATTATGATTCAACCAATTAATATATAATATAATGAACAATAATCAATATGATCAACAAAAGATCAAATAATATCTATGTTTTAAATTAAGACATAATCTATAATTTCTCCTTTTCCATAACAAACTGTAAAATATTGCATACTATTACAATCAGATAAAAAGTGAGATATCTAAAATTGAAATTAAACTAAATAAAAATTCATGGATCTATTTAACTATTAAATTAATGAAAGTATCTACACTAGAACTAAATAGATCATTAAAGACCATAGTTTCAAGATAAAATTGTATGTAAACAACTAAAAATCAGAAATTACATATCATTATTTTGTATTTTCTTCATTAGATGATATTAAATAAATCAAAGGATGCCTTATTTAATATGATACTCAATGTACTCCATAGATTTCAAAGACATCAATCTGCATTATGTCACCTAACTCATCATCTATCTCAATTTTTTTTAATGACATGAGTTACCAAAGGTGGGAATAAAGAGATACTAGTGCATTTATAACTTATAAAGATAATGTTGATGACTCAATAACATGTTTATGGGCTTAAATATAGATGATAACATTGTTATGAGGTGGTGAATCAAGAACTATATTAGTTTCATTTTTCACAAGCTATATTTGATCTATAGAAATAACTAGTGAACCATGTCCAAAATAATGAGGTTATAATTTTCCTTTAAGAGGGGTTTGTCAAGTATGGATAACACAAGACACAATATTCAAAATATTCTAGAAGGTGAGATAATTATCATTTATATGTAAATGAATGCATGTACCAAAACTAAAAATTCATGTAAAAGTGTTATAGACCCTTCACGACCTAAAGGGTTTAAATTGGTAAGTACCACATGAAGGTGGAACATTCATTCTTAAATAATCATGTTCACTCAAATAATTATTTCTTTCATAGCATTAAGATCATTCACTTCATCTCAATATATTGCCTTTATTAAAAATATTCCAACTTATAAGAAATAATCATTACTTAAAACATTATTCCTTATTATATTTAAAGCAATGATTAAGAAAATATAAAATTTTTGACACATATAATTTTACTTCTTTCAAATAGTTGAATGAGTTATAAAACTATTAAATTAAAAAATGTTTTCCTGAATTGGAATGATAAGACTCCAAAATCATCTAAAAGTTACATTATATTACAATCATGCATTGTGAAATTTACATTTAAAATTTAAGGGTAAAACTCAAACATTTCCTTCCTTCAACCTCTCCTTAATGCTACAACTAAATGATTTTGTCTATGAAAACCCATATTCCAAATGCATCTCAAACCAACTGTATTGAGAAATAACTCTTGATAGTTACATGTTTTGATGTATATATTATATTTATGTTTATATCACTATAATTTTATGAATTGGTTAAATAATGAGATTGGTTTCCATAAATCCAAGAAACTACACAATCAAAAAATCAAACCACTATGCAATTTCCTTTCATTATGAAAAAATGGTATAAATATTATTTATTTCTATTAATTTTTACTTTAACATCAAAGTATTTCAATAAAAAATAGTAATAATGTTTCATAAATATAATTAAAATATAAATCAATCAAATGTGAGAGTTACTACAAGCAATTAAAGTACTAGAACTTAACAAGTCAAATCAAATATGAATTAGAGTAACACATTAACATATTTTACAAAATTTTAATATTTCCATAGGGGTATAAAATTTCATGATAATACAATCCTTTGATACTCATTTTCATGTTACGTTCATCAACATGTCACCTAATCACATGCATGCATCTTATTCTTGTTGGTGTAAGATTTTTATTTTCTTACCATTTAGATTGCTTAGTTGTGTTTGTATATTTGGGAAGTTTATCCCACATGTATTAGGATGTTGGATCCTTACCTTTCTTCCACCTATTTTGGGAATTTAGTCCCATGTACATGGTATGGTTGAGATTCTCCCAAATTCCACCTATATATACATCCCTTTGTGAGCTTTACTCATATGAAATATTTAGAATCTTTTCGATTATGGTGACCTGCTTAGCTAGGAGATATGTAAGTTGTGTGTTGTGATAAATTTGAGAGTTTTGAGCTTAGTGAGATGTAAGGTTTGAACCTTGGTCATGTAATCCTTATCCATTAAATGAATACATCTATTATAATTCTACTCTTTTATTGATTTCTAGCTTCAACAGATTTATATGTTTGATCTTATTCATCAGTTTTGGATGTCTATTATTAGGTAAATCTTACATGGTATTAGAGTTCTGGGTCATGGTAATGGACATTAGTTTTTATGTTTGTTAATATTTGAAATCATGAGTTGATTATTGTTTGTATTTTTCATAAAATGCTAGGAGGTACTCTATGGATCAATGTGTTCATATGTATTTTTTATCCTCTTTACATGAGCTAATATTGGGGTAATCAAGTTTAATTTTTTAGGTTCAAATTTTAGTTTTATAACCATTTTATTGGTCCAAGAAAATTTCTTGATAACTTCTCCATACACCACTCAGCTAGTTTTCTCTTCCCAAGTCTCTAATCAAGGTTTCTTGTCACCTTTTTACAAATCTATTTTTTTAAATAAAAAAGTCTATTATTTTAAAAACTACTCTCAAAATGTAAACAATCATTCAAAACCATTTCTAGGTTATGTGTGCCTTATTAATATTTCCAAATCATTTTGAAATTTTATATTTCATTGAGAATTGAAAAAGTTATGATGTTTTCACTGAATGGTACTATTCACCAAAATGGGTTTAGAAAACAACCTTCTTTAGTAAATCATAGTTTTACCATACAATTTATGGTTTTTAGATAATACATATGGTTTTTTCAAATTAGTATATTTTAATTTAATAAATGGTAGACATAATCATGGTGGGGCATGAGATTTTTTGATTATTTTTTATTAAAAATAATATATTTTAATATTAAGTATAAGGGAGATATTAATTATTATAATATTGATCTAAAATCATTAGTCAAAGACTAGAGAGTGAGGCATGGTTTGTTAGGAGGCCAAACTCCCTTGTATAAAAACAAATTTCTCTTCTTACTTATTTTGCATTTTGCATCTTGATCACTTGCTCTACTTGGAGGTCATCTTATACATAATGGAGGTATACTTCATCAAGGTGATGGGACTCATTATTGAGAAGAGTTAGTTTTATAATTTATCTCTTGTTTTTAAGGGGGGGAGTTTTTTCTATGGGTTTTCTCAAATTCTCCATCTTATTAGAGTTTATATGTACTTGGGTAACTCATTAGGCCTTGTTATTGGGATACAATTATTATACCCACCTAATTTATGCTTAAGGGGGGGGGGTGTTGGCGTAGGATATTTATTTTCCTACCATTTAGCTTGCTTATTTATGTTTATATATTTTGGAAGTTTATCCCCCATGTATTGGGATGATTTTTCGTTACCTTTCTTTCACCTATTTAGAAGAAGTTATCCCCATATACATGGTATGGTTGGTATTATCCTAGCTTCCACATATATGTACATCCCTTTATGAGCTTTGTTCATATGGAATATTTGGAGTCTTTTGGATTATGATGAACTATTTAGTTAGGAGTTATGTAAGTTGTGTGCTATGTCAACTTTAAGATTTGTGAGATTTGCGAGCTGAGTGAGTTGTAAGCTTTGAGCCTTTTTTATGCAATCCATCTCCATTATATGAATACATATATGATAGTTCTAATCATTTCTTGATTTATAGCTTCAATGGATTTGTGTGTTTGATATTTTTTTATCGATTTTGAATGTCTATTATTGGGTGAATCTTACAATTCTACCATTTAGGTTCATCTCATAAGATTTTAGATTGGTTGTGGTGATGTCATGAGAATTTTTTGCTTGGTTTGAATCAATGATATTCATGTATTATATAAAAATTTAATGAATAAAAATACTTAGTAGTGTCCCCTTCATGGAGAAAATATTGTCTTCAAGATGGATTCTTTGATAGATTGATTGTCTCCTATTGAGTGTGGAGTGAAAACTTGCAGAGGATGATAATAATTAGATTTATAGAATTTTGAGTATCATAGAAGCCTTGGTCATTATAATAATATATGTTTAGACTAAGAGATAAGTAATAGGCATAATAGATATTAGATGTGATCCTTTTAATAGTGGGAAGGTCTAAGAACTAAAGGGTACAAATATGAGAGGTAATTTCCAAGTATACAATATTGAGGTGTTATATAATTTAGATTTAGTATATATAGCTTTAAGTTGTTTATTAAAATGGGATACATTTTTCAAGTCCTTGAAAAATATGGTCAAGGATTTCAAAAAACTCTCAAAGCATAAAAGAAACCTAATAATTTTGGCCTTTGGTGAACTAGATAATGTTTTTGACCCATCATAAGTCCACTTTCATTAAAGCAAGCATATATGAATAAAAACCTACTCAAAATAAGTGTGAGTGATCTACTCATGCATGTAAAATGATTTTTTTCATTAAATTATTTGAATTTATTATGTTATAATAAGTCATAAATCATCATTATTGGAATCTCCATCCTTTTTAATTATAGAAGAAGTGAAACCATATAATTTTACATGTTGATTCATTTACATCCATACACATAGGTCTTTAAAATTAATAAAAAAATTCATTTTGGGTGATCCACCCCACTCAAATGGAAATAATGTTTGTATTTAGAGTCCCCTATGCTCATAATAAATACTAACTAGGATAAATGAGGCATGTCACTTCTTAAGGAAGATAAAATGATCTAGATGATAGTTGATAAAAATATTTATACTGAATAAACTAGGATATAACTTGTATGCCACTTTTTCAAGGTCATATATCCTAGACCATTGATTGGAAATGTAAACTACAATATAAGTTAGAAATCATCAATCAAATTATTTAATGTTCCTTATAAATATGTGTTTGACAACTATGTAGAGAACTTGAATAAAATGAATATATGTAGGTAAATTGAATAAACTGAAGAGTCCAAATTTTTTATCGAAGCACCTCAAAAATTTAAAATATAAAAAGCTATTAAAATTCTTAAAATAGTACAAAAAATTTCAACATCTTAGAGGAATACCTACTAGGATATTCATATTCCAAGTCGAATCACTTCATATTATATTTTTATATTATTAATTTCCTACTAAAAATAATTATAAAGGAGATGCAATTGGATTATAAAATGATGTAGTCATATAAAATGTAAAAATTGGTAACTTGATCATGGCTAATGATACCCAACCCATAGGTCCCTCTTGCTTTCTCTCATGACCCTCATAGGCTTGTTTTCACTAATTCCTAGTCATCCATGGCCTTCCAAACTTGATCCCAATTGAGTCAAGACCCTCTTTTCATAACCAATCCATCCCCCTAGGTCTTGTATACCCAAAATAATATCACCACACTAGAACTATATCACCAATGCCACTCTTGTCTGCTTTTGGTGCTATTGTCTAAGCTCATTTCTAGTGCCAATAGTCAATTACTTATGGTTTCCCATCCTTATCCTTATCATCCTAACATGAGAAAATTCAATCCATGACCAATAGATACATATAAAAACCCATTCAAAGATCATTTGGAAAGGGTTAGCAAATATCACAAAGCAAGCAAGAATACAAGCAAGACTACTCAAGTACATTTCCCTATTCTTTATATGTAGCCATCCAATACTATTTCCATCTTATTCAAATATTTACACTAGTTTTTAGTCATCTTAAGCACACCTAGTTTATCATTCCCTTGCATTCTCATATCAAAATTACACCAAACACTTTCAAAGGGAGAACTACATAAGGCTTGATCCCTCTTCAAAGTATTTGTATGTAGGTAGGGTGCCCACATAAGGGGTGTGGATCCATGTCCAATGAATCTTACACACACTAACCTCCCCTCTTGTTTTAAATTGGTCAAATTACAATGGAACATAGGGTTTGAAGAGAAAATTTTCTCTACAAGGATCTCTATATACTTCCAACTATCAAAACTTCAGAGACAGAGTCACACAGACCTACCTAATAAAACCTAAAAAGCTCATATCCTCAGAACAATAGTGCCAAACAAAGACTATAGTGATAGTACCACTCCTATATACTTTTTCCCCTCCTATCTAATTAGAAAACAAAACTTAGAATCTTATTTATGATAGTGTCCTAGGTCTACACAGTGAATATCAAATCTTGTCTCAGTCAGATCAATATAGTTTAAGCTAAGTCTTATTTTCTCCCTCTTATTACTATTTTTATAAAATATCTTATTAAAAAATAAATTAACAAATAAATAGCTTATTTACC
This sequence comes from Torreya grandis, assembly GCA_037957365.1. Lineage (NCBI taxonomy): Eukaryota > Viridiplantae > Streptophyta > Pinopsida > Cupressales > Taxaceae > Torreya > Torreya grandis. The sequence continues at coordinate 682,427 of JARHVA010004028.1, read as the reverse complement.
ACATATTATTTACTAATTTATCAACCTAGACCCTTTAACTAAGTTAGGAATAAAACCCCACTATTCCCGAAATTGTTAAATCAAATGGAAAAGGAATTGTGAGAGGAAAAAAAGTCTTGTATCTTCTCATCTCTTTGAAAACATTTATACCATTTTATAAAATACAAAAAAAATATCTTTTTATAATTTTTATTTGTGTATATTTTACTTCTATTTATTTATGGTTCACTTTTATACATTTTTGTAATCTCATTTTATGCTAAAATTATTGTAATTAAATTAATTCGACCTATAAGGAATTAATTTTTTTAATTTACTATGTTTTCCATAAAATTCCCAATCCAATTTAGATCATACATCCTACCATTTTAGAAAAAAAAATCATGGATTTCCTTTTAAAATAATCATCAGAGGAGGAAACCATAAAATGATTGATTGTAAATGTGAATATCACAAATTATGAACTTTACATACATTATCCAAATCCTCTACTTATCTTTGTGGGTAGAACATTATGGGAAAAAATAAGTGTTATAATAATGTATGATGTGAATATTACAATCTCACATTGATTGGGAATTATCTCCATCTACATGATATGTTCATCCATTAATTATTTAATAACCATTTGGTTAGTGGTATTGGGTAAGGCATAAGTACTTAATTTTTTAAGGAATATCAAGTCCTTCTTCTAGCTTGGATTCACCATAAGTAAGGTAAACTGTTGGAAGATAATGATCCACTTGGAAGATTTTCTAGGGAATATAATAGGTTACATTGTACAATGACTTTTATGTTCAAGGAATAGGTAATGTTGTAATTTATTAGATGTAAAATCTAAGGTGAGCAATGGCCTCTATACATCATGAATGTAGTTCAACTCATACATTATGAAATTGTTGTCATCACCTTCTTGTGATATCACTACTCCAAAAAATATTAGTAGGAGATATATAATTAGTGGTATGCCAAATAATAGAAAAGCCAAACAAGGACTGATATTTATGGTTGTATGATGGTATTTGAATTTTTTTGCCACAAAATTCAATCAATTTATATATACATATATATATTGTATTATATAAAATTTGAAATTTTGAATAGACCATCAAAAATTCAAAATTAATATAATAAATATATATTATCTTCAATATTTATGTCTTCCTCTATGAACTAGTTATTATAATTTTAAGGGCAATGTGAAATATATAACTATCATAAAAAAAAACATGATAGGTTGAGGCAACTATAAAATTTACTCGCTAGAATCAACATAGAGTGAAGACAAGTAAATTGTTCAACTACTCAAATGTCATACCCCATTTTTTTTAATTATTACAAATATTTTTGAATAAATGATAATATGTTTTTATTTATTAATATTTTCATATTTTCATGAGCTTATGATGTGGATTGTATGGGAATTAATTTCACCTAGTGGTGAACTAGTTGCTGATTAATTATTTATTAAATTTTCATCTAGTTATTATGATTATTTTATGAGTTAATTTTATCCAATATAAAATGGAATAAGTATCTTTTATGTGTTTTTAGGGACACCTTTGAAGGTTAAGACTTACAAGGGATCATCATCAAGGAGAGGAACTCCTAGACTTGGGACACAACCAAAGAGGGATAATCTCACACACATTCTCTAAATATTATTATGAAGGTTGTGTGATTGAATGATTTACATTACAAGTTGCACGGTGTGTAAATAATTGTGGTGTTAATTTTATTGGTCATAAATCCTTATTTCAAGTATGTATTCATTGTGGTTGCATGGTGTTGTTTGCACATGCTTGTTAACTTTTATGTTTTTATTTGGGCCTATTCATCATGTGACCTTGTATTAATGGTTAATAACTTTACATTGTTGATAATTTTTCTTGATGTTATCATTAGTTTTTCTCCTTAACTAACCTTGTTATTGTTAGTAATGGTATAAATTTCATAATACTTAGTTGATCATAAGTGATGAAAGTTAATAATATTGATTTTATTTTCTTTAGTTTTGACATCTTTGACAATGCTAATATAATGTTTAGTATTATATATTTAAATGATTATTATCATGCTTATTAATCCTACCAATAGGCAAGTATTATAGGTTTTAAATTTTTAACTAGTGGCTTTTGCAATATCTACTAGAGGTTTTAATGTAATTTATTATATGGATTGTATTATAGTTTTGTCTCAATATATTTTGGAATATACATTCACTCTTTATTGAAAAATATTCTCTGTAGCATAATTTTTTTTAATAAATGTCTATTTTTTATATAAAATACTTTTACATATAATTATTATAATACATCATCATCATCATCATCATCATCATCATCATCATCATCATCATCATCATCATCATCATCATCATCATTATAGTGTAGTGAATTTAATTCCCCCAATTGAAATAAAGAACTATTTATTAAATTTTCATGTAGAGATCACTTCCATGATAGGTCCAAACACATATATTTTAAATAATAAAGGGAACCTAAATGCTCTCAACTATACTTGTGCCTATTTATAGTCTTCAATATCTTTACTTTGCACTGAGATCTAACTTCATAGGTTGATTTTTGGATTTTATTATTTTTATGTGTTTGATATTGACAGTGGTCTCTTCTTTATGTTTGTGTGATTTTCAAATATGATGTAGTTTTTTGTCCTATTTAGTTATATATTGGTTGAAGGCAATAAGTTATAGTATTCCATGAATGATGTATCTATTTTACTATTTAGTTATAGATAGGTCAAGGGAAAGGAGTTACATCTATCCATTCTAAAACTATATGCATAATATTTTGAAAAGGCAAGAAGGGTCACCTTAGAGGGAAATTTTGACTTATATATATTTTATTTTTTAGATGTGGTGTTGATGATCTTTATAAGTATTTTAATATTTATTTTCTCCATGAAGAGATTCTAAACTAAAAATTTGATTATAAGTTTTTCTCTACCATTTTAAAATTATATTTATTTATTAGTTTGAATGCAATATATAATTTTGCTAAACATGACATGAATATTTTCCATGATTTCAATCAAAGGTACATCATCTACTTATTTATTGTGAATTCTAAAAAATATTGAATTTATCTGGGAGGAACCACTCTTTGCATTACAAATATGTAATATGATATTTATTTTTTCTCAATTTAATTATTAATTTATTACATATAGCATTTAGAGTGGCTTTTTTTATATGGATCATGAAAAGAGACAAATCATAGTATAAATCAATTGATTGAACATTCTTCCATGCTCCTTACCAATAACACCACCTTGTTATTGATATTTATCCCTATCCATATTAGAAAGCAACATCAATGCTATTTAAAATGATTGGTGAAGGTGGGTAATCAAAGAGAAAGTTATTTTTAGGTTAGTTTAGGATTATTTGTCTTGGAAATCTTCAAGTGGATCATGAAATATAATTTTAAAAAAGCATTGAAAAATTTCTATCATAGTTTACAAGTAGATTTTATGTTATTCCTTCCTCTTCCACTTATATGGGATGTATTTCACTTATAAGGTCCTTTCTCAACCTTACTAATGTGCATTATTTTAAGGGAAATGATAGGACTAGTGGTTACTTAACCAATTTATGTATAAATGATGAAGTCCATCAAAATTTCTCCAATTATAAATGGAGAAATTAATATCATAAATTGGGACTCTTAAAACTTGTTGAAGACTAATTTGAATAATTTATGAATTTTATTTCTAATAACCCATAAAAATAGAGAGCAAAAAATTCCTACTTCATCCAATAAGATGGACAAGTTGCACACCTTAGAAGGTTTATATAAAATATATGAAACTATTTTTAAAATTCAAATCTAGGTATCTAGCATGCCATAGTTGTGAATATTTGTATTAATTTTAATTAAAAATGTAACATCAATTTTTTTATCTTAATCAAAGTTAACAATTTAAAAAAATAGTAGTAGTGTCTACAAATTATGACTAATGTGTGATTGAATTAAATTCTTAGATTTTTTGATAGAATAAATATGTGCATTGAATGAATCATCATCAGTAAAATGATGATGTAGGCCTTTTATAACCAGGGAAAAGGTTGGATTGGATGTGGAATTAACTTTTTTTTATAGATGGGCATTTTAGTGCACATGTGCTACCTTGATTTATCCTTGGATCAACAACTAGGTTGGTATACTGACATTTTTTATCACTCATGTCAGCTTAGGTTATGATTATAGGTGGGATGGAATGATTTAATGGCACCATTAAATGTTATCACTACCAAATTATAACAATTGTTTGTGATAGGTCTAGTTTTTGAAGTGGAGACATGTTACACATTTTTAAAGTTGATAGCCCTAAATATTTTGTCACTTTTATAGCATGTGTATATGGTTGAGCCTTTGAGACACGAGCCTCTTGGGTTATGGGTCCCCACTGGAGGTAGATATCAGATGATTGACCTTTGTCAGTTAGATAAATTATCATGAAAAACATTGAACTTCATTCCACAACTTTGCCTTTTGAAACTATTGATTTTGAAATCATATAATCTCCTTCTATATAGTTGAGTAATTATTGAACCATTAATTCTAGGCTTAAAAATCATAGAGGAATTATATTGATTATGTTCATTATGTGAGTTAAAAACATGACAATATCTATTTTGGATTGTGTCACTTAATATTTTCCTTTCTTCTTGTTTGTTATTTTGTTATGTTGAATGTTATTCTTTGGAATTTTTTATGTTAGATGTGTCTTTATTGGTAAAGCCCCTCTTCCCTTCATCTAATTATATTTTAACCTTAATTTTAATCTAAATATATATTAGAATTAAAATTTGTAAATTGATTATTTATTTTTATGGTGATCTAGGACATAGGGTACATTATAATGGAAAGTAGTATTCTAGAGATTGCTACATCAAAAGTAAAATTAACTTTAACTTTTATTAGGTTGTACATAGATTTAAATATAAATTTAATGTGTATTTTTAATCTATTTATTATAATTTTCAAATATAACCTAATATTTTTGCAAATAAAAAAATTGACAAGATTTACCATTTCATGGTTATTGTTAATATAAGTATTATTAATGATAAAATAGGGTTATGAGACCCCAAGACCCACACAGATCAATGTAATGGCTTTGGAACATTATGATAAACTGCTATGATTTTTGGATGCAAATACATATGGGTCATTAGCTTAGGCATAGAATTGGAATAATTGTGCTCAAATCCATTTTCATGGTTGACTTATTTTTTTTAGAATCATTGTTCAACAAAAAGACTTATTTTAAACTTGTATTAAGGGATTGGTAGAAGACCTTGTTATTTTTATAGTTTGATAATACTATAGAAATGGAATAAAAATGAGATGCAAGGTCATTTATTTTATTTTTTATGCCATTCTACCATAGATAAATTTGGGTTTCAAAGAAGGAATGGCCAAATCCCTTAAAGAAGGCTAGGAGATACCTCCATTAAAAATTCCTTTCGATGGAAATAAGGACAAGAGAGATGAATATGGTTTTTTAATTAGATTTAAAATATGGATTATATAATAGAGTAATACTATAAATAGGATAATTGTATACACATATGATTTTAGTCCCTAAAATGATATGGGACTATAGATAAGGTTCATGTTATGCCCTTAGCCTATAACATGTATTAGGATATGTGTAGCCAAATTATGGATATAATAAATTTTAATGAAATTATATGATCATTTTTATATATTCATATTAGTAGTAGATTTATCCTAGGGTTTATATAAGAGGTAATGGTTAGTATTTTATCATTACATTGTGAATTATGTTCTTATTGTATGGTTGTGGAGGGAACCCTCAAAGTGACTCATCATTTATTTTTGTATATTATAATATATTCTAGTTATATTGTGATATATTGTTGTGATTATACTTTATTTGTGGATTAATTTCATTATAAGTGTTAATAGAGCTTAGATATAAGAAAAAGAGTGGGAGAACCCCTAATTTTGGATAATTGCTTATATCTTGTAATCCATTATGAATTTTTATGCAATTGTTTTAATAGAGTTGTATAATAATTAAAAGACACTAAAATAAAATAATAAGGTTTGGTGATCATTTTTGGAAGATTTATTTTAGTTTTATAGTTTTTTTATATGCTTTATAGGTTGTGTTGACCAAATTTGACTTTTTAGTCAAATTGGGGCACCTATAGGTAGAAAATTCAATTTTTAAATCTATATGGGGTATAATATCTTGTAATGTAGTGAATTATAGGTTAATTAATTCCAATTAATTTTTTAATAGCCTTGGTCATTATCTATTTTAGTCCTTATATCATTTTTGGGTCATTTTGAGGTTAAAAATAGTGCATTTTAATGCTTTATATGGGTTTATTAGGAAACACACAAGTTTAAAAACATTATTTCATGTCCCATGTGTCATTATAAGTCTTATATAATTTAAAATACTTAAAAAATGGTAGGTTGTTTAGATAAAAGTTAGTTTTCTTAAAGAAAAGGAAGAAAATGGCACTTGTATGACCTCCTTGGGAAGTGTACCACTTAAAAAATGTGGAAATGTGAATATAAAGATTAATAAAACTCATATAAACTATTTAATTAATATAAAAATTTAATTTTAATGATAAAACTATTCTTCTATTTTCTTGGCTTTCTAGACACACTAAAGTAACTTACAGGTTTTTGCTTGGTATGGTCAGGACAAGTAGTTTCAAGACAAACGATCTTGGGGGTATATTTTTAAATTATATAACTTAATTTTAAAATCAATAAGTTTCATAATGATTACATTTTATTTATGAATAATATATTTGAAGTTGACTATTCAAATCTACCTATCAGTCTGTGTACCCTTCAAGTTTTGGTTTTGTTTGGGATATTCTGTACAATCTAGATACTAAGATTGATTAAAGAACATGTTGAATTAATTATACAATTATAATAACATTTTTTTTCATTTTTCCTAAGGTTTTGATATGATAATCACCTCAATTTTTAGGAAGATACAATTTTATGAGTTATAGGTAGTTTTCACCATTTTCAAGAGTTTTATACTTTTTCAATGGATTCAAAGGGTTGTGTTAGATTAATATACATTTTTTAAAAGTCTAATTTCCCCCATTTTTCACCTTTAATCAATTTTTTATTTATTCTCATGGTTGCAAGCCCATTCATCACACTAACCAGTCATTTTAGAGACTCATGCATGCTCTTTTATAGATGTATGCATGAATTTTTCATGTTGAAATAGTGTTATAAAGCTTGTATCAATACCTTATTGATAAAAATTATGTATTTAAAAGGTCTTAAAAAGGTTTTAGTTATTTTGAGGCCATTCATATAACCTTGTTGTTCCATTTCATGCTCACTATCCACATATACAGTCAGATAACATCCACATGCCCCTAATGATGTCATCCTAAGGTAAATCTATTGGTGATTATTTCAAGAATTTAAAGCATGAATTATTCACTTAAGGTTTTGAGATAGATACACAACTCCTAAGAGGATAAATCAATGCTCACTTCCTAGATTATACCTTGTTGCCTGCACACTTGAGGATCACCACCTATAAGTGGTCTAAATAGAGAGTTTATAGTCCATTTTGAAAGGTTAAAATATGTTTTGACATATTAATTAAGGTTTTAACATTAAAAAGTATATTTTAGACCTCATATGAAGGAATAGGTAGTAAAAACAAGTTGAGAATCAACCTCAAGCATGAAATGATTGAGTTCAGGCCTATTTTTCCTAAATGGGCAAAACGGAGGCCAAAGGGATTTTTGTGGACCTCATAAAACATGCCTATAAAGTGTTACAAACCATAAAATTAGGTGAATCATGTTGCCTCTATTATATGTAGGATATATTCAAATTTTGAGGGGCAAAGAGTGAGTCAAAAATGGTTATTGAGGAGCCTAAAGTGGCCTCTAAAAGCACTAAAACCTTGCAATAATGTCTACAAGATTGAGTCTAGAAGGAGATTTTCATTCATAGTATAGAAAATAGCCTTGCAATTTTGTTTAAAATTCTAAATGGTTGAAATGATCTTAAGTGAGTACAAGGATAATCAAGTGGAGGTGATAGCTTATTTGCAACCCCTCTACACACCTACCAATTCATACACAATACCTAAATGGGCATCTACAACTAGCCAAGGGTAAGGTTAGAGAGGATGTTCCTTTCATATGACATGATCATGGAATAAATGAATAAATATAATCAACAAAGATATTGAGGGTCCAAGGAGCTCTATAACATCATGATCAAACCCTAGTAGGTAGTGAACACCTACAATATGGTCAAAAGGCATGGTGTTTCAGTCAACAGGGGTAGTAGAAACTTAGTTTGGGAACTCAAGTGCATATAAGGGTTATACATTAAGTTAATATGAAGGATATATAACCTCCATAATAACCATGATAAACCTCACAGGATCTAAATAATGTGAAGAAGCATATATTAATCTTTTGAAACCCTAGGAACACCTACAACCATTGAGGTGACTATTTTAAATAATAAACAAGGTTTTGAGTCTCAAATGAGGATCTAGGCTAAAAAAAGTGAATAGGAATCCAGAATAATGAAAATAATATAATAAAGGTATTAAGGAGGTTTTTTGAGCACTATGTTCAAGGTCTAATTTATACATATCCAACTATAGGTAGGGTAAAAAGGAGATGTCTTAGTCAACAGTTAGGCAAGCTGACTCATACTTATAGATTCAAGAGTATGAATTATGCTTAAAGGGTAAGATGGTTAGAATGAAGTTTGGATTAAATATATAATGGAAATTATAATGAACATTGTAATTTTACAATGAATATGGAACATAAAAGAGGGATCAAAACATGTAAAACATAGTCACAATCAATAAGCCTGCACATAGTCTCTTTTGCAAGCCTATCTTGCAATTTTGTTGAGGTTGGGGGGTCTATAAATAATATAAAAGGATTAAGTTTTGTGGACAAAACCCTTATGAAATTAGTAATACAATAAAATATTAATCTTGGTTTGAGGGAATATGGAATGCCCTCTATTTTGTCTCAAACAGAGGGCACTCCCTTTGGACATGAAACTGATAGTCCAAGAGAAGATGGGTAAGAGGATGGATCAAGAGTTGTTAAAAGATTTAAAATAGGCATATTAAGTTGTAAAAAATATAAGGGAACATGATGAAAACTTTATATATGAAATAAATAAAACAACATAGCCTAGACTTTCAAAGATATAGTCATGCCTAAAAGCAGGGTTTAAGGCCTAACAACTAAATGATATACCAAAGCCATTTATAGCTATAAGATAACATTATAATGGATTGGATAATTTATAAAGGGATATTTTATATGTTTATAAATTCATGGTATGTATATAATCTATCAAAAATGTCATTCTTGGGCTCAAATTGTAGGCAAACCTATTAGGTAATTGAAGCTTAGTTCCCAATTTGAGAGTCACTTACACTTATAGACCTAAACATGGTTTATAATTTATTTTATATTATTTAGGAAGTAAAAATTAATGTGTATAGACCATTGAGATTCAAGGAAATCAAATAGGATGACCTAAAACATAGAAGTTGCAGGCATGCCTATGGAATGAGGCTTAGGCCATGACCAAATAGAAGAGTCACTCAAAATCCTAGCATGATACAAAGATTAATATGAATTATAACATGTTATTGGGGTTTATATATAGGTTTATAAGCTATTTGTGTGTAAATAAAACTAGAAAAGTCATTTTGGACCTCAAAACCACTTAGACTTGTGTAGAATAGTGAAAATAAGCTTGAGTTGGCAAGTTTGATCACTCATATCTCACTTGAGGTTTTATATGGGAGTACATGGAATTTGGATATGTTATAAGGGCCCATAAACACAATTTTTGTGAAATTGTTTTGAAGTTTGGATGTCCAAACTTTATGAACTAACCTTAAGACCAAAAACAAGCCTAAAACCCTACTAAACCCTTGCTAAGGACCAATTTTGAGAAATGGAGTTGGATAGATGATAAAATGAAATATTTTGTCCAAAATGATGATATTATTTTGTAGATTAATCCTTAAGGATACTTCAAACCAATATGAGTTGTATGGAATTGTATAGATGGGGGTAGAAATAGGGGTTTTCTCACTATTTTATGTGTTGTGTAGGATATAGGAAGAGTTAAGAAACAATTTTTTTTGGGATGGAATATTAGGAATTAATATAACTCCTAATATTAATTTCATGTCTTGAAATGAATTTTAAGTTCCCCAACTAGGTGATTGAACTTAGCTAGTCAAATCTAGCATATTAGATAAGATACTGAAGAAGATGGAAAACTTTAAGTGAGATGAATTTAAGGTATGAATGATGATTATAATGAAATTAAGGGACTTTAAAATTATAATTCACTCCATCCCATGTATTTTCATGGACAAGTTATGTCAATTTTGAGGCCAAGTATGGATGGTGCATGGAAGCACAGCTTTCTGCACAATAGATGATGATGGCTCACTTTTAGAGGTTTAAAAAGGACCAAGCATACAAAAAATTCATGTACAAGCATGTTTGAGAGCCTATCCTTCCATTCCAATCATTTTTACTACTCTTCATCAAGTATATGATGTTCAAATAGCTCTAATCATGAAGGCAATTTTTCTATGTAATATGGAGAGTTTTATGCCACTTTTCATGAAGTTTATGACTTAGATTGACACTTGTAGCTCATAAAATTACATGGTTCATCCCATAAAATCTCCACATGCATAATTAAATCCTTGGATTAGATTGACACGTGTCCTTGTGACCCTTGGACTTCTCTCTCTCTCTCTCTCTCTCTCTCTCTCTCTCTCTCTCTCTCTCTCTCTCTCTCTCTCTCTCTCTCTCTCTCTCTCTCTCTCTCTCTCTCTCTCTCTCTCTCTCTCTCTCTCTCTCAAGTTCTATAAGAAATAGCCATTTTGGCATTGTATGAGATGGTCCACCTAAGTATGGTGATTATCTAATAATTTGTATACTTTTGATCAATAAAATGAAATTTTTTTACCTCTTCCATAACTATTCATAGTGTGATTGACTTGAATTTTGAATTTGCTTAGTGAAGATTATGGATTTCGTAGTAAGTTGACACATTCTCTCACCTATTTGTAGCTTATTCTTGCAAGGAATGTGACGTGTTCTAGGAAATTTCAAAGTTTACGTGAGTTAGTATATTAATTATTTCCATTAAAATCCTCTTATCTAGTCCTCCTTACTTTTCACATTCATCCATAACCCCATAATGTAACATTGATGCAAGAAGACATAGATTGGAGAGTGTATGCTTAGTTGTCCTTTTATTTCAAGTGTAATATGCATATGGTTGGATTCCATAAATATATTTGGTGTATCACCTCCATTAGGTTAGTTTTATTTTAGTTATCTCTCTCCCTTTTCACCCCTAAAGTTATTAGTATTTACAATCCTAAGTGGTACATCAAGGGATCTATCCCCATCTAGAGATTCACCTCATTCCTTAGGTTGACCATAAGACTAAAGGTGATTCCATTGTACCACTTGGATGAGGATATATTTTAATCTCCTCAAAGGGTGAAAATCCAAGTGACAATAGGTTTCATCTTAATTTTTTTTATAATTTGTGTGCATTTTCATAAATTTTGAAAACATATAATGGGGGTCTATTCTTTGAAAATTTGAATTTAGGCCAACATAGGTCCAAAACCTCTTGGTCAAAGTTTGATCAAAGGCGGAATTAAAAATTGGAATTTTCAAGAATTGGTATGGTAGGACCATAAAATAGGGGGTGAGGTAAGGGTTTTGAAACTCCAAGTAAAACTCCTAAGAAATAAAATATGGAGTCAAAAACAAGAATTAGTGGATATTTTGTTCTATGGTTTTATTCAAATAATCACAAGGTTATCTAACTTGATAATAGTGTGAAACACATATGTTTCAATACAATCAACATCAATTAAAAATTGGATGATCTTGAATATAGAATTGATAGAATTTTAAATTTTATAATGAATCCGTAAAAAATATTCACAATTCAATTCTACTCAAACCAACTAGCATGGATCTTTGGGTCACTTAATGTAAACCATAATAAAGCTCAACATCTACCTTTAATTAGTTCCCATTTGGGGTCACAAAAGATGATGATAACATTGGAAATGTGTAAGTTTTATGAGAAGAATCTAATCACTTGGATTAGCCAAATGGATAATTTTTTGAGATACATCAAATCCCATGTAGATAGAAGGTGGTAATGGTATATTTATATTTGGATATTGATTAATTTAGTTGGTATTGATGGATTTGTGCTCAAAATAAGAAAGGTTTCAACTGATTAATTTTTATTGATGAATTATAATTCCACTATTACAACAATGTAAAGGAGAACTAATTTAGCTAATTCACAAATTTGTGACAAAAATGATCTATTAGGGATTAAATCAATATTTCAAAAATTTATCCTTATGGGTGTAGACAATCATAGATGAACAATTAAATGACATGCTTCTTGGAAGGATCAAATATCACATCCAATAATATGTGGCCATGTTTAATCTGAATTATATCTTTGAGGATATTATAACCAAAAGGAGAGGGAACTAGTCTCCAAAAGGCCACTATTCACAAGTATGAGATATTGGATCACTCTAGAATAGTCATTCCATTAGCCTACCACACTAAATCCTATAAAAAATGAAGAGAAGTGGGAAAAAGGGTTATGTTTTAACTATGGTATCAAGTACAAATGAGGACATAAGTGTTAAGAAAATAAATTGTTACACATTGAAGGTGACAATAAATAAAATGAGGATGAAGAAGTAACATGATACATTGATGATGAACCAAGGGAGGAACTAGATAAAACCAAACTAACTATTTATTGTCATTCACTTTATGGCATCAACACTCCACAGACACTCAAGGTAGTGGGTTTTATAAAAAAATTAAAGGTGACAATATTTATTAACATGATCATTACCCAAAAATTCATCAACAAAAATTGGATATGCACTTAAATTATTTTGTCTATCCAATACTAGAGTTTCAAGTCATGATTATAGATGATGGCATAATCAGTTGTTTTGATAAATTCCATAATATTAAACTCTTCATGGGATAATATCTACTATATATCCATACATTTTCCATTCTTATGGGTGGATCAAAAATTTCATTGGGAGTCCAATGGTTAACTACCTTGGGAATGATTGAGATGAAGCTATAATATTTATTCATGAATTATATTTTGACAATAGGAAATTTTAATTACATGGGTTACATGTGAATTTCCCATAGTTTTGTGAGTTCTCATCAGATGTAGAATATACTAAAAAAGGAAGTAGATGGGTTTTTTCCCAATTATTTTCAATAGAGACACAATTATTAAAATGGTATATATCACTAGATATACAGGCTATTATGGAGGAGAATTTAGTAGTTTTTTTTAATTTGAAAAAATGGCTTCCTTTTAAAATAGATTATGATCATGATATTTAACTAATGTTAGGGTATCAACCACCCAACATTAGGCCTTACAGGTACCCATATGTCCAAAAGAGTAAAATTGAGAAGAAGGTATATGAGATGTTGGAAACAAGTATTATCCATCATAGTTAGAGTGCTTATTCCTCTCTAGTGGTGATGGTGCATAAGAAGGATGACACGTAGCACATGGCATGACTATAGGGAACTCAACAAGTAAACCATCAAAGGTATGTTACTATTCATGTAATTGACTATTCCTTGGATGAATTACATGGTGTTGTTTATTTTAAAAAAAATTTATATTCATTCTAGATATCATCAAATTAGAATTAGAGATGAGATTATTCATAAGATAACTTTCGGAATCCATGAGGGCCTTTAGGAAATTCTGGTGATGCATTTTGGTGTCATTAATGCACCATCTAAATTTTAAAGTTTGATAAACTTTATTTTTTTCCATTTCTATGGAAATTTTTCTTAGTGTTATTTGATTATATTCAAATATAAAATAAAATTGGGGTGGAACACTTACATTGTATGAATCAGGGTTTGGATTGTTAAGATCACCCTTTATTTAAAATAATTCATTTTATTCTAAGTTCCCTTTTTTGTGTGAGGAATTTTTATTTATGTGAATTATTAATTTACATAAATATGAATTCTATGAGGTGTCACTCACTTCTTTTTGATCCTTTAGGATTTTGGTGTTACTTTCATGATTAACTCCTTCCCCCATATGGCACACACCTCCCTTAACTTTCTAAGGGGCTAGGTCACAAGTGTCACACACACAGGAGGCTTGTACTATAATAATGAGATTCCATGTAACTCCCATTCTTATCCTCTAGCTCTATAAAAGATCCCTTCCTCTCCTCATTTCCTCACTAGAATCTCATAACTTCCTCTCTTCTTCTCTTGTGCTCTTGATTTAATCTTGTACATATAGATATGTTGGTAGCAAGACTTATAATAAGTTCACATTGGTTTTTCTTTGATATTTTCAGTTTCCCACTTTAAAATTCTTATCTCATTTGTGATTTACATCTGGAGAGGTAAATTATCTTGTGATTTCTTTATTTCTACACTTTCACACTTCATCATTAATGAATATTATTAAGATAAAATCCTTCATGGTATTAGAGCTAAGATCATCTTATTTAAGTTTTTTTTTAAAGTGTGCAGAATATTTTGGGAGATTTTAATTTTTTTTTTGCAAGGGATTTACCGTTGTTATTTATTCAAATACATTTCTCTCTCTTCTTAATTGATATTATTTGTCTCTAACTCATTGTTACAGGGTATTTAAAAGGACCATTTTCCTTCTGTCAACTGGTTAAGAGGCATTGTATGTTATTTTTTTTTTGTAAACACATCAAATAAAAAAAATCCTTTTAGTTCTTCTTTCTAGTTTTTTTCTATTAGGTTTATCTTATTCTTTGTATTTATATCTTTTGATTAGTTTTTTTAAGATATATTTTTGCTCCTTTTTTATTTTTTGAGTTTTTTTCTCAGATTTCAGCTCTTTATAGCTAATTTATTATTTCTATCTATTTTTTCTCTATTTGGCCTCACCATTCCAAACACTGAATGTAGGCTGTTATTTCAAATCTTGATATAATTAATCAATTTTTATTTTAATAAAAAATAATTAAAACCAAAAAAATTCAATCTTTTAATGTTTTTAAACATTGTTTTTTGTGGTTAAAAACATCATTTCTCTTCCAAAATTCTAACCAAAAATAAAAAAAGAGATAATTGTAATAGTTATTTAAATTATTGTAATTGGTCAAGTTTTATTTATTTTTAGTTTCTCTTTTACAACTAATTTAATATTACTTGTTGGTATTATTCTAAACTGCAACAACAAATTTAATTTTTTTTGCATAAGTTCATGTAATTAAAAGCTTCTGAAATAGTTGATATTATCCTTTCCATTACAACTTGGAAGATTATTATAGCCATCTTGATATTAATAGCCTTTTACAATTCTTTATATTTTTTTTGGCTCCCATTTCTTCCTTGATATATCTTTTACATTTCAACTAATTCTTTTCTTTATCTTTCTTTCCCCTCCTTCGTACCTCCTTTGTCTAAGTTTTTTTTCTTGCCTATTTACTTTTCAATAATTGGGTGAGATTTCAAGGTATAATGACTCAATTGTTGCCTAAATTTAAACTCAAGTCTACCAACTACCAATTATGTAAATCACATATGCAATACATATTCAATTTCAAATATTTGGTACACATAATAGATGGCACAGACCCCAAACTTGATATAAAGACTACAACCACTAAAGTTCAAGAGAAATGGCAAGCAAAAAATGATGAGGCCTTAGGATTGATTGGCATGGTCATGACCCCCAAATTTCATGTGCATATTGATGGTTATCTTCTTACATATAATGTATGGTCTAAACTTAAATTTGTTTATGATGTTGTGAATAAAACTCACAAAATTCAAATTCAAGATCAACTGTCTAATTTGAAGTAGAATGACTTCAAAACTATGGATGATTTATTGATAAAATTTCACTCTTTGAATTCTTAATTAGTTTGTTTAGGCATTGATTTTTTAGATTTGGATTTGATTCATATTATCATCAAAAAGTGTTTTCCTCAACATTTTCAATAGTTTATTACAAATCTCCATTCGCAACTAGCTTTTCCTAGTTTATCTACCTTGTTGACATTTGAATAATTTTATACCTTATTGCATCAAGATGAAAAAAATTTAATTAAATTTTTTAGTCTTACTACTAATTAACATGATTTTATTTCTAAACACAACCATAAGTGTAGACACCTAAATTACATATAGTGTCTAAATGCACCTAAAACCTATTAATAATTCTTCTTAATATAATTCATGACATTTCCATCTAAATTTAAATAATTAAATAAATCAAATTAAGAAATTATGAATTTTTTAAAATCCTTATTTAAATATTAGAATCTAGATTTTACACCTCACCCAACATATTTCACATTATTCTTCCTCACATGTTGAGTCATCCCAACCAAACCCATAACTTCTTCAACCTCCTCTGAGTCACCCCTTGAGTTTTCAAAAAGTTTGACTCACTCCTAATGACTTCGTTAACCATTCCCATAATTCTCTCAACCATTTGAAATGGTGATGTAGAGATCCTTAATTCTATTGCTATGTGTCTTTTGGTCTTTCCCCCTATTCTTTAGAATTTGGCATCTAGGTATGCTAAATTGTGTCAGTTGTATCAACTTCTAATTTTCCTCCATTTAGTTAATTTTTTTTACATCATTCCAAACACTACATGTAGGTTCTTAGTTAAATCTTGATATAATGAAACATTTTTTTTTAATAAAAAATAATTAAAACCAAGAAAAAACAATCCTGTAATGTTTTCCAACATTGAGTTTTATGGTTAAAAACATTATTTTTTTTCCAGTTACTTTCTTTTCACCTTCAAATATTTGTTTAGTTCATTGTTAATTCCTTTTATGTATAAATCCAAAAAATATTTTTTAATGAGATCTTCATTTCAAATAAATTCTAAAAATTAAGTGTTTTTTTTTTAAAAAGTTCTCTTATATCTTCTGTAATATATTTTATAAGTTTTTTTAACTGAAAACAAAAAAAGAGATAATTGCAATAGTTATTTAAATTATTTTAATTGGTCAAGTTTTATTTTTTTTAGTTTCCATTTTACAATTAATTTAATATTACTTATTGGTATTATTGTAAACTGTAATAACAAATTTAATTTTTTTCCTTAAGTTCATGTAACTAAAAGCTTCAAAAATAGTTGATATTACCTTTGCCATTACAACTTAGAAGATTATTAGCCATATTGATATTAATAGCCTTTTGCAATTCTTTATCCTTTTTTTGGCTCCCATTTTTTCCTTGATATATCTTTTTCATTTCTTCTAATTCTTTTCTTTGGATTTCTTACCCTTTCTTCACACCTCCTTTGTCTAACTAATTTTTCTTGCCTATTTAAATTCTAGGAATTGGGTGAGCTTTCAAGGCATAATGACTCAACTGTTACCTAAATTTAAACTCACATCTACCAACTACCACTTATGTAAATCACATATGCAACACATAGTCACTTTCAAATACTTGGTGCACATAGTAGATGGAATAGACCCCAAACTTTATATAAAGATGATAATGATTGAAGTTTAAAATAAATGACAAGGAAAAAATGATAAGGCCTTAGGATTGATTGGCATGGATGTGACCCCCAAATTTCATGTGCATATTGATGGTTGTATTCTTTATTGAGGTATGTTCCTATTTTTGGTTTTAAGACATTGATGTTGTCATTTATTTCAAAGTCAATATGGGTGTCAAGGTCAAGAGTTGAGGCCATGCTTGATGGAGTGGTATGGAAGTCTTATAATATGACAAGAGAAAATTTGAAGGATTTTTTTTTTAAATTTTATATTGAGAGAGATTTTGAAGGAAACATGGAAATTATTATAAGGTTGATGCCATGCCAAATTCAAGATCATGATGCAAGCTAATCTAATTTTTAGTCTAAGTATCTTGAGAAGCTTATTCTAGTCCTACGAGAAGGTGTATGTAATAAATCATAGTGAAGATTGGTGAATTATGTTAGTATAGGCATGAGAGAGTGTATAAAATATTATTAAACATATGAAATAGGAAAATAATCCTTATGAAGAGTTTCAAGGTCAGATTTTATGCTTAGTCCTTGCTTTGAGAAACTAAATGGGAAGGCATAGTCTAAGTATCTTTATAATCTTAGTCTAAGTATCTTGAGAAGCTTAGTCTAAGTATCTTGAGAAGTTTAGTCTAGTCCTATGAGAAGGTGTATGTAATAAAACATAGTGAAGCTTGGTGAATTATGTTAGTATAGGCATGAGAGAGTGTATAAAATATTATTAAAAATATGAAATAGGAAATAATACTTATGAAGAATTTAAAGGTTAGATTTGATGCTTATTCCTTGCTTTGAGAAACTAAATGAGAAGGCATAGGCCTAGTAGCATGATGAGATGAGCAGTATGAGACTTGTGTGAAGAATATTGGTAGTGTGTGAGAATGGTATGAGGTTTTATGACATAAATAATAGGTTTTGAGAATAGTACAAGAGATTTCAAAGTATGATCAATGTATAAGTATGACTGATAGTTCAAGGCATAGTGTGCAAAGAGATCTAGTGTGACCTAATGAGGGGTCAAGTTTAATTTCTAAGGTGATAGAGCTCATATAAGATTTTTTTAATGTGTGAGATATTTTATAAGTTTTTTAAAAAAGTTTTAGGTGATATATTGAAGGATAAATCATTAAAATTGGTGTTGATATCTTCTATGTACATAGAATGGGGTGTCACAAACCTGATAAGGATTTTATTATGCTCGTTGGCATGTAAAAAATTTACATGAGATATTGATAAGTTTATGGAAGTTGGGGAAGTGTAATAGATTTAATTTATTGTAGTTTTTTTTGTATTTGAGTGACAATCCTTTATGAAGGATTGCTAAGAAGGGAAACCAGTTAAAACCCTCATTATGACCCAATATGAAAGATCTTGTTGGTTATGGATCAAAATTGTTTAGTTGACCTAGTTTGATTTTTTAAAAATGTATAGGACTATTATAGGTTTCTCCAAGTGGTTTTGGTCTGATAGAAGAGTGAGTGGAAGCTACAAGAAACCCCTTGTTTTTTAAATTTTTGATGTAGTAGGCAGGGTTGACTAGGTCAAAGCATGAAAATGGATGGAGGTTGAAGTTTGAGACTTGAATTTATTATATATAGTTTTATTTGTAAAATTTATAGTTTTTATGTCAATTATTTTGGTCACTCAAGTTGACCTTTGCTAAACTGGGCTAATAGTGAAGACAGTGAGAAAACTAGGTAGAAGTGAGAATGAGATTAGGGATTGGTTACAGTGGACTAGGGATGGATCCAAATGCATTGGGTCATTTTATATCACCTTTAAATATTTAATATAAGTTTTTATGATGCACATAAATAAGTAGAAATTTGTTTTGAATGTGACTTGTCTAACATAGTGAGGTTTGTGTAGGGTGATGAAATGAGATTGGTCTATAAGACCAATATTGATATTAAATTTTTTGATATATATTATAAAAGATGTTATAATTATTAATTATAATTAAAATAATTTTTAAAATCATAAATTTTTTCACATAGGTGTTCTAAATCATGATTTTCATGACTATGTTTTTGGAGCTATAGGCCATTTTTTGTGGGTAAGTGAAAATGATGTTCCTAAGTCTTTTTATATAGATTTAAAGAATATAATACACATTAATTTTATATATATGTATCATAGGTTTATTTTAAAATATTTTTATGCAATATAAAATCCTATGAAGGTGTGAAAATTCAAAGGCTTTTGACTAGGTTCTTAAGGCCTATGTGTAGTTCTAAGTGAGCATATAAAGTTGATCAATTTGAGGTCTTTTGCCCTATTTGATGAATTAATAAGAACATGATGTTTAAATTAAGTTAATATATAATTTATCCATGTAATTTTTTATTTATTTTTTATATCATATTTGAGTGTATGCATCATATTTTTAAGATAGACCTTCTGACAGTGAAAAGGCCTAATTATGAGTAGACCTAATTGTTTAGTTCAAGGAGTGAAATGAGTTAAATGGTGTTATGGACCTAATTTGATATTATAATGTCTATAATTAAAGTGTGTATGAAATTTTTAATCATTTTTTTTAGTATCAAGGTATTCCAAGAAGGCCAAAGTGAAATGTGTGCTTAGAAAATGCCTAATTGCATTAGGTCTCTATTAGGCCTAATGGTGGGTTTGGCCCTTCAAGGTAATGACCAACCTATGTGATGGTTTTTTAAATTTTGTAAAATGTTTTTTGATATATTAAAATGGTGATAAAATTATTTATAGGTTCCTTTCTGACCAATATGGGTGAGAGAAAGAGTTAAGTATAAGAGAAGGTCTAATAGGCTTAATTTGACTAGTTAGAAAATTAAGGAGAGGAGTGAATGATTTAGAGTTTTGGAAACTAGGTAAATGTATTTAATATAATAATATAGGTGTGATAAATATTTAATGAATATATAATTGTGTTTATATAGGTAATGAGTAAGGTTATAAGACCTAATTCTTCCAAGAAAAGGGCTAGTTGAGTGAGACAGCCTAATAGGGTGTTTGAGAGAGATAGAAGAATGGGAAGAGGAAAAGAAAGAGGTCATATTAAATTGAGTGAAATATAGGTTTCTAAGGGTGATTAAATATTTAAGGTAAATAATTTGGTTTTTATTACTTATGGGGTTGGTGCCTCCTTGAAAGTTGATGCTTGCTAAAGGAATAGTTGAATTGGTGCTTGACTAGTAAGGGGTTGGTGCTCCTTTTGGGGTTAGTGACTCAATAAAGTTTTGATAAATTTATTATATGACTATAGTCCAAGATAAGTATTAGTGGGTTTTATTCCCCCATAGGTTTTTCCACATATATCTAATGTTTTTATGTTTTTAGCTTTCATAGATGCTTGTGTATGCATTGGTTAAATGTGAATGAATGCTTCATGGATGTTAATTAAAATTAAATGATTATTTTAAGGAAAATGATTCACCCCCATATCAATATATTTACTTCCAACATTTTTTATTATATCATGGTCATTTTAAGGAGGCCTAATAGCCTAAATTATATCTTAAGCAAGTGAAAATAATAGTCAAGCACAAGGTAGCTTTTATATAAACAAAGCTCCATTGTTTAATAGATCCAATTATGATTTTTGGAGTGTCAAAATGAAGACATATTTTATATCCCAAGGTCATGTTATTTGGAAATCAATATTGTATGGATATAATACACCCCCTATTCCTCTTATAGATGTAATAGGGAAGAAGGCTAGTGATAATAATTCAAAAGCAATGAATGGTATTATGTGTGGCCTATCCGAGGTAGAAATTATGAAGATGATGCACTGTATGAATACTAAATAAATGTGGGAAAATTTGAAGACCATTCATGAGGGAGAATATAAGGTCAAGTTGGATAAGTTGAAAACCCATAGAATATAATTTGAAAGCTTAAAGATTAATGAAGATGAGACCATCGTAGCCTACTTGTTGAGGGCTGATGAAGTGGTCAACATCATAAGATGCCTAGGTGAATAATTAAAAGAATATTCTATTGTTAAAAAGGTTTTGAGATCTCTAACTCCCCAATTTTATTCTAAAGTATCTACTATTTAAGAGATGCAAGATCTAGACAAGATAGAGATAGATGGACTTCATGGCACCTTAACAACTTATGAGATGAGGACAAGTGAAGGAAGACCTACAAAGAAGGAAGTTGATTTTAAGGCAAAAAAGAATTAAAAGGAGAAGAAGACATAGGGTAATAAATTCAAATACAATGATGAATATGATATTTATGATGATGAGTTGGTAGCTATGTTTTCAAGAAAGTTGAAGATAGGTTTAGGTAAATACAAGGGTAAGCTACCCTTTAATTGCTTCAATTATGGAGAGATTGGAAATTTTGCTAATAAGTACCCTCATAAGAATAAGGAAAAGGATGATGAAGAGTATTATGAATATCATGATGATGATAAAAATTCCTATAGGTCTAATAATATCAAGAAAAACTTAAGAAGTTATGAGGACAAGAAGATTTTTTTCAAGAATAAAAGAAGCTTTTACACTAAGGAAGATTGTAGCTCATTTGATGAGAGTGAGAGAAGTGATTCTGAGAGTGACCATAAAGGTGATGGTCCTAATGTCAATGAATTAATGTTCATGGATGAGTAATAAATATATTCAAATAAATAAGAGTCAATATGGATTGGAGGTGCTGTTGGTGATTCAAATGAAGAAGTTGAGGTTGACTTTGAGGCTGAGTTGATGAATACTCTATAATAACTAAAGATGATGAATAAGAAGAATAAGGTGATGAGGTCTCTTATCAAATATAATGAGGATGAAATCAACATTTTTGAAGCTATAATAAGAAACAAATCTAAGGAATAAGAGGAAATAGTCAAACAGGCAGAGACTCAACTTAAGATTGTGACTACAAGCCTAAAGACCAAAGAAGAAGAATGTAAAAGATATGTAACTAAATTAGATTTCTTGAGAGCTATGTTGGATTAGAAATATAGTAAGGTTAAGTCCTTTGTGAATTTTTAAAAGAGTATAAATGATCTATATAACATCCTAAGTAGTCAAAATATTGATAATGACAAAAAAGGTCTTGGTTTCAATGAATATCTAAAGAGGAACACTAATGAGATCAAGAATGTTAATGGTCAATCAAGGAATAATAATGTTGGCAAAATGAAGACTAATCCTATCAGGTAGCCAAATGGCATAAGGTTTGCTAATATTTTCAATGGTTATTTTTATTCATGTAACCAATTTGGTCATATATCAAGGAATTGTAGAAGGCTCTCTAAGATTGAATATGCATGGAACTATGAAGAAAGTCATCAATCAAGAGGTAAAGGCCATGTTGTTTTCCATTAGGAGAAATAGTTTGTTTCAATTATCAAAAGGTTGGTCGTATTGAAAAATTATTTAAGCATGGATTCTAAAGTTAAAAAAAAGTAAATTTGAGTTACCTAGAGTACAATAAAGAAGCCAAGATAGTCAGTGGAAACCCAAGGTAGATAAGGTTTATGACCAGTCTACAAGTCCAAGAGTACTATTTGCTATGGTGGAGCATAGTCTAGATGTAAAGGAGTGCCAAAAATTATCTATATCATCTTAGATTGTGGATGGAGTCAAAACTAATAGACCAAGTTAGAATGTTGTTTAAATGGATATTTAAGAGGTCAAGCCAAAAGGGCTATTCAAGTCTAAGAGAATCATGAAGGAAGTTCAGTCTTGTAAAGACATGGAGATTTAGGAATCTCTTGAGTTTATGCTATTTTAGTAACCTAAGAGAAGAGGTTACTCCATTAGGATTCATGGATTCACTCAGTCAATGAGAAAAATCATGTAGGATGTTTGGTTTTAGGGAGAGATTTGTGTTTAATTGTGACATTTAGATTCAAGGTTTAGTCAAGAGTTTGCTAGAGGTGTGATCGCAAGAGATGGGTCACAAAGAGTTTGTATGTTGACTCAATAAAACCAAGTCATAGTCATGAAAAGTGTCTGAATATCTCATGAATACAAGGGGATCAAATCATGATCCAAGAGTAGGTATGTTTTTCTAGGTCCTAGGATCAAATAGTTTTCAAGAAGATGACCCTTTGTCATTAATGTCAAAGGGGGAGAATGTTCTAATTTATAAGAAAGGTAAGTTTGAAGAAGATTCATCTTGGGAAGATGTGAATGATTAGATTTATTTAAGTTTTTTTACATCAATTAAAAATGGGAATATTTTTGAGTTATTTTCCTATTGTTGGTATTGAGGAATTGATGTTGTCACTGATGTCAAAGTCAAGATGGGTGTCAAGGTCAAGAGTTGAGGCCATGCTTGGTGGAGTGGTATAGAAATCCTATGATATGACAAGAGAAAATTTGAAGAATTTTTTTTATTTATATATTGAGAGATAATTTTAAATCAACCTATAAATTCTTCTAAGGTTGATGGAATGTCAAATTCAAGATCATGATGCAAGGTAAACTATTGTTTAGTCTAGGTATCTTGAGAAGCCTAGTCTAGTCTTGTGAGAAGGTGTGAAATAAAGCATAGTTAAGATTGGTGAATTGTGTTAGTACATGAATGAGAGAGTTTATAAAATGTGATTAAACATATTAAATATTCAAATAATCCTTCATAAGAGTTTCAAGGTCAGATTTGATGCTTAGTCCTTGCTTTGAGAAACCTAGTCAGAAGGCATAAGCCTGGTATCATGATGGATGAGTAGTATGAGACTTATGTGAATAAGTTTGGAAGTGTGTGAGAATTATATGAGTTTTTATTATGTAATTATTATGTTTTTATAATATTAAAATAGGTTTCAAGGTATGATCAAGGTCTAAGTATGATTGGAAGTTCAAGGCCTAGTGTGTAAAGAGATCTAATGCTACCTAGTGAGGGGTCAAGTTCAGTTACCAAGGTGATATAGATAATTTGATAATTTTTATAGGTTATATATATTATATTAAGTGTTCTTACCAATTTTTATGCCATATATTCAAGGATAAAACATGAAAATTGGTGTTGATATCTCATATGTGCACATAATGGGGTGTTACAGACCCGAGAAGGATTTTCTTATGCTCGTTGGCATGTGAAACATTTACATGATATAATTATTAGTTAAATTAATTTTTTAAAGGATAATATATTTAATTTAATGGCATTTGTTTTGTATTTTATTGGAAATCCTTTATGAATTATTTCTAAGAAGGGAAACCAGTCAAAATCCTCCTAAAAGCCTCATTATAACTTGATATGAAATATATTGTTGGTTATTGATAAAAATAGTTTGTTTGAAATATTTTTATTTTTATAAAATGTATATAAATATTATAATATTTTATATGTGGGTTTTTTATGATATAAGAGTGAGTGGAAGCTATAGAAAACCCTTATTCCTTAGGTTTTTGATGTAGTAGGCAGGGTTGACTAAGTTTAAACATACCAATGGATGGAGGTTTAAGTTTGAGACTTGTGTTTTTTGTAAATTATGTTATATAAAAAAATTATATCCTATGTTTCAACTATTTTTTTCACTCAAGTTGACCTATCTCTAAACTGAGCTAATAGTGAAGACAATGAGAAAACTAGGCAAAAATGATAATGAGATTAGGGATTGGTTTTAGTGGACTAGGGATAGATCCAAATGAATGGGGTAATTTTTAAAGACATATATTTAAAACTTGAATATAATTTTTTTTAATTCAAATAAATAAGCATAAATGTTTTCTCAAAGTGACTTGTTTAACATAATGAGGTTTGTGTAGGGTGAAGAAATGAGATTGGTCTGTACGACCAATATTGATATTAAACCTTGTAATATATCTTTTAAAATATGTTATGAATATGATTAAGGATAATTAAAACCATTTTTAAGATCATAAAAGTGATCACATAGTTCTAAATCATGATTTTCATGACTGTGTTTTTGGAACTATAGGGAGTTTTTTATGGGTAAGTGAAAATGATGTTCCCGAGTCTTTTGTATAGAGTTAAATAATAAAATAAAGATTAAGTTATTATATATTTATAATAGGTTAATTTTAATACATTTTTATTCATGATAAAATCCTATTAAGGTGTAAAAATTCAAAGGCTTTTGACTGGGTTCTTAAGTCCTATGTGCAGTTCGAAGTGAGCATATGAAGTTGATCAATTTGAGGTCTTTTTCCCTATTTGATGAATTTTAATCAACATTATGTTTAAATTGAGGTCATGGAGATTATATAAATGTTTTTTTTAAGTTTATATGTAAAATTTGAGTGTATGCATCATATTTATGAGACATACCTTATGGCAGTGAAAAGGCCTAATTGGGAGTAGACCTAATTATGTCGTTCAAGGAGTGAAATGAAATAAATGGTGTTGGTGACCTAAGGTGAGATTATTAGGTGTGTAAGAATAATTTATAAATTTTTTAATCCATTTTTTGAGGCTTAATATGTTCCAAATATTCCAAAGTGAAATGTGTGCTTAGATAAGGCCTAATTGCATTACTTCTTTATTAGGCCTAATGGTGGGTTTGGACCTTTAGGGTAATGACCAACCTATGTGGTGTTAGTTTCAATTATTAAACATGTTTTTTGATATATTAAAATGGTGATATAATTATTAATAGGTTATTTTATGACCAATATGGGTGAGATCAAGAGTTAAGTATAAAAAGAAGGTCTAATAGGGCTAATTTGACTAGCTAGAAAATTAAGGAGATGTGTGAATGAATTAGAGTTTTGGAAAATAGGTAAATGGATTGAATATAATAATATATGTGTGTTTAATATTTCATAAAAATATAATTGTGTTTCTAAAAGTGATGAGCAAGGTCATAAGACCTAATTCTACCAAGAAAAGGGTTAGTTAAGTGAGAAGGCCTAATAGGCTATTTGAGAGAGATAGAAGAGTGAAAAGAGAAAAATAAGGAGGTAATATTTATTTGAGTGAAAAAAAAGTTTCCAAGGGTGATTATATATACAAGGTAATTGAGTTGGTGATGAGTTACCTAGGGGGTTGGTGCCTCCTTTCAAGTTGGTGTTTGCTAAAGCACTAATTGAGTTGGTGCTTGACTAGTGAGGGGTTAGTACCTCACTAAAGGTTTGATTCATTGATTGTATTAATATATTAAAATATATGTTTTAGTGGGTTTTATTAAAAAATAGGTTTTTAAACATATATCCTATGTTCTTATGTTGTTTGCTTTCGTAGATGCTTGTGTATGTATTGGTTAAATGTGAATGAATGCTTCATGGATGTTAAATAAAATTGAAGGATTATTTTAAGGAAAAAAATTCACACCATATAAATATTTTTACTTAAAAAATTATTTAATATATTTCATGGTCTAAGATTAATTTTTTTTGATGTTGTGAATGAATCTCACAAAAATCAAATTCAAGAACAACTGTCTGATTTAAAGTATAATGACTTCAAAACTATGAATGATTTATTGATTAAAGTTCACTCTTTTAATTATTATTTATTTGGATTAGGAATTAAATTTTTATATTTTAATTTGATTAATATGATCATGAAAAAGTGTTTTCCTCAACCTTTTTAGTAGTTTATTACAATTGTTCATTCGCAACTAGCTTTTCCTACTTTATCAACCTTGTTGATGTTTGAATTATTTTGTACCTTATTGAATCAAGAAGAGACAAATTTGATTTAATTTGGTAGTATTAAGACTAATTAACATGATTTTATTTATAAAAACATACATAAGTGTAGACATCTAGATTACATTCGGTGTCTAAATGCACCTAAAACCTATTAATAATTATTCTTAATATAATTCATGACATATCATTCTAAATTGAAATAATTAAATAAAATAAAATTGAGAAATTGTGCACATTTTAAAATCCTTATTTAACTATTAAAATATATATTTTACACCTCACCCAACATATTCCACATTATTCTCCCTCACATGTCGATTCATCCCAACCAAACCCATAACTTTCTCAACCTCCCCTGAGTACCCCTTTAGTTGTCAAAAAATTTAACTCATTATTCATGACTTATTTAACCATTCCCATAATTTTATCAAGAATTTGAAATGGTGATATAGATATACCTAATTCTTTGCTCTTTCTAAAACTCTGATACCTGTAACCTACAATACATGCAACCAATCTTCTCTATCTTCTTTTGTATATCAACTCTTTCAACTATGATTTATATCATTCTCATTCATGATAATTTTCATTAAGATTATTTTATTTATTAAAATCTAATTTTATACCCTTTTAAACCCTTCACACTCATTTATACACCTCATTCCATTAATCTACTATCTCCATTTCATGCAATCCTTCAATGACTTCACTAGGCTATAATCTTCTCAACACCCAACTCACCTCATTTATTGATAAAAGTCTCATGTATACAATAATTATACATGAAATAAATATCTATGGATTAACACATTTTTTAATTTCATCTCACACTCTATTACAAACTCAAGTGCCTTCTACACTCCTTAAACCCTCAATCAATCTTCTCTCATAATAGCCTTCTTTTAGGCCTTTTTTGTACAGATAGGTACTATTTAGTTTTGAGAAAATAAACTAATTTTTGTATAACCTATATCAATTAACATATTTCCATGAACTTTAATTATCCAAATCACTTGACTTCACCATTTTATCACCTTTTTCTCTGACAATTAACCCTTCATTAGGCCTAATTATCCCTATTTTGAGCACAATCCTTATATTCCATATTTAGACACTCTATAAAATTATGAAACCTATAAAATATATTATTTCACATAAAAATAAATATAATAATAAAGTTTTATGGTGTTTTGTTGGTGGAATCACTCACAACCTCAATTTGAATTCTTAAACCCTAGTTCTTGGACTGTGACAGTCTTGACTAAATTGAGCCCTTAAAAATGCATCATATTAAATCCTTCACCTATTATAACACTTTAAATACCTAAAATAGTTATTTTATAATACTATTTATCTTATTTAATCATTAAATTATCTCCATGAATGGATATACTCCTCTAATCTTTTACTTTGATAGAGTTTTGGCTTTTTGATAGGGTTTCAACAGGGTTTACAGTCCTTAAAATAATGTTTTCCTCTCTCTTTACACCACTAAACCAATTAAGACATCATAAATTAATTAATACAAAAAATATAACAACTTCATTAGAAAATTAAAAAACTTTGACTGGCTAACAAACAAACAAACTCCATTTTATCTTCACTTAGGGGTTCAACCTTACACACATGCTGAGAGGTCATTGATTGGTATAATTTGAGTATGAATAATTTTTAATGATTTTTTTTATCACTTTATAGGGTATAAAAAACCATGATACAACTTATTAAACTCTTATATTTCTCTCCCTAATACCTCTATGGAGCATATAAGCAAGATTCTGACATTGATTGTGTGTTTGTTCTTAATCATCTTCAAGACTATGTTAGGTTTGTTCATAAAGAAGCAAGAAAAAATACACAAAAATCCACCAAGAACATTAATAAAATGTAAATAAATCCTTACCAATGTATATATGGTTTCAAATACCTTCCATAGGATCATTCATTTCAAATATGCATACACAGTCCTCTGTTAGAATGTAGAATGCATGAATATATGATCTCTGTTTGATCTCCTCAGAAAGTCTTTATAAAAATAAAAAAGACAATGTATTAAAATTTAAATTATATAACATAATATATTATAAACATATATATGTGCTAAAAACTCTTTCTATATATTTTTTCCTTACATATGACATTTACTTAGTCTTTAGTTTTTGAACACAAAACATTAAAACACAAGGTGTATATATAAACATACATAAAAATGTAACACCTTTCATTAAATATCTTGAAGTTTCAAACATAAATATTCAAAAAAACTTAAATAACTCATCTAAATACAAATTTATACCTCTTATAATTTCATACTATTCCTATTTAACATGCCTCATCTCCTTCTTTCTTGCTAGTTACTTGTATACAAGTAGTTACAAACCATTTTCCTCATGAAATTACATTTCATTAACATTATGTTTGCACATAAAACCACATTTATGAATATATAAATAAACTTATAACCTAAAGACCCTAATAAAAAAATTAGAGTTCATGACACACCACAAAAGACCTCCCTATGCTAAGAACTTAATACAAAATTTTAAATTGGAGTTTTAGCAGGAAACTCTCCCAAGCTCAATAACATCTAATACAAAGACACCTAATGACTTGAAAACACTCATTGGGTCCCTATAGGAATTATAACACCAAGATAAACAAAAAATGATCAAAATACATACTTTAATACATTGGTTTATTATAATTCCAAATGATGCCCTGCATCATACTCCCATGGCAAGAAAAATTTGAGCCCTACTCAAATAAACTGTTGTACTATTCTTATTGGTATTCCAGTTCATGCTCCTTGTATCTTATTTATCTACTATTTATCCTTCATAATTCCATTTTTCTTTGTTCATACTCTCTTTCTTTCCTCTATCAATGAATTTTTTTTCTTTCTTCATCCATTGCTTGCTTGCATCAACTAGTTAATAATATAAACTTATACCTTGAGCTTTTCCTCTATCATATGGGCTATGTATACCCTAAAATACCATTGGTACACTTATATTCTCACCTTCCCCTATTATCATCTTCATGATTTCAAAAAAAAAACAAAGTAAATTTCTTTTCTACCTACTATTTCACTAAATTTCAAGCTTTCACATGACTCTTTGTAATCTAACTCTCCCATTACTACCATAAATTCTTCTTCTTCAAATTCTTTGTCCTACATTATGAGGTTCTCAATTACTGAAACCTATACCTTCTCTTCATTATCCATCATTTTACCATTAAAATCTCTTTATAAACCTTTCATTTCTATCTCTAACTTCTCTTGGCTCTCATAAACAAACATATAATCAGATGTCATACCTTTGTCAATCAATTATACTTCTTTTTCCAACCTTCCATGAGGCCTACAAACTGATCTACCTCTTTCTCCTCATCTTTTACATCACTTAACTATCTATAATTGATGTATTTTTTCTCATTCAAGTTCATCTCATACTTTTAAAGGTATTGTCCTCTATCCTCTTGATCACTATGCTTCTCACTCTTTCACACTATGTTATTCATCCAAAGTATTTTCATCTCTCTCTTAAGTTTCTTGCAAGACAACCTCTTTAGTTCTCTTTATTCTCTCTTAGCTTTCATATTTCTTCTCTTCCTATATAGATTTATTTTCCAATTGACTATTTTCTTCTTCTTGATCCATCTATAGTATGGGTTATCACTTCCCCTCATTTGATCTGTTATGAACATCAACTCATCCAAATACTACCTTACCTCTGTCATTTCTTTTTCCATCTCTTTCCTCTTGGTTTCTTCTTAAACCTTTATCTCTTTTTGGTAGCTCATATCAACCATGACCTATTTATTTCTTCCTTTTTCTATATTAATCTTACCTATATCTCAATATCTTGGTCTCTCTTAGACCTATTACTCTTTGACAAGCCTCCTCCACTTGCCTCTAATGACCTCACCTGGGTCTATCTCACTCTCACTTTCTTATCTTTTACCTAAGACTCCTATTTCCCTCTCCAAGATATTCTTGAGCTCAATATTGAGATTAAAACAAATATTTGACTTTATTAAGCCTTAATGGCTTCAAGGATATTTAACACAATCTCATCTTTATTTACACTTCTATATGCTTTCATGAACATATCAAAAAAACTCAAAATGAAAGATAAAACAAACATGTAACTTGTTGTGATTGAAAAAATTCTTTCCCCTCATCATAATGAATTTTTTTTCTCTGATAAAAAATGATGTGGAGATCCCTCATTCTCTAATCCTTCTAAAACTCTGATACCTAAAACCTGCAATACATGCAACCAATCTTCTCTATCTTTTTTTGTATATCAATTCTCTCAACTAAGATTTATATCATTCCCATTCATGATCTTTTTCATTAAGATTATTTAAATTATTTAAATTTTACTTTAGACCATTTTAAACCCTCACACTCATTTATACACCTCATTCCATTCATTTATTATCCCCCTTTCATTTAATCCCTCAATGACTTCACTAGGTTATAAGCTTCTCAACACCCAACTCACCTCATTTATTGATCTATGTCTTATGTATAAAATATTTAAACATGAAATACCTCTCTAGGACTTAACACATTTTTCAAAATCTCATCTCACACTCTATTAAAACCTCAAGTGCCTTATACACTCCTCAAATCCTCAATCAATCTTCTCTCCTAGTAGCCTTCTTTATAGCCTTTTTTAGGCCTTTTCCACTTGTACAGATAGGTACTATTTAGTTTTGAGAAAATAAACTAATTTTTAGACACCCTATATCACTTACCATATTCTCATGAAGTTTCATGATCCAACTCACTTGAATTCACCATTTTATCATCTCTTCCTCTTACAATTAGCCCTTCATTAGGCTTAATTACCCCTGCTTTAAACATAGTCCTTATATTCCATACTTAGACACTTTTTACAAGTATGAAAACTCTAAAATATGTTAGGTCACAAAAAAAAAATCTAACAATAATTTTTTTTGGCTAGTGGAATCACTCACAACCTTAATTTGAATTCTTAAACCCTAGGTCTTGGACTGTGATAGTCCTAAGTGAATCGAGGCCTTACAAAATGCATTATATTGAATACTTCACCTATTAAAACAATTTAAAGACTAGAAATAGGTATTTTATAATCTTAGTTATCTTCTCCAATCATTAAATTATCTCCACCAGCCATGATACTCCTCTAATCTTTCATTTTGACAAAGTTTTAGCTTTTTGATAGGGTTTCAATAGCATATATAGTCCTTACAATAAAATTTTACTCTCTCTTTACACTAAAAAAACACTTAAGACATCCTCCATTCATTAATTCATAACCTATAACAACTTCCTTAGAAAATTCAAAAACTTTGACTTGTTAACAGATAAATAAACTCCATTTTCTCTTCACTTAGGTTTCAGCCCTACACACAAGCTGAGAGGTCATTTATTGGTCTACTCTAAGTATGACTACTTATTCATTATTTTTGATCAATTTTTAGGGTCTGACCAACCCTGATACACCTTATTAAATTCTTATATCTCTCTTTATTACCTATGTGGAGAATATAATCAAGATTATGACATTGACTGTGTGTTTATTCTTAATCATCTACAGGACTATGTTACGTTTGTTCATAAAGAAGCAAGAAATAATACACAAAACTACACCAAGAACCTTAAGAACATGTAAATAAAACCTTATATATATATATATATATATATATATATATATATATATATATATATATGGTTTCAAATACCTTCCATAGGATCATCCATTTAAAATATGCATACACAGTCCTCTATCAGAATGCAGAATATAAGAACATATGATCTCTATTTTATCTCCTCAGAAAGTCTTTTTCAAAATAAAAAAAAAATAATGCATTGAACCTTAAATTATTGAAAAGAGGAGATTATACACATATGTATGTGGTCTAAACTATTTCTATATATTTTTTCATTAAATATCACATTTAATCAATCTTTAGTTTTTAAACACAGAACATGAAAACATAGGGTGTATACATACAAAAACATCAAAATGTAAAAAATTTCATTGCATGTCTTGAAGTTTCAACTATACATCTTCGAAAACCCTTCAATAATTCATCTACCTACAACTTTATACCTCTTCTAAGTTTGTATTATTACTCTTTAACATGTATCATTTCCTTATTTCTTGCTATTTACTTGTATGCAAGTAGTTACAAAACATTTTCTTCATAAAATTACATTTCATTAACATTATGTTTGCACATAAAACCACCTTTAGGACTCTCTGAATACACTTAGAACCTAAATATCCTACTACAAACATTATATTTGATGATACATCATAAAATGCCTCCCTAAACTAAGAATTTAATTCAAATTTTCAAATTGGAGTTTTGGCAGGAAACTCTCCCAAGCCCAAGAACATCCAATACAAAGACACCTAATAACTTTAACACCCTCATTAGGTCCCTATAGGAATTATAACACCAAACTAAACCAAAAATGATCAAAATACATACTTAAATAAATTGGTTTATTAAAATGCCAAATGATGTTCTGCATCAAATGGTCTTCATCCTCATGGGTGAGGACTCATTAGCCACCATTGATTATTTGGATGATTTAAGAAATCCAAATAATCCTCCACCATTGGATCTTCCTCTAAAAAACTACAAATAAACATGAAAACCATAATTTTCATCCATCTTGGCTTATGTTAATGAAGTGCTATTCAATTCACAAGTAAATCCATGTGAATCAAAACATCTAAAGCCTTTTTTGCACCAAAATGTTGGTCATTCTCCTTTACACTAGAAAAGTGAGAAACCACATTATTGAAAAGTAAATAAAGTTTACATCACAATAGAGGAAACTTGCATGTTTAAGGTATAAGTTTATGTTTACTATTTTATTTATTTGTTTCTATATCTTACGTTAAATTTAGCTTAGATTAAGATTGCATAATTAGTTAATTTATTAGTATTTTTAGATTTAGTTCATACATTTTGGCATATCTAGTGGGACCTTTTCCCTCATATTTTTTATCCTATGTTCATCATAATTACATTTATAAAGCATTTTTCATTTGATTTTTTCTATTTGTATTTGCATATGCATTTAATCTTGTCTTTGTGAGTGTTGGTGTAAGCTACAGGTTACTATTTGACATTTTATGCTCGAATGAGTACATTACCTATGTAACTGAGGATTTGGAAACATTAATTTTGAAATTGTACCCCGTAATAGTGCAATCATTTTTTGTCCCATTTTTAGTCTCTTTTTCATAGTTTTATTTACATCATTAACTTTCTATTCATCTTCTAATTTTATTCATGTTTTTAGTTTTTTATAACTCTTTATTATAGGAAAACAACAAAATTGACAAACTTTTTAGTGAAATCACTATTCCCAATTACAAAATCATCTTAATTGGTTGCAAAATTGTCCTCCTTAGTAGTGAAATTATCATAAAACTATGAATTTTTCCCTATATATTTTCTTTGTTTTCTATATTTATGTTTGTGGGTCTAACAGTGAAATCATTTTAAAATTTCAAAATCATCCATTTGGGCAGCAAAATTATCATTTTGCATAGTGAAATTTCATTTTTTGCTAGTGAAATCATTTTTGTAGGCTATAAATTCATTATTTTAACTAGTGAAATCATTTTTGTAACAAAAAAATTGTCATACAGGCTAGTGAAATTATTTTTTAAGTGTGAATTTGTTTATTTGGTGTTTTCTATAATCTGTTTATTTCTTGTGTTTAAATTTTTACAATTTCACTTTTCTATCTCTCTGCGCAACTATGAATTTGTCATAAAGAAGTAGTTTTTGCATTGTTTGTGTGTGTGTGTGTGTGTGTGTGTGTGTGTGTGTTTTGTATTTTAGGTTTCCTTGTACAAAGCCTAAAAAAACATTATAACCATTATTTTTAGAATGTTTGTCAAATATAATCTAAAAAAAGGCTAAACAATAAACTAATTTCATTTTTTACTAATGTTTTCAATTTTATTTTTTAAAGTTTTTAGTAATTACATCACATTTAGTTTATATTTTTTCCCTTTTAACATTCTATTTTTAATTATGTAAATTGTGTATGCTCTTTCCTTGGTGTCACATTGGTGATGATACTCAGGAATCATAAATAATTTCATAATTTTTTATGTTACCTAAGTGGTGTTTATGTATGCTCTTTCCCTGGTGTCACATTGGTGATGATACTTAGAAATAAAAAATAAACACTTACTTTTTGTTTCTTTTTCTAGGGGATCTATTGATCATGAATTTCACCACCACATAATAGGTCAAACCTTGTTTACTAATAAATTATATAAATCAATATCCATCCATTTTAATTACATAAGTGGTTATGTGTTTTAAGTACACTGTGACATGAGGGGATTTTATGCTCTAATACCTAGGGTTTCAATAGTTGCCTCAAAATATGATATCATGAATTGTCAACACACTGAGACACCTACAACTATGTTAGGCACTTTAGGATAATAACCAATAGTGTGCATCTAATTCATCTATTTATTTCATGATTTTCTCCTTAGATAATCTTGTTTAAACCTTAAGCCTAGGAAAACATATTTTTTTGTTTGACTTTGGTGCATGGGTCAATGGTTATCACCAAGAAGATACCTTCCATACACCATTGAAACTAGAATCAGTGGGGCATGGGAATGGAAGGATCCTCCATGGTTAGTGCCTTGAAATATTAGGCCATATCTAAGAGTATGGATGAGTTAGTGAAACTAGAAGACCTAAAAATTATTAATGACCCTTATCCTAATTTTTCACCTTTTGTGTACAATTAATTGACTATTTATAATAGAAATTTGTTTGTTTTTTCCCTGTGTTTACCACGTGTTGCATTATTATTGATTGAAAATTAAGTTTTTTTGAATCTTAGATATATAAATCATCTTAAAATCAAGACTTTCTCTCTAAAAAATCAAAAGCATTTAGTTAGAAATCAAACTTTTTAGTCACTTTGGTATTTTGTTTTACTAGAGTCTATTTTCAAGTCTTTTTCATTTATTAAGTCAAGTTTTTCCCTTAACAAATGTCACCCATTGTAAGGACATGGCTATGTTTAATAATACCTTGATCAATTTGGTCACAAATACAAATCCAAATAATCCTTGTGTTAATCTAGGGTTATATACAACCAATTTTGATTCAAACACATATTTGAATCAACATCAAATCAACCATCCAAAAAATATAAATCCAAGTTTCAATGTCATTACAAACTCACCAGTCAATCATCTAGTAAATTCAAATATGAGTTTGAATATGCATTCAACCTCACCCATCAATCAATCACATTCAAAATTGAATAGTCATTCAAGTTTACCAATCAACCAATCTAACCCAAACATCAATAAATTAATTTCAAACTTGAATACTCATTCATGTTTAGCCATAAATCAACATCCAAATTTTACTTTAGGGGTAAAAAATTAGTTTTTAGGATTTTGGAGTCAAAATTATTTGAATTATTTTATAATTTCTACACCACACATAAATCAAAAGTCACCAATCACAAATAAAAATGTTCATAGATCCATCTAGTTCCAATCCTAGCATCAATCTAAATAAAATCTTTGGTTCACCTTCATTACCACTTTAAAGTATTTACTTGAATTAAAACCCATTCAAAAATCAAACCCTAATTCAATAAAATCTAAATATATTCCATTAAAATCAATATTTAAATTCCTACACCCATCAAAACCAAACTTTCCACATTCATATAAATCAACCATTTGATTTTACATCGAACCCATTCCCAAACTTGAACCAAACTACACAAAATCCACATTTTTTCACAAACCCCAAAAAATCAAATCTAATTAACTTCACAAATCCAATTCACGTCTTTAACATGAATACATAGACATCAAGTCCATCAAAATTAATAAATCCATCAAATCCAAACTTTTTCACAAATCCATCTACCTTCACAAATCCACAAATCCAAATACTTTCACCTTCAACACAAATCCAAAAAATCCATCCTTCTAAGATCAAGCTAACTCTCTATCCCACTTCACTAATAAGGAATCCCAAAACATTTCACATCAACATCAACCTATCTCTAATGACCCTATTTTCCAAAATCAACCAAATCTCCCATCCACTTGTTATAATCTTAAATCCAACATCCCTCATTACACTAGTAAAGGGAATCCAATTCTAGCATCCCTACCATTTAGTATCATTCCATCCCCAAAGCTACAACAAATACAAAGCTCCCAACCTATCAACAACATTATTATGCCTATTAAGTAAAAATTCACTTCTTTAAGGGAGCCTTATGATGTATTATTCCAAAGATTGGTTGCTACAAACTTAGTCATATTTCCAAACACCAAATACTTTGAACCAAATGCCTCAAAACTTGAGTGGTATAAACCTAACAAATATTGTAATTATCATAAATTGAAGGTCATTCTAAAAACCATTATATAATACTAAAGCATTATATCCAAGATTTGATTAACAGAGGGTACATCAAGGTAGATATAAGTATATCCACATCTAAAAGTCATATCTTGGGGGTTTGCGAAGATGTATTTCTTGAGCTTAATCAAGCCACTCCACTTCTAAGTCAAGGTCATAATCTTCCATCCATTTCTCACAAACCTATTTTTGACACATTCATTTTCAACCAATCCATGGTCAACCAACCAACCTTTGACAACCATGATCTACCATCCATTTTTGATGATCATATCTTTGTTGAAGAGCCTATCTTTGACTAAAATCCTATTTTTGATCAAGATCCTATCTTTGATCAAGATCTTAATTTTTGATAAGTCTCTAATTTTTAGAAAATAATTATCTTTGACCAAATATCCTTTAACCAACACATCCTATCACCCATAGCCAACCCATTATCACATGTTAAATCCCTCATCACCACATAACATATCTTTAGTTCATTACTTAAGATTTTGCATTTCCAAAATAATCTTCATCTTAAATTCATCATTTCCAAACTACTAGTGAAAAAAATACTTGTGGATGATGAAAATCAATAGGCCCTCCTTATGGACACCTCTAAACCAAGATCAAATTGATTATCCAAATATTATTTACAATCCATTTTGACATTAAGATAAAGTTCATCATCAACGTCAACATTAACCTTGGTTTCAACAATGACTTTATCAATAGATAAGTTGGAAAATTTTAGTGACCCTTTTATGGTTATTGGGGAAGCTTCATTTATAATGAATGCAAGTTCTCTTGATATAGCACTACCCTTTATTCTCTTGTCTAATATATTAACATCCCATTTCCTACACATATCATTTGGGATCTAAATAATCACACATAATTGGAATTATTACATGGTGGCATATCAGTTGCCAAATCTATCCAATAAGACATCTACTTTGGAGAAATTCTCCCTAGTGAAACATTGTTTGAGGATCTAGAGGAAAATCAAAATAAACAATATCTTATTCCTGGAAACCCCTTTAAAACACCAATAGATGAACAAATCAGCTCTTCATTATTTGATGAAGATAATATCAAAAATAATTAAAAAATAAAGCCAAATAGGAGAGGACTAACATGGAATGATATTTTGGTTATAATCCAAGAATGAATCATAAATCCTTTATTACATATTTATTATGCTAATATAGTAGAATGTAACTATAAAAAGTTAGATCATGATTTTGAAATCACATTCGATACACATCATAGAAAGTTTGAACATTCTAGATTTGCTAAGGAATTAAGGATTATCAATATAAACCTCTCTTATTTTGATTTTTTTAGTATTTAGTCGTTATTCAGTAGTGGTTGGGTAAGAGATTTTGGTTTTTGTATATATGGTGAACTCATTAGTCCATGGTGTTTGATACTATTTAATAGAATTACTTATAACCCTTATAGGGAAAGGGTTCTTAATTTCATGATGATATAAAGAAATCTTAGAATTTTTATAGAGTTTAAATTTACCATTAAATATATTAATGTGGGTTTATTTAATAATTGTGTTTAACTAAGAAAAATAAAAAATACCATAGAAATCTACCAAAGAAATTTATATGTGGATGTATTTATTCATCAAGGATTTCCTGATAGAGAATGATACTCCAGATGGTTTGATAACATCTTCTGGTGGACCTAAAAACCTCATCTTAGTCAAGTAATATTCAAAGTAAATGATAGAACTAAAATTTAAATTGAAGAGGAAATCTAGTCAAAATGATATAGATTATCTAGAACTATCATGGGATAGAAATTGAAAACATAAAAATTATGCATCTTGTGTCTTCTATTGGGTTCAAATGCCAATAAATCCAAAAAAATTATAAAAACAAAAATCAAAACCAAAATAACTCATTGTGTAAAAGTACCATAATTCTTAGGGGTAGCCCATTTATAATTATATTTCACATATCCTTCATTTCATTGCATTTGCCATCATTTATATTTTGTCTTTCATATCAGATGTTATGTTTGATGATTATTTATTTGTCAGTTTACATAACAAAAAACATTCAAAATGTATCTTATTATATCATTTCACTTTTCATAGCACCCTATAATCCCATAGAAAACATTCTCAAGGTTAATATTACATTCATTTTTACCTTAGTTTTTATGAGCAGAGTAAATCTCTTTTCCTTACATCTTGGAAAACTTAGAAAATATAGTTTAGAAGCTTATCCATACTAGAGTCTCCTCTTATAGTCCCCTCTAAGTAGAAAACATTAGCATGATACAAAAAATAAAAATGGTAACTTTACTCACCCATCTTGGTCTTTAGTGATAATCCCTTGAATATTACTAGCTAAATGGGGCCAAGAATTGAGGGTAAAATCATTCCAAATAACATGATACTCTTATCCAACACTTATGCAACATCAAAATCAAATTCCACATCTCTCACCCTTTGTTGATATTCGGTATTGAGCCTTCACATATCACTAGTTGTGTAGGATTAGCATTGGGGGGAGATGCCATTACTCACATATGTAATCCTTTGGTGATGATCCCATGTGTCTTATTAGTCACATGAGACTACATGTAGGGGGTCACAAAGAAAAGTATTAAATATTAAATCAAAATGTGTCCATAGAAAATTTCTTCAAACAACTTGTCTATATGTCTATGTTAAAAAGGGTAACTTTATCCCATTTACCAATTCTTTTTAGGCTAGTTCTCTCTAGATGCATCCAATAAAGTTAGTATTTTATGAGTTTTAGTAAGAAGTAAATTTTCACCTTTGCTCATAAGGATTAGGTCACCTTCCTTTTCCATGAAAATTTTTGATTTTTGGTTTTCATCTTCACCATTTCATACTTATTCTATTCCCTTTTATTATTTTATTGTAAATTGAAAGTCATATGTTGTGTAAACAAAAGAACTAGGTAATCACTTGTAAAAAAATTGTTAGCCCATTCACATAGCTTCGTGCATATCCATCATGTTACATCATTTTCATATATCAAAATTCTAAAATCAAAACAAACACACCCATTTTTGTGTAAACCATTATCTATATTCACCCTAGTTACTTAGGGGCATTATGTTTTAACAATCCATTATATATTCCCACATTTATCATTTGTCACTTGTTAGTCATTTATCCTATAACATGATAAATTCAGGGTTGGTATTCTTATGTGTGAACCTCTATCATTTCTCATGATATGGAAAAACATATTTTATATTCCTTATTTGAAAAATCTAAAAAAAAAAAAACAAATTCAAAAAAATTACACCAAAAATCCCAAAAATATGTTAAACACTTACCCTCACACAAGTACCATTATAATCAGCCTTATACATCATTAAATCATTATTTGGGTCATTTGTACATGTTTTTCATCTAAAACTTAAATGCTTCATCAATCACCCACTTTCTCATCACTTCTTATAGTAGGAGAAGTACATCTGGCCAGATATCCCCACATGGACTTTGTCTAGGGTGGATTATGTAGGCAACACTTAGAGACATGGGGTCTCTAGGGTTAGCTCAGCCACCATATTCCCTATCATCCATTTACCAATCTTGGATTAGCTTATCCTTTTACTTCTTTATCAATTGTTCAATACTTAGCCTAGCTCTTATGTAGGCAACACTTAAAGACATAGGGTCTCTAGGGTTAGCTCAGCCACCATATTCCCTATAATCCATTTACCAATCCTAGATTAGCTTATCCTTCTACTTATTTGTTGATTATTCAGTACGTAGCCTATCTCTTAGCTATAATCATAAAGCTCTTGATTAGAATGTTACATCTTTGCTTACAAATTTTTTCTACTGAATCCTTTGATTGTTTTCATTATTGTATTAATTTTTATATCCTTAGCCATTAAGTTGGCTATTTATCCATTTTATATCCTTAACTATTAATTTGGTTATTAATACATTTTATACTTAACCTTTCAAATGGTTATTTATTTATTTTTTGTTTACTTTATCCATTGTGATTGTTTTTCAGTGTGTCATTTGCTTACCATTAAAATCACTATTTGTTTGTTGTTTATATATCATTTTGACTTAATTTATTAATATTATTGAAATGTCATTTTGTGTGTGTTTACAACATTTAAATTACTTTTGTTTTCAAATCTTCTTTTAAATTATTGTTTTCTATCTATTTGAAAATATTATTTTGTGAAATGCATTATAATATGGTTATGGTTTTGTTATTTCATGACGTAATTTGATTTTACACAATTTATTATTTCTTTAGTTCATATGCCTAAAACATCAAAATTCATCATGATTATCTAATATCATTGTTGGTAATGTGTTTTATGCTATATTAAAAATTAGGTTGCTCAAGACTCTTTATTGTTGGAAATTCAATGCAAGGAATACAAAACATAACTAAAACAACTGTGTCACATCCCAATCCATGCATTCATAAATCCAATCACACATGTCATAATCCATATGCTAAAAGAATTAAAGTATGTTAGTGTAAATCAAAATGTAGGAAATATAACCAATGCTAAATATATCCATATTATGTCAACTATGAATAAATTCCATATAAATTGAATATAAAATTCATAAATAGTCCAAAAATTTCAACAAAGTCTCATAATAATAATGAATATATATATCAAATATGTCTATACAAAAAGATACATGTCAACATATATATACATCAATAAATCACTCCATCTAAAAACTATGTCATGTCTCATCATGTCCCTCTAAAGGAGTGTCTAATCTTGGGAATCTCTCCTCACACCATGGTGTACCTCATGGAGGACCCATCACACACTTTACCTACCCCACTAGCCTATCTAACTTAATCGACTATACCAATCTCCCTGATGTAGATTGTTTCATAGAATACTCTTTAAAAGATGTTACCCTTTGAGCACGTGGAACAACCTCCTTGTATAAGCTCTTGTAATATGTGGTCTACTCCATGGCCCTCATCATCATTTATAATTTTAAATTATATCCCTATTTATCTAGTAATATCATGGCCTCTTCTAACTTAGTCCTAGCAGTGTCTCTCTCCTATTTATAATGCTATGTCAATGATGAATAATTTAGATTCTAATTCTCCACATCATGTGTCACAATTATTGTATCCATACCATATATATCTATCCCATCAACCACATAATTTAAGCTATCAAAATCATCTTATAATAATCTAATATTAATATTCTAGTCCCCTCTAACATATACCATTCCTTATAATCTACACACCTCCCTATATAACCCATCTATCTACCTATCCTGAGTTCTGATCTCCTCAAAAAGTCTATCCATAAGAGTTTTCTCCTCCTAAGACCTCAATGTGCATGAAGAACTAAAAACATCTCCTCTATCTATATGATTTTCCTATGATGCTACCATGACTACATCCTCCCCCTCTATCCTCATCATTGTCAATAACAAAAAATGGAGTTTCCTCTCCAACCCTCTACTCTATATCTAAATGCATCTATGTGTCCACATATATATCAACCCCTACCTCCCATACAATCTCCACCATATCCATAATCTCAACATCATGTACATGAATAATCTCCACATAACATCCTCTACCTTATGATTATGTCCATCCCTTATCACCTATAACATCCCTCCTAATCTAGGCTCCCAATCTTGTGCCTCATGCCTACCTACTCAAGCTTGAAACCAATCTTTATCTCCATGTCTATGGTCATACATATGGGGTATTCAATGTTAATGGCCACTATTAGGCCTACCAATACATGTAACCATCTAAAACTCTTGCATCAATGACATATTTCTAATCACTCCATCTAAATATCTATATCAATGACTAGCTATGATAAGTTATTAGATCAATGGTCATCCCTAACTATGATCTCTCTGACACTAATTATGAAATTATGTGTGGACTAGAAGGCATATGTTTCCTAACCCAAAACTATCTCATCACCATATTTGGGTGATATCTCTCTATGATATATTCATGTGTACCAATTATATATCAGTATGGCATCATATAGTCCTGTGTAAATCATCCAATGGTCACTAAAATGTAATCTCTCTATAAGATCTATAGGTTATTTGGTCACCACCTAACTCATTAATAGTCCTATTGTAAAACTCTAGATCACATAAATGTGGTCTATGAGTACTAATAATCATATGCCACCCATATGCCAATGGATCATCTATAGACCAAGTGCTCATGTGTCCAAATGGCCTCTCTATAGCAATGTGTTCCCAACAACATACCTATAGTAATGTCAAAGGCCTAATCTCCTTCTTGTTTTTAATTTACACTACATGATGCAATTCCTTGTATGGGTATGATAATACACATGGTCCCCATGTGAATCACTCACCCATCTTCATCATATATTT
Source organism: Torreya grandis (assembly GCA_037957365.1). Classification (NCBI taxonomy): domain Eukaryota; kingdom Viridiplantae; phylum Streptophyta; class Pinopsida; order Cupressales; family Taxaceae; genus Torreya; species Torreya grandis. The sequence goes on along the minus strand of JARHVA010004028.1, from coordinate 638,385 downwards.
GATCACATTTAATAACCCAATCAGACATAATCTCCCACTTGTGTCAAGTAGCATAATACCACTAGTAATAACCATAAGCATAATAGTCAAAGAATCCATCTTTATTTAGTATAATAATCCACATTCATTCCACCCCTCACAATAGGAATCATACCATCACCAAAGATCCTATATAATGTAGTCTCTTATGGACCCTACCTCTAGTATACCTATCTCCCTCGTATATAAATACCCAAAATTTGATAAAAATCCTCTATTATGATTATCATCTCTCCTATCTAAAAGTGATACATGTTACTCTCACTATACCATCTCTCAACAAGTGTTGTCATAAATGCCTTGTTTTATCAGATCTATAGCATTTTCATAATATATGATAACCTTATAGCCTCTAAAACCTTGAATTCATACTATATAAAATTCTCCATCTAAGCCGTTAGCCTAGGTCTCTGCTCCCATGTCATCATCACTGGTAATACCTCCTAAAAACAAACACATTAGCATCAATTTAATTTATTTAGTGTAATAATCCATCTATAACTATATTAGTACATTCAAAAAATCACAAACATTATCAAATAAGCATTTCCAATCATAGTATTCACATGTCATTCTCATACCACCTATTTCTCTTTTCTAACATCTTCCTTTCCAACTTCAAATCTCATTTTCACTACTAAAACACACATTTTCTCTACTAAATTATGCAATCATTCCCTTACTCCATTCAATTTTGACTTACACTATTCACATTTTACCTCAAAACAAATGCACACCCCATTTTAATGATTTCGTGCTCTATTCTTACAATTTCACTTCTTCATTCTGTAATTTCATGATTAAAAAATTGTAAAATCATCCTTTATGCCCAATTTCAACCCTATATCAATTTTGATACCCTATTCTACAAATTCACTTCTGAATTTAATGAATTCATAATTTCCTATAATGAATTTGTAACTTTCATTACCAAATTCATAGATAGATCATCTATGAATTCATTTCAATCATCTTCAAGCACTAATAAATGACATTAAATGCAAAATTTTCAAAACAAAATCTAACTCACTAGAGGCTTGCTCCTCTTAGTTCTATGAAATATCCTCACTCTCTTTGCACAATGCTCATGGTGTGGATTGCAGCCCATTTTTCCTTTAAGGTCTTAGAACAAATCTCTCCAATAAAATTCTCTTGGCAAATAGCTTTAAAAATCAAATTTACAAAAATGAATTTGTAAACCACATTTATTCTATTTATATTTTTACCCCATTTCAAAAAAATTACCCCCCATCCCTCCATTCTCCTCTTTTTTCATCCAGTTTGATTCAAATTTCAAGATACATTAAAACAACTTATTTTGGATTTTTTTTCAAACTCTTTCAACAATCAATCTGCATAAATTTATCATTATAATTTGAAAATCAATACATTTTTCTATTTTTATCACTAGGATATATTATTCCCACAATCACTCAATTTACCCCTACATCATTAGCAAACATTAATCATGCAATCTCTGAATGGTATAACATATTATTTTTATGATCAATACTCTAGTTTTGATTAACTACGGGCAACCTCTGTATATAACCTAAATATTAAAAGTTTGATATCAATTCTATAAGTTGATTTATTGCTCATCTAAAACACTTTATCACTTTACTCTTTTCATCAATTTCAAGCATTTATTTATTTTATCGCACAAACCCTTGAAGGGACATCATCACACTCATTTTCATTCACTTGGGGTAACTTTATCCTTCTTAATCATCAATGCTCTATATATTCTACTATTACTCGAAATAGTATTGATTTGAGACACTATTTAAAAGAGGAGAAAGTATATGCATCTAAATTACATTTAGTCTCAAAATGCACCTAAAACCTATTAATAATTCTTCTTAATATAATTCATAAAATCTCCTTCTAAATTCAAAAAATTGAAAAAATCAAATTAAACAATTGTGTACATTTTTAAATCCTTATTTAAATATTAAAATTTAATTTTTACACCTCACCTAACATATTCCACCTTATTATCCCTCACATGTTGACTCATCCTAACCAAACCCATAACTTCTTTAACCTCCTTTGAGTAATCCCTTGATTTGTCAAAAAGTTTGACTCGTTACTAATGAATCAATTAACCATTCCCATACTTATCTTAACCATTTGAAATGGTCATCATCCTCATGGGTGAGGACTCATTAGCCACCATTGATTATTTGTATTTTTTAAGAAATCCAAATAATCCTACACTATTGGATCTTCCTAAAAAAACTATAAATAAATATGAAAACCATCATTTTCATCCATCCCGACATATGCTAATAAAGTGTTATTCAATTCAAAAGTTAATCCAAGTGAATCCAAATGAATCAAATCATAGAAAAAACCTTTTTGTACCAAAATATTTTCCATTATCCTTTGCATTAGAAGAGTGAACAACCACATTGTTGAAGAACAAATCAAGTTTACATCACAATGGAGGAAACTTGCATGTTTAAGGTATAAGTTTATGTTTATTATTTTATTTATTTATTGCTCTATCTCAAGTTGAATTTAACTTATATTAATATTGCATAATTATTTGAATTCTTAGAATTTGTATATTTATTTTATACAATAATAATGGCAAAGAACATGCTAAGTCTAATAATACACATGATAATAAAGATAAAAAATCTAATTTTAAACCTAAGAAAAAATTAGAGTATAGTTATTATGACAAAAACACTCATGATGAAGATCACTTATTTAAGAAGAAACACGATATCAAAAGTGGAAAGATTAAGGTCAAAGATGATACTATAACTAGTAACATTAAAAATCAAACTAAACAAAATTCTAATACTAGAGCTACTTTTACTTGTGTTTTGCATGCTTCTCCTATTAAATGGATTGTTGATTCTAATGTTACTCAACATATGACATCTAATACTCAGTTGTTTACTTATTTAAAGCTAGATATTTCTAACAATTATTTAAGTCTTGTAAATTATGCTTCTTACAATGTTGAGGCCATAATAACTATTTAAATCCCTAATGGTGAATTGCATAATGTCTTGCTTGTTCTTGATTTAAAATTAAATTTACTTTTTATTTCTCAATTACGCAAACAAGACTATAAAGTAGAATTTTTTAATGACACTTGTTATGTTAAATCTATTAAGCAATATGTTTAAGTAGTTACTACTATTTTTTTAGACAATGATAATTTGTTCAAATTTACCAGATTCTCTTCTTCCTTCTCTTCTCATGCTTTTCTTGTTTTTAATGATACTAGATTTTGGCATGAAATATTGGGACATATAAATTATTAAAGTATTTCACTTATGAAAAAACTTAATATGTTGCAAGTTTTTCCTAAAATTAATCCCACTATTTCTACTTGTAGTGTTTATATGGCTGGTAAAATTTATAGAGAAACTTTTCCTAAGAATCACTCTTGGCATGCTACTAAAAAGCTTCATTTATTTCATAGTGATCTCTTAGGCCCTATAAAAAATCATTATATTAATGGTGCAAATTATGATTTAATTTTTTTTTATGATTACACTAGGGGAATTTGTATTTACTTTTTAAAAACTAAAGATCAAGTTTTTGACACTTTTATTGAGTTTCAAACCTTTGTTGAAAAACAATCTCATTATTCTTTACGCATATTAAGTAATAATAATGGTACTAACTATGTTAATAATGATTTTATTTCATATTGTAAGAAACATCATATTAAACATGATAAAATTATTTCCTATACACCTGAGCAAAATGGTGTTGCTAAATGTAAACATAGGACTATCACTAAAATGGATATGTGTATATTGCATGCTAAAAATTTGCATTACAAATTTTGGGCTGAAGCTATGTATTGTGATGTCTATCTCATCAATATTAATCCCACTAAAGTTGTTTTAAATATTACCCCTAAAGAAGCATTGAGTGATAGAAAACCTAATTTGAAGCGTTTATGTGTTTTTATTTGTGATGCATTTATTCATATTCCAATAGAAAAATGTAAGAAGTTAGGTTCTAAAGAAGACACTTTTATATTTGTTGGTTATGATGAATTATAGAAATATTATAGGATGTAATGTCCTCAAACTAAAAAAATTAAGATTAAAAGGGATGTTAACATTGTTGAAAATTGTGTACTTGATTGTGATTCCAATTCAAATGCTTTTGATATAGTTTCTGCTTCTTTTGCTTTTGAAATGAGTTATGATCATAATGATTTGGTGCATAATGATATTGTTCATAGATTTAATTATCCTTATTCTAGTCTTTCTCTATAAAAATCTATGCCTAAGTGGGCCAAGACTACTATAAAATATTATGGATTTGATGTAGATCTTAATGATAATTGTATAACTTGGAAACAATTTTGTAATTATGCTTTAATGTCTAAACTTATGAACAATAATGATCCTCAAAAAATAAAACAATATCAAGGTCACCTTCATTGGGAAAAATATATGCATGATGAATAAAACACTTTGATTTATAGTGACACTTGGGACTTAGTCCCTCTCCTTAAATGGCATCACTTGGTAAGTTGTAAATGGTTATTTAAAACTAAGTTCAATTCTAATAATCAAAATGAAAAATATAAAGCTAGATTAGTTGCTAGAGTTTTTTCACAAATTTAAAGAATTGACTATAATCAATTTTTTGCTCCTTTTGCTAATATTCCCATAATTAAAGTTATTTTATATTTATCTACTCACATACATTGGCCTATTTATTAAATGGATGTTAAGAGTGCTTTCTTAAATGGTGACTTACATGAAGATATTTACATGTCTCACTCCCTTGGTTTTATTAAGAAAGGAAATGAAAATCTTGTTTTCAAGTTAAATAAAGTTATTTATGGTTTGAAATAATCTCTTATAGAATGGTACTCTAAAATCTATCAAATTTTTATAGCTCAAGGCTTTACTCATAGTTTTAATGATCCTAATATTTTAATAAAAAAACACTCCAAATGGAATAGTTATCATTATTTTGTATGTTGATGACTTAGTCATAATTGGTAGTAATAGTTCAATGGTTTATTTCAATAAAAATGCCTTGAAGAATACATTTTAAATGACTAATTTGGGTCTCTGACATTACTTTTTAGGCATTCAAATTGGTGAGAAAAAAATATCATTTCTATTTCTCAATATAAATATGCATATGACTTGTTATCTAGGTTTAATATGATAGATTGAAAAACTATTTTTATTCTATGTGAAATTGGTGTTAAATTAATTAATGACATGGAAACTAAAATTGTTGATCCAAATCTATATAAATAATTAGTTGGTAGTTTAAATTATCTTACTCATACTCATCTTGACATTATTTTTTATGTTGGATTGGTTTCTCATTTTATGTCTAAACCTCAAGCTACTCATTTCAAAGCTGCTAAAATATTTTCATTATATTAAAGGTACTTTAACTTTTGGCATCGATTATACCTCAAATTGTAATTTTTCTTTGGCAAGTTATTCAAATTCTGATTGGGTCAATGATCCTAATGATTTTAGATCCACAAGTGGTTATTGTTTTTCTTTAGGTTCCATCATCATTTCATGGAATAGTAAAAATTATGATACTATATATTTATCTTACAAATAATCTGAGTATAAAGCTTATAATCATGCTACAAAGGAAGCTATTTAGCTTTGAAGACTTCTTGCATATTTGGGCTACCTATAACATTTAGCTACTGTAATTTTTGGTTATAATAAAAGTTCTATTGACTTAGTAAAGAATTTAGTTTTCCATGCAAGGTCAAATCACATTGAGATTACATATTACTTTTAGTGTGAACTTATTTAAGACAATCATATTCTTCTCTCTTTTTGTCCCATTGAATAAAAAATGGTTAATATCTTCACTAAGCCATTATGTAAATAAAAGTTTGTATTATTTTATAACAAGTTAATATTGAAGGAAGTTCTCATTAAGTGGAATATTTAGTGATGTTTCCTCCCTTCTTGTTTATTTTTAAACTCCTAAATAAAGTTTAAGGGGGAGTGTTAGGATTACCCTTTATTTAAGATAATTCATTTTATCTTAAATTCCATTTTTGTGTATTAGGAAATTTTATTTTTATGAATTATTAATTCACATAAATATATATTCCATGAGGTTTCACTCACCTCTTTGTGATCTTTTAGTATTTGAGATTTATTTTCATGAGTAACTCCTTCCTCTATATGGCACACACATCCCTTTACTTTGTAAGGGACTAGGCCACAAGTGGTACACACATAGGAGGATTATAAGGTAATAATGGGATTCATTATAACTCCACATCTTCTCCTTTATCTCTATGAAATAACCCTTCCTCTCCTCCTTTCTTCACTATAATCTCATAGCTCTCTCTCTTCTTATCTTGTGCTCTTGATTCAATCTTATAATTTTAGATATTCTGGTAACAAGCCTTCTAATAAGTTCATGCAGGTTTTTCTTTGATATGTTCAGTTTTCCATTTTAAAATTCTTGTCTCATTTTTGGTTTACACCTTGAGAGGTAACTTGTCTTGTGATTTCTTTATTTTTGTACTTTCATACTTTGTCATTGATGAATATTCTTGAGATAAAACCTTTATGGGTATTCTTGAACAACACCAAATTTATTTCAAGCCTACCAAATGCACATTTGGATTTAAGGAGGTCATGTTTTTGGGATTAATTATTTCACATGAGGGTGTTAAGGTAAATCAACACAATATCAATGATATGGTAGAATAAAAAGTGCCTAAAACCCAAAAAAACCTATGAGGATTCTTGGGGATCATAGGTTACTGCTATCATTTTGTAAAAACTTATGATATAATAAAAACACCACTCATAATCCTATTGAAAAATGAATATTTCCATTATAATGAGATATCCACCTGATAATTTTAGAAACTTAAAGAGGCCATGTAAACCACCCTAGTTATAATGACTCTAGTCTTCTACAAAAAATTAATTATGTAATGTGATGCTTCAAGGTATGGCATGATAGTATTCCTTATGGAATAAAAATGGCCCATTTCATTTGAGAGTCACCAAATCAAGTGTAATAGTTTTCTAAATCCTATGTATGAGAAGGAAATGATGGCCATCCTTCATGAAATAAAATAATTGAAACCATTTTTGATTAGAAGACACTTTAAAGTAAATATAGATCATAATAGTCTAAAATAATTCTTGTAACATAGGTTATCATAAAAAAAAAAGGGTCACTAAGATGTTGGGATATGGATTTGAGATTGTATATAAAAAAGGAAAGGATAATATTGTGGCTGATACACTATCCAATAAGGATGATTCCATATAATAATTTTCTAGATCCTTATTCATATTATAGGTTAAATGGTGAAATATCATAGTGGGAGAATGATTTGGTTACACATTATCTTATTTAAAATATCCAAAAATATTCAAGGAGTATCAAATAAATTTATGTGGAAATAGGATTAGCTATGGTATAAGGGTAGGTTGTACCTCTAAAAATTTCAACCCTTAAGCATAAAGTGTTTATGGAACTTTGTGTTTCTACAATAAATAAGCACTCTGACTTCTTGAAACTTATTTTAGAGTCAATAAAGATTTATTTTGGGAAGGGATAACAGGGGAAGTCCAAAATTTATGGTAGAATGTATGGTGTGTCATAAGAAAATGGGAAATGAAAAAAACCATGGGTTTATTGCAACTTTATATATCTTAACCAGAGGTGAGAGGAGGTTTCCTTGTATTTCATCTGGGGATACCAAAATCTAAAGGGAAAATTCCATCATGGTTGTTGTGGATAGACTTACCACATATGCCCATTTTTTCACATTATCACATTCAATTTTAGAAATTATATCAACATAAACATTTATGAATATTATTTAGTGTTGAAAATATTTTTGAATTTTATATCACCTTAATCTTGTACACTTGGAAAATACATATCATGGATGTACCTTTAGCTTCTAGACCTTTCTCACTACCAAAAGGCTCACATACACTATATCTTTATGCCTAATTTCTTATCTCTTAGTGTAACCAATGTTATTTTGATGACTCAAACCTTTTATTTTGATCAAAATGTTATAGACCTACTTATGTCCCATCTTTGTAAGTTTTGAACCTGCACCTATTTTCTAATTTCTTGGACACTTGAATCTTATTTAGATGCCTACATTGACATAAGTTTTCTATCCAAACATAAGTGTTTAATGCCCTAAAGTCATCAAATTAAAAAAATGAATCATATAATAAAGGTAACCCTAAGTGATTTAATGTGAGATATTATCCAAAGGGATTAGTATAAATACAATATTAACCCTTATTCATAACTCACCTAGCACAAACCCTAGAAAGACCTAGCAACTCATAAGGCAACTTACCAAAACCATTCAATCAAGAACTCAATTGAGCAAAACTTCCATATTTTATCCTATTTCTATATCATTTATAGGGATAACATATTTATAGGTTTCAATTACTAAATGATCACTTCAAGATCCTTATTTTATAAGTTACAATCTAGGCCACTATTGTACTTATCACACATTACACAATTCAGACACAAAATAACATGTAAAGGAAAACTACATAAGTCTGAGGCTCTCTTCAAAGTATTAGATATGTAGGAAATCCTCATTAATATAGGGATCTTTGGGGTATATTGACACTATGTGCTCACTACCCCATTTTTCTAAAAACCACTATGAAGATGAAGAACTAGGGATTTTCTATTTGAAAAGTAGTGACAATTGATGACCCATATTTGGATGCATCAGAGTGAAATTGACACAGAACCTAAAAGCATCTAGATGGCTGCATATATTTTTAAAAGGTATTAAATACTAGACATTTGTGTCCAAGTCAAATAATAACATCGACATAACCATCCCATGCTGATGCAAGTGTTCATGACTATAAAGTTATAATTTCTAAAATCAGGTGACTGATCTATAGTTAAGATCCAATCTACCTCCTACCTATTTCAAATCCATATCTATATTAGCATTATAACTAGATAAGTATCTTATTTTATTTATCATTAGAATATCTATCATAGTTATACTTTTTATCTTTAACATCTTAGCATAATAAATTTAGTATATTTTCTATCCAAGTTTTACAAATAATTGTCTTGCTTTAGAGATAGTTTACCATCCTTGTGATCTATGCTATCTCTACCCATTTAACCATATATTCCCCACATTTACATTTTAAGGTTAAACATTTGATGAACCTAATTTTTATGAATGCATTTTTTTTAATTCTTAGGGTTTTCAGTCAACTAGTGTTTTAGATTAGTATACTTTTTCATTTCTTGCTTATATTATTTTTAATGCAACCTAGGCATAACCCTAGATTTTGATGTGTGCCTATTTATCACATTAAGATTCCCCACCTACCACCTAAGATGTATAAAACCAATGAGGAACCTAATACTATGTATGTGATAATACCAATATTGAGAATGAAAAACATACTAATGAGGTTATCATAGAATAAGATTATGATAATGAAAACAATGTGTCTAATGAAACTAATGAACATAAACAAATAGATCATGAGTAAGTGCAAGTAGTTGCATTATTTCATGAGTGTATTCATCAAAACCCTAAAGATCTTTCTGACATCCTAAGAACCATATTATAAACTAAAAAATCATAAATCATAAATGAACAATTAGGTCCATATATTGATAATTTTATTTGAGCTATGGGTCATCTCCATATACCAAAAACCCTCCCTTTAAGCACATTACTTCTTGATACTTATAATGAGGGCATGTGATATTTATTTCAAAATTTTTTCCTTGAAAATACTATTGCCATATCTTTCATGGGAAAACTAAATGCTTAAACTCAAATACAAATTTTAATACCTATATCTACCCAACCTATGGGTACACTTCCTTTGGTGACTTCTCAAATATATAACCTAAAATACCAAGAGGTGCAAGATCTTGTCCAAACTATGTTTTTTTTTAAAAACTAAGGTTACAAATATCAAATTAAATGAAATATCATTATGTTATTGATTCATAATAGGTGTTGTATAACCAAATTACACCAGAGATATCTTTTCACCCCTTTCTAATTCATTTTGATACACCTAAGTTCACATTTTATATTGGCAAGGGTGATCTTAAACAACATCTCTAATCTTTTTATGCATCATGCCTTGATTATGCCTCTAATGATAAAATTTTGACTAAATTATTTTCAAGGACCTTAAAAGACTATGATCTATGGTGGTTCTATTATTTACCAACTTAGTTAGTAAACACCTTCAAATCCCTTGTGGATCAATTTTTGGCACACTTATTTATTAACATTATCAAAAAGGTTTCATATGCACAAACTATAAATAATAAACAAGGAACCAATGAACATATTAATGAGTATGTCTTGAGGTACAATAAAATGTTGGCTAAAATTACCAACCCTATGTTAAATAAAGAGCTTCAATATATTTTCAAGAAAAGTTTATGTAATCCTTTACATGAGTCCATTGTATTCAAAAAGTTTAAATATTCTGATGACTTATGCCATATTGTTTGCAATTATGAAATAAAAATTATCTCATTGAAAAAAATTAAGTATGTAGTAAATAAACCTACTACATCTACATCTAATACCAAGTTTACTCTTAAACCAAGTTATAAGGTCAATCCTCTTGAGCCTAAAAAATAAACAACCACCATGGTTATTGTGATGTTAAAACCATGTAATTTCCTAGTGTTATTTAATGCACCATAAAGATAATGTATATCATTTCTTGAGAATTATAACTCATTAATCTTGTGGTTTGTAGAGTGTCATCTTATATCTCTCCCTCATCTTAAAGAGGTTGATATGATTATACCTATACCTAAAGGGTATGATGTGAATGCTTATTATGACTATCATTGAGGCCATAGGCATTATATAAACAAATATTTACCTTAAAGTATAATATATAAAACCTCATTAATGACCAAAATATTACATTTGATGGTCCTCTAGAGGAATTAGGTTCACAAATTGGTGACCACTAAAAATATAAAATATTTATCAATAATTTATAATATCATTCAAAGAAATATCCAAAAGTGCAAATGGCATATAATGTGTACCCTCCTCCATATAATCATGAACACCCATTAGATAGTATTATTTGTACTTATATGCCACATAGACATCCTATAGTTTAGATGCATTATGTTACTTTTGATAACAATTATATTAGGGATGATGACTCAGATCTTCATTCCTTATTCATTTGAGCATACCTTGACCACTGACCTATACACAATGTTATGATTGACAATGGTGAAAGTGAGACCATTTGGACCATGAAATTATTTATGAATTTGGGTTATACAAATCATGATTTACATCCTTAGACCATATTAGATAGATAATTTTATGGGGCCCCACAACAAGTTCTTGGTGAGATTGACTTTCTTTTACAAGTGGGTCCCATCCATGTGATTACTACCTTCTTATTTATACCTTTCATGGGTGTCTTGGATATGTTATTGGGACAACCTTGGATACATACACTTTGAATATTACATTATATAGTGTATGGATGTGTTAAATAAATTCATATCAATTAGTTAATTATAGTTTCCAAAATTCCATATGAACATCCTTTTGAACAAGGTTAATTTACCTAGGTAATTAATTATCAAACATCCTAAGGTTAAGATTTTGTAAAAGGGTAAGCAATAGGCAATTACTTTTACTAGGAAGTTGGTAATTGAGAGACCATTTCATCATATATCCATAGTGGGTTCATCAAAATCCTCATCTACTACACACCATATTTAGATATCAAGAGAACTTATACACGTTCCTATTACTATTATTACAAATAAAACATATAGTACTCAATTATGGGTTACATAAACCCCTACTCCTAATATTTATTCATGACATAAAGTCTTATTAAACACACATAAATCATAATAGATCCTATAATACTAGTTATTAAACTTGTGTATATTTCTTGACAACATCACGGGTTTATTACACCAGGTTTATAGTAAGGAGATACCTATGTCCATCCTTTGGTTGCAATCATAGGATAGTATTTTCCTTTCATATATTATAAAAAAAAACTTAAAAAACCCAAAAATATGTTTATCATTTACGTATCCTATCATCTCTTTGGAAAATGTGTTGTTGGTTCCATGTTGGTAGATGAAATATTAGTATTTTATATATACACATGTGTTTCACACATATTTTGAGTGTGATATAGGCATACACAAATACATGATCTATGTAATTTTGGATATTGGGTTTTCACTCTACTCATGCCACCAAGATGTTGGGAGCATCCAACTCTAAGATCATGATACATCCAAGTTATATCATTAAATGGTCACTTTACATTATCATATTTAATATCATATATGTACTTACAGATACCTTTATCCATGCTTATACTTTTCACAATGTAATTGATATGCTATATACTTAACATTTTTTACTAACACATAGATCTAGGGACTAGTATGATATGTTTATGTTGGTTGTTTATGCTTTCATTTATGCACTTCCTTGAGTGTCTTACCTTGATATTATCTTACTTGTTTAAGAATTTGAATATTATCCATTCCTTGTGGCCCACATGCCTTTGTTTGCCTCTTTGAAATTTAAATATATCATTGTTTATTGTATGTTGACATTTTAATATGTAATTTATTACTTTTTAAACATTTTACTAAGTCATGTCCCTTCTATTGTGTGGAATTTGATCATGGCTCTTGTTTGAGTCTCCTTAGACAATTATATTTTGATTTTCTTTTGAGTATCTTATGTGTGTGCTTGATTACTTGTTGATATTATATTATTACTATCTAGACCTTGATATGATCTACATCATGCATCTTAGGACTTGGTGTGATCACATTCTTTATTCTTCAATGATATATCTACTTAGACATATTACCTTTATATGATACATGTTACATTCATAGTTTACATGGTTATCTTATCCTTTTAAGGTAAGGTGACTACTAGTTGCTAATTTTCCTCACCTTAAAATGAGGGCCTACCATAAAGGCATGAATTTTGAATTACTTCATATATTTAGATTATAGTGGGGAATTATTTTGAAAACATGTTCTCCACACTTATTTAGTATGAAACATATTTAGATTATAGTGGGGGCATGTTTTTGAAATTTGTCTTCCACATTGTAACTTACACCTATTTGTAGTTTCTAATTATAATGGGGGTGTGTTTTGGAAACATGTTCTCCACACTCACACTAATTTTTAGTTTAAGATTATAGTGGGGGTATGTTTTGGAAATATTTTCTCCATACTTACACAATTTTAAATTGACCACATTATATAGTTATATGATTCAAATACATATTTATTGTAGAATTATATACATTGATACCATTTTTATATATAAATTTAGCATGATAAATATATAAGGTACATATGTTATGTAATGTACACCTATTATTTCAAAATAAAATTAGTTTTAGATTCTAAACACTTTTAAGGACTATCATCACTCATTAGGTTGGACTTTTATGGATTGCATTGAGCCAATCTACTGTAGTATTTAGTTCAATTTTTGGTATGGTTGAGGTAATTGAATCAATAAATATTCTAAATTTTATAGGTTGGAATTGATTACATCATCTAACCTCACCAAATTTATAGTGTGAGTTGACTTGGTTTACTTGTACTCACTAGGTTATAAGTATGATTAGGTTTCATAGTTGAGCTAATATCAATTAGTTTGGGTGGAAACTCATATTTTCTCCACAATTGGGAGCATGTGTTCTCTAATCTCTCTATCTCTTTATATATACATAACTTCTAGATTTTATATTTGTCCCACTCTCAATTTTAGTGATTTGTAATGATACATCTTTCACATGAAATTTATAAAAGGCAAGATAGTTGTATCGATACATAGGCATAATTTCAAACCTTATTCTCTTTCAATTTAATTTATTTCAATGATTTCAATTTTAGATTATATACACTTATTATATACTGTAACATGCTCTTGGTTGTTGTTCAGTCACCAAAAAACACTCAAGCTAGACTCAAGTAAAGACAAGGTGTGTTATACACACCCATCTACACATTTATTATACTTTAAACCAATAATTTCATTATTAGATTAAAGGGGGGGGTGTATACATTGTTTTAAAACTATATATCACTTCAGTCTTGTTCACTTGGAAAATACATGTCATGGATGTACCATTAGTTTCTAGACTTTTCCCACTACCAAAGGGTTGGCATATATTATATCTATATGCCTAATTGCTTATATCTTAGTCTGACCAATGTTATTCTAATTACCCAGACCTTTTATCTTACCCAAAATGTTATAAATATATTTATCTATCATCTTTTTAAGTTCTTTACTTGTACCTATTTCCTAACTATTCAAACACTTACATCCTAGTTAGACACCTATGTAGATGCAAGTGTCTTATCCCAACACAGTTGTCTAGTACCCTGAATTTATTCAATTTATAAATGAATCATATCATAAAAGTAAACCTAAATGATTTAATTCAAGATATTATCCAAAGGGATTGGTATAAATACAAGATCAACTATTATTCATACCTCACCTAACACAAACTTTGAAAAGATGTATAAACTCACAAGGAAAATTACCAAAAACATTTAATGAAGAACTAAAGTGATTAAAGCTTCCATATTTTATCATATTTATATATCATTCATAGGGATATCATATATACATGTTTGAAGTATTAAATCATCACTTCAAGAGCCATATTTTCCAAGTTACAAGCTAGGTCACTATTTTAATTTCTTATCACACATTGCATGATTCACACAAAATCCAACACATAGGGGATATCTACATAAGTCTAAGGCCCTATTTAGAGTATCAACTATGTATATAGTGCTCATTAATATATGGGTATTTGGGACAACTTGACATCATGTGTCTACTAACATAATTTTTCCATAACCATGATAAAGATGAAAAACTAGGGTTTTATTATTTGACAAGGAATGACAACCCATGACCTAGATCTAAATGAATCAAAGTGAAGGTGTCATAGAATGTATAAGTATATATGTGGTTTCATCTAGTTTTAGTAGGTATTTCATAATAGACACTTGTGTCTGAGTTAGATAATAACATCAACATAACTGTCCTAGGTTGATGCAGGTATATGACCATAGAGGTACACTTTACATAATCAAGTGACTAATCTAGAGTTTAGATCCACTCTAATTCATATTTTTTTTGAATCTAGATCTATATTGGCATTATAATTAGTTAAATATTTTATTTTATTTATCATTATAATATCTATCATAGTTGTACTTTCTATTTTTAACATCTCAATATAATAAATGTAGTATATGTTTTATCTAAGTTTTATAAACAATTAACATGATTTAAAGATAGTCTACCATCCTTTTACATAGGCTATTTATACCCCTTTATCCTTAGATTAACTTAACCTATATTTAAGGTTAAACATTTAGAAACTCCATTGGACCCAAAGATCATAGTAAGTGATCATGATTCCTATCTTTACAACTAATATCTGGATTGATTTATTATCATGTCTTGGTATCCAAATGGCTCTTATATCATCTTATTATCCCAATATAGTGTGAAAATTGAGGTGTCCAACAAGTTACTTGATGTTTATATTCATTTTTTTGTTATTTATATTCATTGTTTTGCTTCAAAGAAACAAGATAGATAGAAACAAGATTGATTCCAAAGATGCATAAAAGGGGTTTTTAAAAGTTATGGGGATTAATATATTAAATATTAAATCTAAATAAAACTTAAAAACATTATAAAACTGATTAACTATAATATTATATCGACCATGTCAAGAATAAATAAAATAATGCTTTGATCTAATAAGTTAACCACTACTTTATTGTATTGTTTAATCAATATTAAATATAATTTATAACTATTATTTGACCTATCCAATAGATAAAATTATATGAATTAGATAGTCCTTTGAAGGATAGAATAGTTATATTTGATTAAAGTATATCTAATATGCATTCCCACACTACAAGGATGAAGGGTCTACAGTAAATAAGAGAAGTAATCAAATGCCTAAACAAAAAAGAAATAAAGTAAAAATAATCTAGAAGTTAAAATTAATTAAGAATGAAGACTATTGTTAACATATTAAAAATTAATAAAGTTAAGAATCTATGAATATGAGAATAAAAAAACATGTTAATAATTAAGAAACTATAAAGAAACTAAATTAGAAAATAACTGAAACTGACTAAAGATTTAAATTTAAAACTAAATAAAACTACTAAAAATATAAAAAATAAGAAAGGAAAAGAAAAAAATATGAAATAGAAATTACAAGTCTTGAAATAAGAGTCATCTTAGTATAAATAAAGATATTTTATTGAGAAACAATCTTTCGGTACAAAAATTATTAAAAATGACAACTAATACAATATGAATAGATCAATAACATGTTGCATATAGTAATGTAAACATTATTATTTAGGCCAATTACTTTGGATTATGCTCATATGACTGCATATCTTCAATCATCATAATATATTCAACCTAAAAATCTTCAGATAATCAATTTATAAACTATACAAGAAATCTAGATATACCTACGTTGATTAATCATGTCACTTGACTATCAAAGAATGTGTCATTGGTCTATCTATAAAGCTGTACTATCTAATATATGTTTCAAAAAAAGAGTATGATAAAATTTAAATGAATTCAGAGTTGTCAAGAATGCCTGCCATATTCCTCCTTGTGATGTAACTTTGATCTCTTTTTAAACAATCTACTCAAGAGATGGTTAAGAAATAAGTTATAACTAACTTTATTTAGTTATTTTTTAACTTTAATTATCTCTTAAAATTCAATTAGTTAACTTAATTTTAAGTTTAAGACTTTTATAAAATCTTAAGATCAAGATTTAAATAATAATAGATCGAATACAACTCTAAACAGGTGGGGTCCCTTAAGTCATTGCAAAAATTTAAAATAAACACTCAAATATGCCAAAAAATCATAATGACCATAACATTAAAATAAAATTAATACTAAATGTTAATACTATATGCATTAAACCATAATAATTTATTAAATTAATATGCATTCTACTTAATTATCATCAAATCTAATACTTTGTGGTTTTTCAAAATGAGTTATACTCATCAAATTGTCATGCATATCCTTATCTAAATATATGAAAAGATGCAACCAACTATTCAAATCCAACATATTGATTACCAATGTACAAGTACTCCATTTATAATTCTACTAAAATTTGCAAGTATATTAAACAATTTAAAATATCACTCAAAACATAGTGTATTGAATAACATAAACTATTCACAACATTATATGTCAATGACTCATTTATCTCAAAACTACTTGTGATTACTGAATTTTCATGTATATATCAATATCTTTCAAAACCATTGACAACTTATTTATGCATTCAAAAAATTCATAATAGAAACCATGAATGGTGTATAATCAATATCTTTCTACTTATGCAAAAGCCTAAAGTTCATAATTTTATGCATTGGCTTCATTATATAAGGATTCCCATGATTTAAAAATAATTTATTTATCCTAACATCTTACACAAAAATATATGACTAGATCACATGAAAGACAAGCCCAATCTCAACATAAAACAACATTCACTTTCCTAAAAATAGTCATTTTAGTATGTGTTTTCCCAATCTTAAAATTGATGTCCAAATGGTTGTCATATTGTGTTATTTATGGTCTATTGTGATGGCCATTTATCCATCAAATTTAACACACTAATAATTTATGTATGTGATCAAAATGCATATTTTTCACAACAAAAAGAATTTCAACTAAATATTCATTACTAAATCTATAAACTATTAAATCTCAACAAGTATAAATTCAAAATGACAAATACCCTAATCAAATATACCCTAAATTTGATCTCAAAAGGCATCATGTAATGGCATAACATTAAAAATATATTTAAAAAAATTGACTTCCTTTAAACCATACACCACAATTATGCAAAATAACCTTTTTACATCTATCAATCTCTTGTATATTTTCAAATTATCCTTAAAATGTCTCTTGAAACATCATTACTATATACCCAGAATTAAATAAATGGATATGCCACTGAATACATAATATCAAACCCAAATCATATGTCTAGTAAATTAGAAAATAAAAATCAACTGCTTGTAATCTTTAACTTTGAAACCATTTTTTGTGCATGATAAATACTGCAAACAAAATACATATGCATCATCCTTTTTGACCCAATCATAATCTTTCCAAATAGGGAGTACATGATAGATAAAATTAAAATATTTTCCTCAAGAAATTATTCAACACTAAAGCTTCTTCAATAGATGAAATATTAAATCAAGATAGAATGTATCAAATTGAATCCTATTCTAATTAATCAAGCTGTTTCCATATGTTTTACTGAAATGAGACCAAAATATAAATATATGTAAACAATAAAAATTTGAACCATGCATTTCTAAATACTTATTCAAATCATGAAAACAACTCAACATACCTTCTCAACCTTATAGAATATTTTCTCAAATCCTTATTATATTTTTCTCAACCCTTCTATTATTCCTCCAAGAAAATCTTTACTTCTGTGACAAGCTTGAAATGATTTAAAACTAAAATAAAAAAATTACCACTATATACTATCAAAACTACCATTTTCTATGTGACATGACATGCAAAATTTACATTAATATTCATAATCATCCACCAACTTCATAACCATATCCATTAAACTTATCAGTTTAATAATATATTCAATAGTGTATTTTCATTATCACTAAATCAACTTCCAAAGTAAGTACCAAAAAATGAATGCAAAAACCTATCGCGAATGCCAACTCAACCTTGAGCCCATTATTTCTTAAATTTATTTAAAACCAAAACTATGGAAAATTTGTTCAAAGATTATACTCAAATATTGAACCATGTAACTTAACCATGGTAAAATTTTAAATTCATACTTTGATAATAAACCGTGATATCACTTTGAAATAAATCCATATAACATAAACCTAGTCAATGGTAATAATATCACCTAGGTAATAAGATACATATAACACTTAGGAAATACCTTGAGACCTAAATAATACTGATATATTAGGCAATTGATCTTAGATTTTAGGTTTTTAAAATAACCATCAATAATGTAATAATATTATAAGATCATAAATCAATTATCAAGAATTTCTTTGCAATGCAATTGTTATGCCATAACAATATGATTATTATAAAGACTGTAGAATCTAATTTTGATAATCCTCTTATCAAAATAACCTAATCAAGAGCACCTAACAAGCATGTTATGTCATTTTAGACAAATGATAATAATTTTTAAAGTTTTCATGTTCAAGAAATTACTAAAAGTATATTTTACCACCCTATTACTTTAATATTATCAAATGTTAAAACTTAACATGAATATAGGATGTTTATTTGATTTGACACTAACCATGTATTGCATCAACTCAAACAAAATTCTACTACAATTATGAATCAATGAAAAAACTATAAACTCGAGTATAATTAAAATAATACTATAATATGTTTTCATTAATCACTATTTATGCTTTCAAAACCACTGGTTAACATTTAAGTAAATAATTTTCAATAAATGCAATGATCATTAATCATTATTTAACATAAGAGTGCATGTTCAAAATGAAATCAATTAACTAGGACCCCCTTAAATAGTTTTAAATCTCATGACACTTAGTCATCAATATGGAAAAATATATAAGTACTCAAATTTATAAGAAAGGGGGTTTGTCAAAAATAGGCTTAATTAAAGGTTACAAAAGTAGAAATTTTTAGGTGGAGTTTAGGGCCACTAAAGCTAAACATGCATGCTTACTAGTGCAAGTAAATAGAGTACATAGGCCATCTATCTTAAACATGGAGATCATTAGGCTACATCATGGATCCAATTACAAAAACTACCAAGAGTTAGAGGCCAATAAAATAGCTATGGTCCTACCATCTAGTTCCAAATTGGCTACTTTAGTTCCTTCTACTATTTCAACTTTGACTATATAACTATCCACCTCAACTAAATCTTAGTTTTCTAAGGTTAATTTTTTATGTATATTGCATGGAGAGTTAATTGATGTAACTAGAGTATATTTAAATGTAACATATACATGGAATACTTAAGGCCTTTTGTAAGCATCACACATTACATTACCATATAAAATCAAGTCTATTTTTGGAAATATTGTTATGATCAACTATAATGTACATGTAGGATTTACATCAATTAGAATTAATGTTATAATTACTAACATGTAACTTTAAATTTTTCACGGATTTGAGGGATGAGGTGACCCCTCCCAAAATATATTGATACTTATAATCCTTTTGTATAGAGGGGTTTGTAAATTTGTCAATACAAGAAGAAGTCTATTTAATTTCCATGCAACTGTGTCGATGCATTTCTATTCCAATTCTATGTAATTAATTATGTTTTATATTTTTGGTTGATCGATTCAGTAATTTGATGTGTACAAAATCTACAGATGATTCTTTTTATTATTATTGATGCATGTTAGTTTAAAGATGTGTAATAACTATTGGACAATTTACAAGTATCATTAATTTCCTGCAACTAGGTAAATTGTTTCAATTATATGAGTGGGCATAAGTGTTTTATTTTGATATAGCCTTAAATGAATAATCCATAGATTCCTTAGATACCTCTCTTATATGAGCTAAAATATATTAAATAAGGATGTGCAACATCAACTCTAAATGATAACAACCTTTAGTTGAGATCTCAAAAATAAATTACATCAGTTTTTCCCTAGATCTTCTTGCTATGTTTGCATGTTAGTGTGTAATAGTTATTAACTACAAACATTGGTATTAAAAAACTTGTCCAAAAAGAGACCAACCAAAAATTAATCCTTTTAAATACCACAAAGCCTTATTTTTTTCCCTACCTTTCTCTTTTGAAGTTATCTACCCACTTTAGAATAAGGTCCATCCATCCAAATCAATTAGGTTTTAGCTTCATTCTAGATTTAATTCATCCATATAACCACCTAGTTAATAACACACATGTTTAGCCTACTATTCCACCACTTGGTTTTTCAACCCAGACCTTCAACTCATACCCTAGAGTGGAGGTATCCTTCATTGAAATACTAAAACATTAGAGGTTACCTCATTAAATTTGGGGTGTGTATAAAATCCACATCAATAGAATAAAAAAGTTAGTTTTAAAAGGAGGGACACTTGTGTGCCTTCCCTATTATAGGTTATTATACCCTATGTTTGAGTTGCATTGGATACACCCAAAAGAGTAACCAAGTATAGAGCCCAAACTAGTCTTTTGATTTCACCTTTATCGATCCATAAAAGGCCTAGATATGTAATAGTTATCCCCACCATATCTTGGGTTAGAACACCTTTACTATTGATAAACCCTCAGCCTATTAATCCTCATATGTTTCAACCTTGGTTAGTTAGATATACCATTATAGTCCGATGGGATGTGCATGATTTGATAATTAATCTAGAGAAGTGTCTACCTTCTTGCTACCCTTTTGGAGGAAGAATGGTAGAAGAATATATCAAGTCCTTCAAAGCTTATTTATTATTAATGAATGTCACTAATGAATATGTTTCATGGAGGATTTTACCATTTACATTAAAGGATGTAAATTATGATCGGTTTATCAATTTATAAGAGAACTCAATTACTTCATGGAATGCATGTCAAATCACTTTTCTTGACCAATATAGATAAGTTACTTGTTCAAGTGTGGTATATTAGATTTTCACCAGTATGAATAAGTAACCCAATGAGATAATCTAAGATTTTAATGTAAGGTTTTAGAATATGTACACTTGGTTAAGTGCTATATATAAACCACCACTAGCACTAGCACTCAAAATGTAAAATAATGCCTTGTATCTAATTACCACATATTTTTGTGAAGAGTTATTTTTGGTAACACTCTATCATTGGTATATGAAGAAGTTTTCAACATTGATAGGAAGATAAATCCACACATACTAGAAACTCCCAACTTTAATGTTGGTTTTATAACTTTGAATCTAATGTCTCGTGTGAATCAGAATGTTCTAAAATTCAACTAGAATTAGTTACTTTGTACTACCTACTATGATGTATCACATAATAAATTAGAATTATAGTTTCTTGAATAACTATGCATAAATGAATGGTCATTAGTAGAACCAACATTTAATTTTATCCAATATTGAAGTTTCCCAAGGTGTTAATTCTACCAAAGTAGATTTGGATTCTATACAAATAATGGTCCAAAAGTTGAGTACTAACTTCTTGGGAATGTAGAGGAAGATGAGTAATAATAATATCCATAATAATAATTAGAATTTTATGTTTCAAATATATAATAGACATTTCAATAGGCATACAAATAATTTAAAACAATAACAACCTATAAAGTTGCCAAAAATCAACATAGTGGATACGACTCTGCCTAATTGGTGTAGAGTTCACAATACATCACAACATGGTGAACTTGAATGTGTTGATTTTTTTTTAGCATTCAATATCTTCCAAAGAGAGATGGTGAGGTTATTTTTGATGAACAACCCACTAGAGTTCCCCCATGAGTCTAATTCCTCAAGTACCATCATGTATTTTGAAACTCATGTGTCTCCTTTCCAAAGAGAGCATGAAAATGTAACCAAGGATAATTATAATGAGGTACATGAATTTTAGCCATATCAAAGAGGCAAATAAAATTTTATAAATAAGAAAATATCCACAATGTCTACTCCTCTAATAAATACAACTATTCCACCAAATCTAAAGGTTGATAACAATCCACCTCCCCTAAAAAGGAATGATCATCCATAGAACAAGGAGGAATAGAGAAAAAGAGGAAAAATGTTTTTTGAATACATGAAGAAAATTAAAGAAAACATCACTCTTTATTAATTAGCTCAGATCACTAAATAGAAAGAACTCCTATGGAGGTCTATCATTGCTACAGAGAAGATAAAGGTTGCCCATACAAATATCATATACCAAAGTAAGCCTAAAGTTCCTCCTTTATTATTAACTATAAGAGCATTTGGAAAGAATATTCATAACTATTTAGATGATTCTATATATTTGACTATTATAATGCCAACTTATATTTATCATAAGCCTAGATTGACTCCAAACCCATTTAAGAGGGCAGTTTCAAAGATAGACAAAATAATGGTGCTTGTGGTTGGAGAATTGAATGATGTACACATTCAAGTGGAATTTAAGACATATGTGTAGATGACTATTTATATACTTTTGGTAGATATTCTATAGGGATATGGACTACTACTAAGTAAAGACTGGTCAAAGATGTTGGATAGATATGTAGAAACAAACTTCTCTCATAGTTGGCTAACATGGAGAGGTGTTGAAGACTAGAGTCAAATTGATTGGGAAATAATAATGAAGCACCCCATCATGGAGTATAATAATAAGAATGAAGAGGTAAGTTATAAATTTCCCAATCTTGGAATTTATGCCTTTACCATAAAGTATGAGGTGCAAGAACTAGAAGTCTAGGTACCCTCCTAATTATAGACACTCCATTTCAATAGTGTAAGATCTAAGAAAGGATCAAGTGTGGGTGTTGAATTGGTTGACCCACAAATTAAGAATTACCTAATAGGATACATGTTACAATTACCTTACACCAATAACATATCAGAGTATGAGGCATTGATTTTGGGACAATAATTCCCTCTCAAAAATAATGTCAAACAACTATTAATATATGGATATTCAAAGCTAGTAATTAGTCATGTCATAAAAAATACCAATGTAAATTATCATATCTAAATAGGTACAAGAAAAATGCCTAGGATTTAATTGATTCATTTTAAGCCTTTAACATAGTAGCTATTCCTAGAGAACAGAATCAAGATGCTGACTCACTAGCCACTTCAACTACCAATTTGGTTCCATTGCAAGAATCTAAGGTACAAAAAATTTAAATCAATATCATGCCTTGCCCATATATTCCTGATAATGTGAAAAATTTATAGGTATTTTATGATGGCCATTAGATTATATAATTCTTGACCAATTCAAGACAATCTAAATATCAAATCATTGATGATAAATAAATTAGTTATCTATGTCAAAAATGAATTAAGAGGAGTTATTTAACTCAAATAAAATCATCTTCCTTTCGGGATGGTTTATTTGGATAAAGCATGTAATAAAGACCACTAAGATCAGTAGTTGAGACATCCAAAATTCAATGATTTGAGTTTAATAAAGAGAACTTGGGAGATGAGAGTGATCCACACTATGTCAATATTGGTCTTAGCTACACCCCAAAAGAAAAATAAAGGGTAAAGGATTTACTCACCTAGTATAAATATGTGATTGCATAGATATATAAGGAAATAAAGTTTTTAAACCTAATATTCATCACCCATATAATCCCATTGAATCTAGACCATAATCCATTTAGGTAAAGATAGAGGCCAATCAATCCCATTATAAAACCATTAATCTAGAAGGAATTAGAGAAGTTGTTAAGTGCTAGAATAGTGTTCCCTATCAAACATTATACTTAGGTTTCCAAGTAGGTTCTAGTTTAGAAAAAGAATGGGGAAATTATATTATTTGTTGATTTCAAGAACTTGAATAAGGCTTCTGAGAAATAAAAATACCCTTTAACTTCCTTGGATGAGGTGATCCAAATAGTAAGTGGTTTTGGAATGATGCCCTTCTTGGATGGTTTTTTAGAATATAAGTAGGTGTTGGTCGAATATGAAGACATAATGAAGACTGCATTTGCCAAAATGTGGGGTAATTATGAATACAAGAGGATACATTTTGGCTTGATTAATGCAGGAGCTACCTTTCAGTGAGTCATGGACCACATATTTCAAGGGATGATATATATATATATATATATTTATTGTATATGGCTTACATGATCAAATCTATTTTTTTAGAAAATAATGAGTTCATCCATGTAAATGATATATATATATATATATATATATATATATATATATATATATATATATATATATATATATATATATATATCATTTACATGGATGAACTCATTATTTTCTAAAAAAATAGATTTGATCATGTAAGCCATATACAATAAATATTTGAAAGGTGAAGAAGGATTGTCATCTTGTTAAACCCAAAATAGATCATATTTGGTTTTATTGAGGGTAAGCTCTTAGGCTACATTATCACCAAGGATGGTATCACCATTAATCTGAGTAAATTTTAGGGGATTGCAAATATTGCATTCCCAAATAGTAAGAAGGAACTCAAGTATTTGTTTTCAAAGATAAATTTTGTGAGGAAGTTTATCTCAAGTTTTATAGAAAACATTATATCTTTGGATGCAATGCTCAAGAAATATTCTAAAGTGGAGTGGATGCCATAATATTGAAATTATTTTCAATACATCAAGGACACCATATCTTAGGCTCAAGTGTTGATAAATATAGACTTCACTAAATATTTATTCTTATACTTATTTGATTTAAAACACATAACTGTTTTGGTACTTACTAAAAAAAAGGATGGAAGTGAACATATTATTACATTTATGAGCATGAATTTAAAATAATAAAAGATCAAGTAATCCATAATAGACAAGTATATTTTTTTTCTAGTTAAAGTCATATAGAAATTAAGACATTACATCTTGACAATAAGACTATCACTATTGTACTAGATCCTACCGTCAAGATCACTTTACAACAAAATGATTTATGATAGTGCAAAGATAAATTCATGGAAAAATTATAGGATTTTGACTTAGAAATAAATCCTACCAAAATTATTAGAGGATAAGGCATAATTTAGCTTATGAGTGAGCCTAACCCATGCATCACCATTGAGGAGGCTTGTCAGAATCAAGTATTTAAAGGAGACTATTATGTTGATATCATTCAATATTTACTCATAGGTATCTATTCCTCAGAACTCAATAGAGAACAAATGAGAGCTTTGAGGCTCAAATCTACTCATTATATGATTAAAAAATCCTCTATAGAAGAAATTATAAATGTATCTACCTAAGATGCATGTCTAAAGAATAAACTCAAGAGATTTTGGATAATTTACACCATAAAATTGGTCATTCATCTAGAAATAACACAACACATAATATCTTCTGAATGGGATATTAATGGCCAATAGTATTAAATGATGCACACACTCATGTAAGAACATGTCATGAATACTGGGTTTTGGTGAAAAGAGAAGTGCACATAGTGATTCCACTCCAACCTATTATTGAAATAAAACCATTTTATCCATCGGGATTATATTTCATCGATATTTTCAACCCAAATCCCTTAGCTGACCACAAATTTGTGTCCATTGCCATAGATTATTGAACTATATGGACTGAATTAGTGGTTATGAAACATTCTAAATCACATGATGTAATCAATTATCTAGAAGAAAACATCACAAGTAGGTTTGGTACCCCTACAAATATTCTAGTTTGTTTAATTCACTGAATGGGCCCATGATAATCAAATCATCATCAGGTCATCTTCCAACCATTCGCATAGGGGAATGGATTAGCTAAATCTACAAATAAAAATATGATTAATGCCATTAAAAAGTTAGATATATTCAAACCCATATAATGACATCATTTACTAAAGTATGCATTATGGGTAGATTGAAAAAAAATCAAGTAGACCCTCAAAGCTTCACCTTACTTGGTAGTATATGGATGACAACCAATATTCTCAATCATACTCAAATTACTAACATATAAATTTATGTAGGAGTACATGGAACCAAATAAGAAAGATGAGTATCTTTTATTAGATATAATAGAAATGGATGATTCAAGGAATGAAGCATTTTTTAATTTCATTAAATATCAGAACTTGGTCAAAATATGATTTGGCAAAAAAGTAAAGTTTAAAGCATTCAAATATCTAACCTTATGATTCTATGGGATAAATCCCATGAAGAGAAAAGATAACATGATAAGTTTACCACATTATGGACTCAACCTTACTAGATATTATAAATCCTGGGTAATAACGCTCTCCATTTGAGTGATCTTCAAGGTAATGGATTGTCATATCTAGTTAATGGGCAATTTTTGAAGCACTACTTCATGGTTGTACCATCTTAAAATGTCTTTGAATGACTAAGTGTTGAGGTACAAGTAAGAGTAGGTTATATTTACTATTTTCATAAACTATTTTTTTTTAAATTTTTTTATCATTTTATTTTAATTAGGGTAGGTTTCTAATTTAACCTTTTAGGGTTTTACATGTGTAATTACCTATGTTTGGTTAAAAGATTGAGATGTCTAAATCAATTAAATAATTGAAATAATTAACCTACTAATTTGTATATGAATTTGAACTTGATTGACTTTCCAAAAATATAAATAAATAGGGTTAAATAGAGACTTAGCTAAAAATAGACTATCATAGATGATTTAGGTTCTCAAACTTGTGATCTAAGTAGTTTTGAGTGTCATAAGTAGGATTTTGATATTCAACTATTCACTGGATAGTAGCTCCCAATTTTGACATTAGTGTCATCCATGTGTACAGTCCAAGATGTGACATTATTGTCCTCTTTATGGGATTGCTCTTATTTTTTTGGAGTACCCATGCATGTGTCTATGTGTTTTATTTCTCTAAGATTGAAGCCTGTAGATGTGTATTATACTTGTAAAGCTTGATTTTATGTGAAAACCCTAGTTTTCTTTATAAGTGTGATATGAGAAATATTGGAGTGTGTTAATAGGATGGATTGGACATCCTCAACACCCTGATATGTAGTGAGTTTCCTACATACCAATACTCTAAAGAGGGATCATGTTTGATGTAGTTCTCCCACCTAGTGTTTGATGTATGTGTAAGTGAATACTAGAATGAGAGTGGCCTTGGATGTTTTAAATTTGATTGAGCTTTGGAATGATTGAAAAATGGACTTAGGGTTGATGTAGATGTTATTATACATCAATTAGGGTAGAATAGGGATAATTTACCTTGATTTTTCATAACTTTATCTTTCATTTGAATAGTTTTGCATCTATTTTCCATCTAGTGGATAGAGGTGGATTAAACATGTATTTATAGGGTTTAGTTGCTTGAGAAGATAATAAAATGAGCTTAGGATAACCTTAGGAGGGGAACATATTTTAAAAAATATCTATTGCAAAGAGTTAGGGATAAGGACAGTAGCACCCAGTTGGGGACACTAGCACCATGTGGATGTAGTGTCCCAAATATGACACTATTATCCTTTTGGAAGACTACGTGAAATTTGGATTAAGGTAAGAGGTAATAGTTCAAGGACTATATCTTGACTATATTTAGGTGATTATGGTCTACTAAATGGATGGAAATGTAATTCTAAGGTTCTAGAATAAGTCTATGACAATCCTATGGATATGGTAACTCAAGCGATACTCTTAACATCTAATTACCACTTTTAGGTGATTACATTTGCCCCCTATTTGTGATAGTAATGTAATAAATAAAAATGACTAGTATAAATGAAAAAGAAGCATACCTAGACTTAATTTGGAATTAAATTTTATGTATTTGAGTTTTAATATGTGAATCTAAGTCTACATATATGAAATATGATCCAAAGCAATGTATTATAATGAAATATGAAAAAATCAATCCTTATTAATGAGATAATCAAAAGCAAAAGACTATGCTAAAATGACATAATTGAGTAAAGAAAGAGGAAAGGAATGATTACACCTTGTTGGGTACATGAACCAATGCATGAACTTGGTGACAACCTAGGTGTGTGAAACTACATAGTGATTATATCATTAAATAACTTTAACTAAGATGATGGCTTTCTCAATATTCATATGGGTGGCTTAATAACTCAATCTAATTTTGACTCCATCATTGCCCATCCCTACTTGGTGGATCTTGATATCTATGAATAGATTATATTAGATTGTATATGTGTCAAAACCTATCATATAGGTGGCTCAAGAACTCAATTAGGTCATGAATTCATCATTTCCCCTTTTGTGAAGTAGATGCATTTATAAATATACTATGAAAAGTGATAAAAGTATCTAATTGAGTAATATAAATGTGTATTTGGATTCATGGCGACTTAGGTATATTAGGCAACTTTAGACCACTTGAGAATGACAACCACTATAGATGGAGTAAGGTATGAATCTGGTGATAACCTATAATGTGATATAAAGTGTATATAATGTAGAGAATGACATGGAGTTTGCCATTCCATCTAATAAACCTATCTAAAGTTGAGTATATGGAAACTATGTGCCACACACATGCCTCCAATCTAGTTTTTGAGTATACTAAATCTAAATCAAGTATATAATAGTTAAACCTATGTAACTAATTTGAATGTATGATTGATCATTCCATGCATGAAACCCATAAATATATGAAACTACTATAAATTTGAGTTGAAATGAATGAATTTGAGCGAAATATGAACATAACTACCAAACTTGTGACTATATTTGTGGAAATATATATTGTACCTAGTGTATTGGTCTAAATGATCTAGACTACCCTGAAGCTAAGGCTACTAGACAATAGTTCCATGTGACACTAGTGTCCCAATTTGGGTGCTAATGTATGCTTGGTCTAATCTATATGTGGTTTGAATTGACTAATAAACCTATATTTTGTTTTGTGTTTGCACTGAGTCTAATTTCTATAACTAACCCTATGTGTTGAAATGTATCTATGAAAATCAAAACATGAACCTGGTCTCTATAATAAACCTTTTAAAAGCCCCTTCTTTTGAGGGTAGTTTTTAAATCTATAGAAAAACTACCCTCTAAAGAAGTATCTATGTAAAATGTGTTAGTCAGAGCATGATATTCCAATATAATGTACAAACATAACATCAAAATGTAAATGTATATGAGCAATAGTAAAATATGTAAGATGTATGTTATAATGTAGCATTATATGAGGGTGTCAAGATATATGTAAGTAATTTATAACATCAGTAAAATATGAGTAACTACCTAGGGGGATGGGGCGTGATGTCCATCAAGGATCCTAAGTAGAATAGGTAGGTGCATGAGGTCCCTTATGGCATCAAAAACTTGTGTGTGTGTGTGTGTGTGTGTGTGTGTGTGTGTGTGTGTGTGTGTGTGTGTGTGTGTGTGTGTGTGTGAGAGACATGAAAATACAAGTGTCATGATATATAAGCATATAAATAAGCACACAAGGCACACAAAAAGTAGGCTAAAGGGACACAATACAAGGGAAATGGGCATATGTCACTAAATCTGAGAATGAAAACATATAAGGACATATTCAAATGTATACATATAGAAGCATGAAAGAGCACACATAAGGGACATGGGCACATGTCCAAGGCATACAAATAGAGAAGTGGAATAGAAGCCAAGGAATAATGGCATATTCAAATGCCCTAGAATATGTAAGAAACATAGTAACACAATCAAGTGTAATATAATAACTAGAAATGAAATCATGTATAATTGTGTAATATAAATCTATGTAGATGCCAAAGTGCAAATATACTGAAGCTAATTAGTGATAGTTGGTAAAAAATATGAGAAATGAATAAAAATGATTAATATAAAGATAAATCAATGTGTAACTATAATATATAGTATTGAAAGATAAAACCTAGTTATAAACATTATGTAGGAGATGCCCTCAAGTGGGTGGATGTATCAATGTATAAACCTAGATCAGTTTGAATGCCCAAATGTGTAGATGATAACTATTCTAGATCAATGTAATGGACCAGAGTCCTATCTATAATCTATCAACACTTAACAAGAATAAGTGAAGCATATGTGTATGATAAAACCAACTACACTAGAATAGCTACAAATATGCAATATCTGGTAAGTAGGAGAAATGTAAAAAAAGTAATGCATACAATCTATAATTTTTAAAGATTTTTGCAATATTTGAATGTTTTTTATATTTTAACATGTTATATTATTTTCATGTTTTCTAAGCATAAGCTATGTAAAATCATATGAAATTAAACTATGTACAAGGAGAAAGAAAAAGAAGCAAGTATGTACAAGGGTAGAAACCATACCAACCAATAAATCTCATGGAAGACTCACCATCATCATGACTTGTGTCTAATAGTGGAATAGTGATCATGCATGCAGTGTGAAAGGGTGACTGTGAGCCCATGATCTAGTGTGATGTAGAATTTAAACCTAAAATTACTTGAGTAATGTTGTTATGATGTTGTGGCATTGACTGTGACACCCTATAAACTATAGGGGTCTTAGGGACCCATCTGGTAGATGTATAAGGTATAGGTGATGTAGGTTCCCTTTGTTGAGAACCCTAGAACCTGTTATAACTAATCTTAGTGTGAATGATGTAGAGAAAGTCTTATGGAATCCATAATATATTTTTGATACAATGGTCTCTCTAGTAATGGTCTCTAAGAGGGAGTATGCATACATGTAGACACCATATAAGTAGACCTCACCTACTCTGAGGACTTTGGTGAACACTATGATGTATATATAGGAGTTATAATCTCTACTAAATGGATAGCCATGCAATATCTAGTAGTGTAATTGGAATTATAACTAGTGTCAATGATGGAAGCATGATTGGAATATGTGTTAAATCCCTATGGGATGGGAAGAGGATACTCATATGGGACACCCTCAATATTAAACACCTAGTTATCATGTATATAATTGAGGCATTGGTATAATATAGATGGGATGGATTTGAGATAAAGTAATCATGGCCTACCTAATAATATGTTGAATACACCCGCACTAGGTACTATGAGAAACCAAGTGGCTATGTGTGATAGTAATGCTTATAATGGAATCACTATCTCCATGATGGAGCTCTAAATATGGAAACTAAAATCACTAATAATTGTGTCTATAGGGAATATATCTCACTCTATGTAACCCAAGTGCTCTAAGAGTGTCATGGTGCACATGCTTATGATTGACCCATTATCAATCATGATAGTATGAATAGGATGGTGGTCTATATATGATTTTATGAACACATGAAAATTTGTGTCATCATCAACAATCTCCTACTCTAAAAATGTGATAAGTGGTCTAGGTGGCACTATAATGTGATACATACCAATATATGATGTAGGGGTTGTGTCTCCTATGTAACTATGTGATAGGAGGTTGGTGGTGGATGAACATGGTATGTATAATGAACACCTAATTTGACCCTAACTCATTAGATGTATGCTTAGGGAAAATATCTTAAGTGCATTTTGCTCTGTTTATTAGTTTGGTGCCTTAATGAGTGCCCACATCAATAATGTTTGCCTCAATAAAGTCTTGTATCTTGTGCTTTAGGATAATGCATCCATTTTTGGTGTGGTTTGGTACCCTATGATACTCATAAAATTAATTTGAATTTGAACTCTTTGGAAGAGGCTATGTCATATCAACCTATTTAATGGGAGGGAGAGATATGACATTGTATTCTACTAGTTGTTGTAGAACTCATGCTAGTGACTTTGGTAAATTAGTAAATACTTTACACTAAGGAGTTGTTAAGACAAATTTTAGAGAAGGATCTAAAGTGACATTGAGTATTGTATTTTTATCTATTTTATTATTTGTCATCTTGACCTTATATGGAGGTTTGCTTGAACTCTTAATAGTTGAATCTGATCAATTTATATATTTGAGTTTTCCTATTGCTAAGAGCTTAACCTCTCTTTTCTTAACTATGTGGAACATGTCTATAAATATGGGAAACATTTTGAATAAAATTGTTTCATGAAGTGCTAGTAATACACTTTATTTGAATATATCTTGAAGCTATCTATCTATCATGGGGCTAGTCAATTTTTATAAGATTGTCTTGTATCATAAGACATAATCTAATATGGGCTCATTTGACCTTTGAATTAGTTGTGCCACTTGAAAATATTATATATTGTGATTAATTTTGATAGATAAGTGTGATAAGAACATATATGTTACATTGAATGATAGATTGGTAAGGAAAATCACACTGTAAGGCATAATCCTTGAGCCTACATGGAAATAACTTCATAAGAAGCCAATCATTTGACACATATCCAAACATGTTACATGAAAGGATTAAAGGTGATGCTATGGGTCAACCTTTCCATCATCTAATGTGATCTTGGGTTATAAAAAACTAGAT
This sequence comes from Torreya grandis, assembly GCA_037957365.1. Classification (NCBI taxonomy): domain Eukaryota; kingdom Viridiplantae; phylum Streptophyta; class Pinopsida; order Cupressales; family Taxaceae; genus Torreya; species Torreya grandis. Next base: position 605,198 of record JARHVA010004028.1, on the reverse strand, counting down.
GACAAAGGAGTTGCCATAATGTCATGTGCCTGGTGTATGTAATAGAATTTTGGAATCTAAGGTGTGAGAAGGCTTAGTTTCTCCTTGATCAATATGTAACACCTTAGATTGAAGAGAGATAACTTGTTGTATAATGGTTTATACATCACAAGGATAATAACTAGCTAAAACTAGAGTAGTTATCAATGATGGTCAAATAATTTTTTTTGGTTATGCTATCAGAGTTGGTTGAGTGGGTCTCGCTGAAGGTGTAACAACATCATTAACTGAAGGGGTAGAAGATTGACCATTGTTATTTTTATTATTGACTTATAATATGGCCTATAAAATTTGTGCATGATAATGGGGTTATTCTTGAATTTTATCTTGGAAACCTTGTAATACCTCATCTTTGTTTATAACTATATCATTATCATTAAGTGGAGGTAGTGTGTATTGATCTTCAATATGGACCTGATCTTATTCTTAGTTATATTTCTCATCCTTGAATGGATTGTTATTAAATTATAAATAATCAAGATGTGAAGGATTCATATCTAGAGTTATAATAGGTTCCTTATCCTTGTTATAGGGTCAGATAGTGGTATTTGAATATGATCTATACGATTACAACCTAGTCCAAAAGTTCTTCTTAAGGGAAGAGAGATAGCTTTTTTAGATGGCCTATAATAAATAAATTGAAATAGAGATACTACAAGAAAATATATGGATTCTAAATAATTAATAGAAGATAATAAAATAGGATGAAAAAGGATACAAACCCTAAGATCATCTAGGGTTAGGGTTTTGTAAGCTAGGGGTTCTTTTTGTAATAATTTAAATTGTATGTAAATTAAATAGAAACACTAATTTAAAATTGATTTTATTTAGCTAGGTTGTCTAAATAGAATTAGAAAATCAAAATTATGTAGCCCTAAATTTATTTCAAAAAAATAAGAATTAAATACAATCTAGGGTTTTTATGTAATGCTAAAAGTAATATGGTTTCACCAAATGATTTAACCTTTTAGGGCTTTACAAGTGTAATTACCTATGTTTGATTAAACGATTGAGATGTCTAAATAAATTAAATAAATTTCAACAATTAAGTACTAATTTATAGATGAATTTGAACTTGATTAAATTTATAAAAATAATAATAAATAGGGTTAAATATAGATATAGATGAAAATATACTATCGTAGATGATCTGTGTTCTAAAACTTGGGATCTAAGAAATTTTGAGTATCAGAAGTAGGATTCTAATATTCGCCTATTCACTAGATAATAACACCCAGTTTGGACATTCACACCATCCATGTGTAGTGTCTAATATGTAGTTATAATGTCTTTTTTATAGGATTATTTATATTTTTGGGGAACACCTGTGCTTATGTCTATGTGTTCTATTTATTTGAGATTGAATCTTATAGTTGTGTATTATACCTATAAAGATTGATTTTGTATGCAAACCCTAGTTCTCTTTGCAAGTGTGATATGATCAATATTTGAGTTTGTTATTAGTATGGATTGGATATCCTCAACACCTTAATATGTATAGAGTTGCCTATATACCAATACTACGAAGAGGGATCAAGTCTAATGTAGTTCTCCCCTAGTGCTTGATGTATGTGTAAGTGAATGCTAGAATGAGAGTGGTCTTGGATGCCTTGAATGTGATTGAACTTTAGAATTATTGGAAACTTGACTTAATAGTTGTTTTAGATGGTAGTATGCATAAAGGAGGGTAGAATTGGGATAATGTACCTTGATTTTTCCCAACTTTGTCTTTGGTTTGAATATATTTTGAATCTATTTTCCATCTAGTGAATAGAGGTGGATTAGAATTGTATTTATAAGGTTATGTTGTTTGTGTGGATAATAAAATGAGCTTACAATGACCTCAAGAGGGGTACATATTTGAAAAAGTATCTTTTGGGAAGAGTTAGGGCTAAGGATAGTAGTGCCCAATTGGGGAGACTAGCACCATATAGTTGTAGTGTCCCAAATGTGGTGCTAATATATTTTTGGTAGACTATTTATAAATTTAGAATGGGGTTAGAGGTGGTAGTTCAAGGACTATGTCTTGACTGGCTGTTGGTGACTGTGGTTCGATGAATGGATGGAAATGTAATTTTAAGGTTCTTGAATAGGTCTATGATAATCCTAGGGATAGGGTAACTCAAGAGACACTCTTATAATCCAATTACCACTTTTAGGTGATTATAGTTTCTTTCTTTCCAGATTATCCTTTCTTGGTTTTTGCATTTTTTCTTTCTTTAGTTTAGTTCCCTGCTATATAAAATACTTTTCTATGTTTTTCATGGTGATATGATTGAATTTTCTTTGTATAACCAAACAAGAATCTTATCCATTATATTTATTATCCATGTTTGAGGTTAAAAGTTAAATACATAAGAAGGTTTCCAAAATAAGAATAATTGTGGGACAAACGTAAAATAAAAAATAAAAACACAAACTAGCCATGTTTGCAAGTTTCAAACCCTTGTATTGAAACTTTCAAAATTTATATATGTAACAAATATGTTAACTATGGTTATATCACAATTGAATACTTCTATCAGGTGTGTAAAAGATTATTTCAGTGATCCATACAAATTTAGAAATTTTGCTCATTCTTTGGACCAAATACACTTCCAATGTTAATGCATGTTCAAGGTAATAACCATTGAATCAGATATATCTGGCAGGGACATTATGATAAATCAAGTTTTCTTTTTTACATACATCAACTCAACATGATTCATGTGATTCATGCCTTCCTTCTTCTACTCTCATTCTAAAACAAATAAAAATAGGACCAATGTATCAAAAAGAGTGATCAACAAACCTAAAGTAAATCCAAAGGTGATCAAAGACTCACATGATGAAATAAGATCAATGTATCACACATCATAAAAGAATATAAGGAGATGAAAATAAAGAGGAACCAAAGGTATATATATCAGGGATATAGATGCCTAGCTAGTAGTAGAGCAATTCTTGAGTTTCCTTAGTTTTAATATTTTTAAAATAAATCAGAGTAAAACCTATGGTTTATTCTAGAGCCTTTGATAAAATCCTCAAGCAAGGGTAAAATAAAATCAATTCATCACACACAAATCCCAAATATGAGCAAGGTTAGTATGTTTTATGAATTCATTTGGAGTATCTTTCATGTTTTTTGTTCATTTATTCTCATGGTATGGTTCATGTTTTAATTTTAGGTTGTTAACCAAGTATTATGGGTTCTTGAATACTTAAGAGTATTCCCCCTATGAGTCACCATTAATTATATTCAACACACCCCCACTCTTTTTCTTTTTCTAAGTATAGACCCATTAGAAGTTTGAAAGGTATAGTTATATCAAAAGGGTTATCCATTGGCATCTATATGTGTATTTACCAAGATCAAGCTTCAATTTTTTTATACAAGTGACTATTGAATAATATAAACACTTGACATTTCTTTGTTATTCAAGTTGACACTATGACTTATTCAAACTAATATTTTAATATTCTTAAGGAGTTTTGCATATATACGTGTATTCAGGGTATGAGCAATAATTAAAAAATTTTAGACTTCATGTATTTTGATTTTCTCTAGTTGTATTTTTCACATGTTTTTGGTCTCATATCTTATATTCATGAAGTTGGATATCAACAGTTTTGATCCTTCACATCCTTTTGACTTCGTAAAAAGTGTCCATCAAAACTTTTGTTTGGAACTTTTATTCATGGAATTTGGTATTTGTAACTTTATTTTATAACTTGTGAATCTTTAAAATGTTTATTTACATATTTTTTAATGACTCTACCTTCGCATATTTCACACTTCACAAGTTTTGTTTAGAATTTATGCACTTTGAAAGCTTTGTGTTTTGGATATTTTATTCAGAAGTTGTGCTTTAGAATTTTTTATCATGAAAGGTTTTATTCATAGGTTGTGTTTACATTAATTGGTCTTTAGATATTTTGTTCAGAATATCCATTCATGAGTTATGTTTCAAGGTAATAATCGACACCCAACATCTTAAGGTAGAATACGTGGTATTGTTGATATTGTGTGAAAGTAATGAAGAGATGATAGTTTTATAAGGCTACAACATGGAATTTTTATGAATGTATAGAAGGAAAAATATGTGGCATACTCACCAAAGTGATGTGACAAATTTTGAATTAAATGAATAAATTAATCTTGGAGATGTTGGACATTAATGGCATACAAATTGAATTAAATTATTAAACTCAAATCTATATCATCAAACTATAAAGATACATTGTGACTATTTATTGCTAATAAAATAATGAGAAATTTCAATCCACAAAGAACTTGAAGCCCTAAATATCTGTGTTCCATTGAAAATTTCTTCTAGTAATCCAAAGAGAAGTCAAATTATCATGAAATTTATGTAATTAAACTAGGTAATAGTGTCCTCTTCAACTAAGGCATTTAAGGGGGTGTTTCCACCTTTTGTATACATAATATTTTTAAAATTTTATCTATTACTAACACATTATGTCTTAAAAAAACCCATCAAGTCTCAATCTCTTTGAGTTCATGCCTTAATGGGGGCAATGGGAAAGGGGTGGGTAGACCATTGGTGCTTCTTAAGATTGTTGTCCCTTTTTCCACTTACAGTTTACACACTTGTCTCCTAAAACCATTTACCCTAAGATTATTATTCTCAGTTATACCCATTCTAAACATTTATCATGTTTTATCCTCCTTATTCTTTCCTTGACCCCCTTTCACTAGTTGACTGTACTAGGTCATCTGGGTCGACCCTATATAGTTTTCAACCTTTGATTATTATATAGGGTCAACTAGGTCAACCCTATACTATTTAGGGTATTTTTCACTTTGATTTTTGTCATCCCTTCAGTTGACCTTGCTTGGAACCTAGTGAATTATCTCTTGAAAACATATAGGGTTGATTAGGACAACCTTAGATAATTGACATATTCAGAAGGATTTAAGGCAAGATCCACCTATATATACAAGTTAATTTCCAACCATTTGTATGAAGAGAGGTGAAGAAGAATAAGTGTGAATGAAAATCTATCTATTGACCATTCTAATTTAAGAATAAAGCTTATGGTTTCATACTTTCTTTGGAGATATAGATCTTGTCTTGTGGAGAAGTCTTTTGGATGCATAGATAGGTTGTGTAGCCTAGAGCTAATTTTTCTTTGTTATCCTTACATACCACAATAATATCTTGTGAATCACCTTGGCCAAGGGAGAGATTGAGGCTCGATGGGTTCATCTTCAAAGGTAAGTATTCATAACTTTATTTCTCCTTTTTAACAGTAGATTGATAATGTAGTTATCGTTTTCTCCCATGAATTGAAATTCCATATACATTGACATGAGTATATGTATACATGTATGTTTAGTTTAGTTTTTTTTTTATAATCCTCACTTTATGCTACAAGATTTGTTGTGCACTAGATAATATTTAATTTTCTTGTTTATTATAATAGAGTGAACATTAAACCTAGGACTCTTTTAGGGTTATTGCATGATTGTGTTAGACTGTAGGCTTTAAAACCCTTCCTAGTATGGTGTATTGTGATAAGTGAACCCATAATTGGGTCTAGTGAATACCCATATTGGTCATGCCTTCTCTTAACAAATATATTCCCAATCAGATGTGTAGGCATGCTCTATATTTTTTAAGCTAGGATTGATTTATAGACATGATGCATTTCTTATTGCATATATTTTGGACCTGACGTGAATTAAGCCTTGCAATATTTGTTTACATTATTTTCATTATTTCATTATTTCATCATTATTTTTATCATATATTTTCCATACTAGATCAATTTTGACAACCCATTATCTCACTTTTGTGCACATGATTTTAGGTATAGGCTACTAGATCGACCCTGCCGACCTAGTATATGTTTTCAAACTTCCAAACATATAGTCTAGACTACTAGGTCGACCCAATTGACCCTATAATTTTTAAAACATTATATTAAGCATACAAGATTGACCTAGTCAACCTTGTACATTTTAGGCACTTAGTAACAAGTTTATTTAAATCTTGATCAACCTTGTTGACCTAGTTAGTAGAATTTGTAAGCAAATATCAAGGTTATTAACTAATAACATTCATTATCTACATCTCTAATCCACCAAGGTTATTTTATATCTCTCTATTTATTTCATTACAATCATTCGTTTCAGAGTCTGTAGTCTTTAAAACTTCCCTTGCATAATAAACTAGATCAACCCTGTTGACTTAGTTCTATGTTCAGTGTGTTGTTTGGATAACTAGGTTGACTCTGCCAAACTTGTTCATTTTTAGACCTTAATTTAATAGTATAGGTTCAACCCTATTGACCCTATTCTATGTTTTATGTATACACTATTGACTATATTAACATTATACCTTGTTTTAAAGTTAAAATTAACCTTATTTACTAGTAATTAGTTCACACATTCAATTCTTATTGATTTCATGTTTAGAATAGATCACATAGCTTAATTAGGTGGTTTTAAATAAATAATTTAGTTTCAATATTTTATATTTAATGCACACATGGCTAAATCATAAAATATAAATAAACATTTTAACATTTGTCTATCCAAGGCCAACCTACTTAGATTTCATCACCAAGGGGGAAGCCAACTTGATACTCTGATCAAGTATAAAGCATATTTAATGGTATATTATGGATAAGAACCTAAGACCCTTATCACTTTGGTGTGTGAAGTGAGGGTGTAAGACCTAATACCAAGCTTGTATCATTACCACTATAGTCCTTTTTAGCCCAAACTACCTAAAACCATCCTTAGATTTCCATTCTAGTTCATTGCTTATATCCAACTTCCCATCACATTTAAACATATATTAATAATCTAATAAACATTTAGGTTGACCAATTAGTTAGCTATTTACTTTATAAATTGATTGCTTGCTCTTTTCTTAATTGTATTTTTCATTGCAAAAACTTACATTAGGTAGCATTGATGCAAGGTTTTTGTGTTGTGTGCTTCAATTGGATTGGACAATGTTAATCCAATTGACTATTTGTTTCCTTTAATTTATTTATTTTCAAATTACTTGAAAAATTTATCTTGTTTCAATTCAAAAATCTATTATAAACTTCTTAATTTTTCCTTTCTACTATACTATGTCGACCTGGTCAACCCTGTACCTCTAGACTCTATTCACTATACTAGATTGACCCAATCAACCCTACACTATTTTAAGACTCTCTTTCCATTTTACCAACCTTTTTTTGCTATACTGGGTGGACCCAGTGGACCTTGTATAATTTATAGGCCCTGTTTCCTATGTTGGATCAACCCAGTTGATCTGATATAGTTTCTTACCTCTTCCTATTTCCTTGTGTGGTTATCTAGTCTTATCTCATCATGATGGAATATTTTCATCCTTATTTTAGTTAAGAACATTTAATAATTAAGGATTTGGATAATAACCTCACTTATTTCATTACTTTAGATGAAACTATCCAATTTTTTCCTTCCTCTTCTCCTAAACAAAAACTAATCACTACACAATGTAATGTAGTTGAGATCATTCATCCTAATCCTCTTCCCAATACCAATTTTGATAATATTCCACCAACTAATACCTCTCCTATCAACACTCATACCCTTAAAACCAATGTTCATAATCCTCTTGTTACACCCATAATAAGATCACCAAGTCTTATCAATTCCAAAAGTAACATGGTTGAAACCACTCAAATTGATAATCTAGATGGTTCCCAATTATTCAAAAACCTTGATGATAATACTATTTATACTCCTAAAAATAATGGTGGTTTTACCAAGCTTCTTTCTTCTTCTATCACACTTAAGGAAACTAACACTAATGTTGGGAATCCTCCACCTATAGAGAATCCTCCTCCCACCAACACTAATAATCATCTTCCTAACAACACTAATACCCCACCTTCAAATCCACATATTGATACAACTCAACTTCTTGCAGAAGTCATACAAAAAATGAACATTATGTAAACAACTAATCAATCTCAAATGATGAACATGTAACAACTTTTATTAAATATGACTAGTCAACCACCTCAAGTTATCATGTCTCAACCAAATAAAATTTTTATCCTTCCTCCTCTTAGATATGCCAATGAGAATATCATCCCTCAACTTCTAATACATAAAAAAATGCTTCAACATCTTCCAAATGAACCTTTATACCCATTAATTGAATCCATAGATATTGGAAACATTTATCCAACTATCACATATAATGGGACTAAGGATGCTACTATCTTTCTTAAGTCTTTTGGTAATCTCTATAAGGAATGGGTCCAAACTAACACCTTTTCTACCACCAAGATCTTAGCCAAAAACTTTGTTGGTGATGTACTTGAATGGTACAACCAAATTCCTAGACATTCCATCTCACAACTAGATGATTTAGTCAATTCTCTAGTGAAGGAATTCCAACATGATGACCTTCCTAAAAACTACCTTAGTCATTTCATCAATGCCAAACAACTTCCTAATGAATCTACTCATACTTTCATCAAATGATGGAAGTATCTTTCTCATAAAAAGGATTATAACATGAATTATGATACTTTAAATTTTTTTTTTTGACTGATCTTAAACCTCTCATTCAATACAATGTTTGAAACTTTTCACCTCAAACTTTAGATGAAGCCTTAAACCAAGTAAAAAGGCAAGAATTTATTATGACTCAATTTTAAACACCTCAAACAACTACTTAAGAACCTTTAAAATCATTTTATCATAAAAATGAGTCATCCAATCCTCCCCAACCTCAAAGTGGAACATCCAATTCATCCAATTTTAACCCAACCCACCCTCCCTGAACTCTAGAACAACTTAAGAGTAAATTGCCATACTCTAAAACCATAAGCTTTGATCCTTCCAAACCTACTCCAAATTGGTACAATCCTAATAAGTTTTGTTGTTATAATGCTAATATAGGTCAATCTCATGAGTGTTGTCATGATCTTCACTTATTTTTTCTTTCTTCCTTGCTTGGTCCACATTTTAATCTTGATACTCTAATAAATTTTTTCTATCAAGACTATCTTCAAGCTTCTCAAATTCAATCTCAAGAACCACAATAACGTCAAAATCATCTACCTAATGAACAAAAACAATTAAACCATAGCCACCCCTAATCTAATAATTTTTTAAAAACCATAAATGATCCCTCTTCCTACACCAATAATGAAAGGATAACTAACATGAACAATTTTAAACATATAATTGCATCTATTGAACCTCAACCTCTTAAGTCACATAAACCAAAAGAATACCTAGTTTAAATGCCTACTACAACACTAATCATACATGGTCATACTTTACCTCTTTTACCTCCTCATACCTCTCCTACCCATCATATGTCATATTCAACCTCCTTAAAATATAATAAACCAACACATTTACCTATCTTCGAATGCACCTAGAAACCCAATGTAAATCTTTTTAATGGTTCAATGTTACCTCACTCCAAATAACATGTTTGGGCATCTTAATATTCCCATCTACATGTCCATTCAGAAATTGGGGCATATTTCAATGCTCATCCTTGCATTTACTTACCCTTTAAGGTATATTATGATGCCCACTCTTATTTTAAAATGCATAATAACAAACACATTCAGCTTCAAGAAACCTTTCGAGACTTATAGACTTGTATTTCACATGATCATATTTGATGTAGATTTTAGAATAGATATTAATTATTATTTTTATCTCATGTTTCTTTTTTTTGTGCACTTTATTTCTTTTACTTTCACTTTATAAGCATCATTATCTTCCTTTGGGTTCTTTCTTTTTATTACATATTACATTTGGCATTTGATTTCATTTTTTGTCCTCATATATTTATTTTATTTTTGTCTTTTTATGTTATTCTTTACCTTAATATATTTATGATTATGTTTTCCTCTTATCTAGAATTCAACCTCATGGGCTTCTCTTTTGTGAGTTTATAGTGTAAGACTATGGCTTGGACTTGGCCCTCCTCACAAAATGCCACCTTTTCGATTTTCATCATTTATTTTTCACATGATTTTTGGCACCCTCATGGTTTTATATTTTATGATTTTTATTATAATATCATGGATAAGACCTGAACCTCCTCATAAAGTTACCATTTTTTCATTCCTTTTCTATAAAATGCTTTTGATCTTGTTATTAGCTTTAGTTTTTACTTCTTTTTATAGATGGAATTTTTGAAAACAATCTATGTTAGAATATTTTCCACTATTTCCCTCATTATTATGGTAAATAATCACACTTTAATATCATTGTATCCTTTTTTTCCCTTGGTTACATTTTTGGTAATTTGAAGCAATTTTAATTTGTTCTATGTGACACCCCTCTTGATTTCCTTTCCTTTCACTCCACATTGGATAAAACAAGGTCAAAGTCAAGATAACACATTTATTTTACCTATATTTATGAGACTCTTAGACCCCATGATATTTGAATTTCTCTCTCTTATAAACCAAGTTGCAAGTATTCAAATGAAAGTCATCTTTAACACTCATGTTTGGTTTTCCAAATCTGTATAGAGGAGGAATAAGAAAAATCCATCAAGAAAGTTAAAATCCAAATAATTTGAAATAAAAGTCAATGATATATAAAAGTCAACATACAAATATCAAAAGTTAAAATCACACCAAAATACATGATTACAAGCACATCTCCTATCTATAATTGAAGCTCAAACTACACAGTTATCCTCACATAGAGTCGAGGTCATTTGGGGTGTGGTAGGCTAGTACATTGGAATAGGAAAATTCACTAAGCTATATGGTGATACCTACTTTCTCATACAAGTACCCAATATTTTTAGTAGTCTGATGACTCTGTAAGGGGTCCTAAAGAATAGGGAACACATTGTGGTGAGGTAGGTCCATTTTACTTTTCATGCATATAGCCTTCATGGGATGATATATATATATATATATATATATATATATATATATATATATATATATATATATATGTATATATATATATATATATGTATATATATATATATATATGTATATATATATATATATATATATGTATATATATATATATATATAATCCATTTGATGACCTAAGACATGTGTGTCTAAGAGAATTTCTTCATAGTCCTTAAGTTCAAAAGTCCTCTTGTTTTGAAAAACCTAATTTGAGTGTCTTGAATTTGATAAAGAGTTCATTTACCTTGGTTTTTCCTTCATTATCCCCTCCACCCATTTCATTTTACCCCTTGACAAGAAAATTATGATTCTAAATTTGTTTTCCTTCTTCTATTATCCCTTCTTATTCACCTTTTAAAAACATGTTATCATTAATTTGTTTCAATTTTATCTATCCTTAGAGCAAAACAACATGTTTGAGAAACTATGGATTACACTCTTACACCATTTTACCACACCACCTCATTATAATACTAGTCATGTCATTATGTGGTTGTGTTTATTTACATTGTATCTTAGAACAAGCACTAAGTCTAAGTTTTCATCCTTTAAAGCTTCATATTTTCATTTCTCCATCATGTCATTGTTTAATTTTTGTGGACTTAACTTATCTTGCATATGACATTTGCCATTATTCCATGTTTCTCTTTATGTATGTCTTCTTACTATTTGTATTAAATATTCAATTACATTTAATTTTCTATCTTTCATGTTTTTCTTTTTTCCTATCTTACATGAGATTACTTTTCACTTTCTTACATATCTTTGTTCAAGTTTTCTTGCATTGATATTTCATTTATCATTTATGTTTTAAATTCTTACAAATGTTATTTAGTATTTTCTACATTCCTTTTTTTTCATTTATGTTTTACATACTTTCCAACATAATTTAATGTGTTTTCTAATCATTTGTCATTCATTTACACTCATTTTTCATTTATTAGCCAATCATTTGTCAATCTTTTGCCATCATTTTTTCATTCATTTACCTTAAATATTTTAGCAATGCCTTAACAACATTGATTTTACAAAATTTTCCTAATACCTTCATATCTTTGCCTTAACTCATTTTCACTACTATATGCCTATATTCCCAAAATTTTGATTTTTGGCTATTTTTGGAACTAGCTTCTACAGGTTTGCCTAGTGTTCTTCACATTGGATGCCTTCACATCTCTTATAGTCTACTTATTTATTTAAAAAATTAAGGTAATTAAATTTATATGTTTTTCAATTATATCCTTTCATTTATCTTATTTTATACTTACTGCATTTTACTTAGCATCAACATTATGTGTTATCATGTTCTATTCCTAAAGCAACATCCCATGTTGTACTCACATGACACGTGATGAGATTATAATGTGGAATATGTATAAACATAATATTTTAAAATTTTTATTAATTATTAACACTTTTTATCTTTCAAAAATCCATCGAGTCTCAATCTCTCTAAGTACATTGTTTAAGGGGTGCACTGAGAAAGGGGTGGGTAGACCATTAGTGCTTTGTAAGATTGTTGTCCCTTTTACCACTTTCCATATACACACTTGTATCCTAGAAACATTTAACCTAATATTATTATTATTATTATTATTATTATAAATTTTACCCATTACAAACATTTATCATGCTTTATCCTCCTTGTTCTTGCCTTGACCCCCTTTCACTTGTTAACTGTACTAGGTCGACTAGGTTAACCTTGTACAATTTTTATCCTCTAATTACTATACAAGGTCAATTGGGTAAACCTTTTACTATTTAAGTTATTTTTCACTTTGAGTTTCATCAGCCCTTTAGCTAACCTGGCTTGGGACCTAGTGACTTATCTCCTAAAAATATATAGGGCCGGCTAGGTTGACCCTGTACAACTGATATATTTGAAAAGATTTAGGACAAGATTTGATTATATATACAAGTTTATTTCTAATAATTTATAAGAAGAGAATAAGAATAAGTGCAAATGAACATCTACTTATTAACCATTCTAATTGAGGAATAAATCTTAGGGTTCCATATTTTCTTTAGAGATATGAATCTTATCATGTGGAGAAGTCTTTTAGATGCATAGATAGGTCGTGTAGTCTAGAGCTGATTTGTATTTATTATCCTTACATACCACAAAAATCTCTTGTGAAACACCTTGGCCAATGGAGAGATTGAGGCACAATAGGTTCATCCTCAAAGGTAAGTATTCCTAACTTTATTTCTCATTTTTAAGAGTAGATAGATAATGTATTTATGCTTATCTCCTATGCATTAGGATTATGTATGCATTGAGGTGAGTATATGTCTTCTATTCATATTTTGGTTGAGTTTGTCTTATTTATAACCCTTAATTTTTTCCACAAGGTTTGGTGTGTACTAGATTAGATTTAATTTTCTTATTTATTAAAATAGAGTGAACATTAAACCTAGTACTCTTTTAGGGTTATTGCATGATTATGTTATACTATAGGCTTTGGAACCCTTACTAGCATGGTGTATTATCAAAAGTGATCCCCTAATTAGGTTTAGTAGATCCCAATATTGGTCATTCCCCAATTAACAAATGTATTCCCAATTGGAAGTGTAGTTATGCTCTATCTTCTTTGGCCAGGATTGATTTATAGACATGATGTGTTTTTGATTGAATACACCTAAATTCTCCATCAAGGATTCTATAAAGTAAATTGACATTGTTTTTTATTTAGATGTGTTTAAAAATGAGTATTATAATTATTCATCTCTTTGGGATGTAATCAAGGACATAAACACCCATTTATATGAAGAAGTCTTGACATCCTAATAATAATAATTGGTAGCAAAATTGCTACCATTGAAATGTTAATAGTTACACTTTGTAGTTGTAAAGCTTGAAGTTATGCCCTGTATTGACCTGTTATGAGACATATTATTCACTAGGAAGGTAATTGGAAGTGGATTCCTACACCACCTACGATAAAATATGGTCAATTATTGTATCTCAAGAGACACTTTCCATAGGTATTTTCAACTATCAATTGTAGATGCTACACTCGATGGACACCAAGTGGAGATGTGGAAAAAAATAACAATTGAAAATTCTCTAAGGAAATAGATCCCTCCTAGAGAGGTTGTCATTCTCAAAGGTAAGGAGTGTCAATTACCAATTTTTAGATGGGTATCCACATTAGAATGGCATTATTGAGTAGATTTTATGGTCACCTTAGCACCACTATCTCCATCTAGAGTGGATACCATTATTGGACTTGATGATGGCTTTCAAGTTGACCTTCACACTAGGGGAGATAATAGGCAAGGCTAAAAGAGATAATATTCCAGAAGGGTAAGAGGCCCAAAGTAGCCATTTTTACATGATTTCATATCTATTGGATGTTGTAATGGGTGTTGTTTACTTACATAATGGATCACTCTAAATCATAACCCTAGACTCTTTCAAAAATCAAGTATGCAATTTTTTTATTTCCTCCACATATATACATACATAAAGAACATAGTCAGGATTGTTGATAATATCTAGCCTCAAATATTGAGGTAAATTGATGAATAACCCATGTTTATAATATCAGAGATCATTAGTAAGACATTAAGGCTCAAGGGATTTTAAAAGATTTACCCTAACTTCATGGTGATCATGGTCATGGGAGATAAGTTTGATCCAATCCCTAACAAGATAGCTAAGAAGGAGATGTCCTATCAACTATGGTGGAGCGTGGATGAACACATAAAGAAAAATAAGAAAGGATTATTTCATGGTTCCTCCTTAATGATAGGATAGATGGGCTATACCATTCAAAAACACTTTGAAGAATTTGGAAATAATGGAGAGTATTATTCATTAGATTCTCTACCACATAGAGATTAGGATCCCAATAGCATAATCCATAAACATATCCAAATAATTGGTATCCCATACCAACATGAGCCTTATGACCATGATTTCACTTTTATAAATGCAAAAGATGATGTTGAAGTTTTAGAGAGATCAAAGATAACTGGTTTGAATGAGGATATTTTGAGGATTATTTAGAGAGAGCCTTCCATAACAATTGTTGATGCACACACTAGGTTCCCTCCTCTTAGTGGATGGTTAACTAAAGACTAATGGACTTCTCATAGTTCCCAGTAGCCTTAATATCAAGTAACCTCTTCTCAACCACCATCCATGGTGATGACAATAGTCAATCAAGAGCTTGGTGTGGAGGAGACCCCAATGGTTTTAAGGTCATCTCAAGAAGGACCATTTCACACACCACCAATTTCAATGAGGGTTGTGAAGAAAGAGAAAGAGGTGGGAAAAATTCTAGATATGGATTATGGTCTAGGTGGACAAGAGGAACCAATTTATATATATTATTTAGATATATAAAAGGAGGGTCTCCCTATCACTTCTTCAGTTCCAACTACTACAACTATGGAGGTTACTTCTTCCTCCACTAAACAAAATCCCTACTTAGTTTGCAAGACTAAAATTTATTAAAAAAGGAAACCCAAAGTCCTTGTAACCCCTAAAAATACAACTATTAAAGTTATATTTCAAGAGGGCATAACATACCATGGATAGATGTCTATCAAGAGGGAACTTGAGGATGAAGAATATGATGATAACTTAAGCCTTTAGTGATTGAAAGGGAAAACACCACTTGATGGTGACAAGTTAGGTAAGGATGTAACTCCTTCAATTGACTCAATCCCTATTTTGTTTACAATACCTTTGGTTTTTATTATTCATCCTATCACTATAATTTCATTAGATCATATTGGTGTTATTAATGTTATTTCCACATTTCTAGTTATTTCTAGTGTTGGGTTTGTTTCTCAATCCCCTACTATTTCTAATTCCATTATTGTCAATTTTATCACCATTACCCATGTCACTCCCAAGAATAAAAAGGTTAAATTAAAGAAAACCAAAGGAATTGTGGCAAGTGCACATTTATATGTCTCTTCCACCCAACTGGGACTACCAATGCCTTATTTTAGTTCCATGCAATCCACTTCCATTATCCTAATGACAAAATATTGAAAGAAAAAGCATGTATATAGTGTTCATCCAATGCCCAATTTTTGTGGTATTTATTGGTCCAAAATAATTTTTCCATCATTACTAGACCCCTTAAAATAATAGGCTTTAGTGCAATCCTCAAAGGATCTATTAGCTGAGACTATTACTCAATACACTTATCCAATTGACTCTATCTAATTAGTGATTCCTTAGTGTGTGTTTGATTTGGAGGCTCAATATTTACAAAATATTAATCTAACAATAATTTTTTTTCCCATAATGATTTATGTTTTTTAAAAGTCCATAGGAACCATCCAATGGGTTAAAAAGAGGAAAATTGAGGATGACCCTGGTAGACATCTAGTTTTAGAGGAGAGGTAGGGTGTTTTATCTTTTTCTAAGAGGAATAATAGGAGATTTGGAGAGTCTCCTCACAAAAAATATTTAAATTCATAATATAGGACTCAAACTAAGGATTTGATATAACTCCATGAGGGGTCTAAACAAACTAGGCAAGAATTTGAAAAAGAGCTTGAACATATCAGGGAATAATAATAAATTATTCATGTCCCTACAGAGATTGAAAATGATGTTCAAAGTTTATCCCTTAAATTATACAAAATTTTGAATGCCATCAGTTTAATGAGATCCAAGCTAGCTCATCATGTCACTGAAACAAGAAAATTATTTAGTTCTTTAAAGGAAGACAAAAATAAATTGAATTTTCTTGTACTATATACAAATAATAAGGATTATAGCCATTTGAATTTTATGACACCATTAGAGGTAGAAAATGATCTTAAATTTTTATTAATATAGACACAAGAGGTTAGGGACTAGGTTTCAAGCATAAAAACTTTAATCTTGAAGTTTTCAGAGCATGAGAAGTTAATATTATAGATTCTAGATAAATTGAAGATCTTTCAAGCAAGGGACTCTATAGTAAAGTTAATAAGTAGAATTGGTTTTAACCAATTGATTCAACAAGATTATACCAAATTTAAGTAGAGGATATAAGGGCTCACATTAGAGGAAATTAAATCATAGCTCAATTTTTTGAGGAAGAAGGTTATAGAAGTAGAGTTTTTTAGGTGGAGTTTAGGGCCACTAAAGATGAACATGTACACTTGATAGCATAAGTTAGTAGAGTTCATAGGCCATCTATCTTGAAAATGGACATCATCAAGCTAAAAAATGGAGATATTTACAAACATTATCAAGAGTTGGAGGCCAATGAAATGGTTATAGCCCTATCATCCAGTTCTCAACTAACTACTTCAGTTGTTTCTACTACTTCAACTTCGACTATGCAATTGTCAACCTCAATTAAACCTTAGTTTAATGAGGTTAATTTTATATGTATATTATATGGAGAGTTAATTAATGTAACTGAAGTATATTTACATGTAATATTTAAGACCTTTTTTAATCATTCACACATTAAATTTCCATGTAAAATCAAGTCTATTTTTGGAAATATAGTTGTGATAAAATGTAATGTACATGCAGGATTTGCATCAATTTTAAATCATGCTCTAATTATTAACATCTAATTTATAATTTTTCATGGATTTGAGGATGAGGTGACCCCTCCCCAAATATATTTATATTTTTAATCATTTTGTATTCATGGGTTCATAAATTTATCAATAAAGGAAGAAGTCTATTTTAATTATCATGCAACTATGTTGATGCTTTTTCATTAAAATTATGTGTAATTAACTATGTTTTATCTTATTGGCTATTTGATTGAGTAATTTAAAGTGTGTAAAAGCTAAAGATAATTATTTTTATTATTATTTATGTATTCCAGTTTAAACATGTGTAATAGGTACTGGATAATTAGAAAGTATCATTACTTTCATCAACTAGGTAAACTATTTAAATTATCTGAGTGGGCATAAGTGTTTTATTTTGATATATCCTTTTAGGTGTAAGTATAACTACCTTAGATACCTATCTAATATGAGATATAATATATTGAATAAGGGTGTGAAACAACAACTCTAAATGGTAATAACCTTTAGTTAATATCCCAAATTTTACTATATTAATTCTTCCCTGGATCCTCTAGTTGTGTTTGCATGTGAGTGTGAAATAACTATTAGATGCAAACATTGGTATCAAAACACTTTTCCAAAAAATAATAAATAAAAATTAATCTTTCTAAATACCACACAACCTTATTTTAAGACATACCTCTCTTTCTTTAATTTTATTTGATCAAGATCTACCCATGTTGGAACAAGGTCCATCCATCCAACTCAACTAGGTTTAAAATTCCTTCTAGGTTTCATTCATCCAAACAATCACCTGGTTAACAAACTACATGCTTAGCCTACTATTACACCACTTGGGTGTTTAAAACATGCCTGCAACTCATGCCCTAGACTATAGGTCACCTCCATTTAGATCCTTATAGGTTAGAGGATACCTTATTTAATATGGGGTATGTATAAAATCCACATCAATAGATATAGGCTTAGATCTGAAGTGGGCATGAGATTAAATTATAAGAACATACCCTTGTGTACTATAATCTCCCACTTCTTGAATTTACTCTCTACTAAATAAAGTATTTACAAATAAGCTTGGGTCTTGGTTGCCAATCTTGGCCCACATATAGAAATTTGCCTAGATAGATCAATTTTTGGAAGTTTTAGAATTGAGTGAAAAACTAAAAAAAGTTACTAATAAGCGGTGACCAAATAATGCAGAAGATATCATATTTATTACAAATATTTTGAAATACTTTAAGCGAGATTAAAGTGCAATTTATTGATCTTTAAGAGGCAAGTCTTGAAATAGGTCTAGAGTTACAAGGGAAAAATATCCAGTAGGTTCTCATCATATTTTAAGCATTCAAGGGTGTGAATCAGGTTGCAAAAAGTCTTAGAAGTTCATTGAAGCCTTCTAAAGAGACAATAGTTTCTCATACAAGCCTAGAAGAACCAAACTGTCATGGCATGTCACATAGAAATGAATGGATCAAAATTGATTGTTCATTTAATAAGTTCACTTAGAAAGCCTCTAAAGTTAAAAGATCACATGGACATGAAGTTATTCATGCCTAAATCATGCTTTAAAAATTTCATATCTTGATGTTTTTTATCTCAAGATATAAATCTTGAAAGTTAGACTTGAAGAGTGAAACAATCATAGGGACATCAAGTTTAAGGCTTATAAAATAGATATTTTGCTTCAAAATTTCCAAGGATGAATGTGAATCTAACAATTGTCAATATTGTGGGAGCTCAAGTCAAGATCCAATGATGAACAACAACTAACAAAGCTTGTGCGTCCCAAAGATGCAATGACACATGTTTGATCATGCATCCAAGATCAATGGGGAGATTCAAGTCAAAAGGTCACAGGATCTCTAAGGGAAATGTGTAAGTGATAAGTGGCATAATATCAAGAATAAAATCTAGATCTAATGGTTCACATTGATTGATAAGATTAATGGGTCTAGGTAGATCAATGGTGTATGTGAAATCATATAAAGTAGATCTAATGTAAAGTAATGGGTCATAAGGTCAATAGATCTTAAGAGTAAATGCATGGGTGAAAAGTGTCTCAACTGCATTTAACTAGTAGAAGATCTATGTCTTGTGTTCATTTATATAAAGAGAGATTGATGATACATGTGAGATCAAGAAGTTAAAGGGCTGATAACAAGATCTTGAGAATGAATGAAGAGATAAAAATTGGCACATTATCAGAAGGCTATATCAAGATCAATGGTCAAAATTAAAATTCAAAAGCTAAAGGACTTCAATGGAGAGCAAATGCAACCTAAGGTTGAGCCAGGGAAAATATTTCAATAGATGCCATTAAATCTTAGTTGAGACCTTTATTGGAGGATCTAGAGCATGTGGACTCAGTTTTATTGTGTCTTCAACATCATGTGAAATAATTCCTTGGCTTCCTCAAGATTCAAAACTAGAACATGTCTATTTATACCTAATATGTTTTAGGAATGAAGCTATGCATTATATGGGTCTTCATTGATATAAGGACTATAAAAGAATCAATAATTTGGATTGGTTTTTAATCTATAATAAAGGTCCATATCTAGGTTAGGGTAGATATAAACATAAACAAATCATGGTGGAGTGTCTCATCCTTCAACATAGTCATATCTTTGACAAAAAACTGCCCAAAGTAGACATAACATAGCTCTATTAAATTCAAGATATGAATATTTTGTCTTCATAAGCAAACCAAGTGGAAGATAGAATAACGCCCCAAGATGAAGATCTGGTAGTTAAAGAAACTAGATGGAACATTTAATATATTTTTAGGGTGCTTAAGGGTTTTTATTCACAAACATGATCATAACTCATTACCTTCAGCAAACTCTTGTCCTCTACTGTGTTTCTCAATCAATAAATTGATTCAAAGGCTATTAAGACAAAATAAAGATTTCTCATCAATAGAGAAATAGTGTTGATTTGATGAAAATGTGGTGGTAGCTCATTTAATGATCTTATATGGCATATTCCTTCTCTCTCTCTGCTTTCTACTATATCTCTTATTCTTTTCCATTTTGTATCTCTCTCTAAATTTTGATAAGAAATTCTCTCTCAATTCTATAAGAGAAGAGAATCTCATTTGATAAGGCTAGACCCTATCAAAATTTGTATGAAATACCTCTTGAAGTAATATGACTTTCTTTACCTATCTCTCTCCTCTCAATTATGTGTAACAAAGCTTGTGCATGATGGCATTGTGAAGGAGAATCTTCCATGCCCATTGTCCTTATTTCTTGCTCACTTCTAGATTTATTCAAGTTAGTTGTAGGTTTGAATTAGTTTTATTTTTGTCATTGATGAAATCTCTACGTGAGTATTATAACTCCTCTTTTCCTTCATTCATTGCTTCCTAAACCTAGTTTATGAAACACTTATGCAATTAGCTAGTTTTATGAGATTGTGTGAGTTAGTATTGTCTTATGTTTCGTTAATTTTTACTTCATGCTTATGTGAGTTATAATTTAAATTTGGGGCATTACCATTTTAACTTTATTAGGAACCCTTTACCAATGCAAGCATTAATCTTGGTGATCCATCAAGAAGAAGCTGACCTTCTTCAGAGGTCCAACCCCATCATAGGTGACCATAGGCTGGGGTTATTCCAATAATATAGCTCAATTAGAGAGAGCTTGAAGAACCCTCTCCAAGGGTGAAAATTTATGATACAATAATTTCTAGCTTGACTAGTGAGAATACACAATTCAACAAGATTGGTCAAAGTTTGATGCTGGTTTGATCAATTTATAGTAGTTATATCTTCTAAACAACAACATCCAAAAGAAGATTCAATGTTTTGGTAGTAGAGAAATGACTACATCTCATGCCAAATGTGATTACAAGGTTAGATTCTATAGGTATTCCCTTTGAGCTCATTGAATTTCCTTTAAACTTAGTAAAGAGATTAAGATTTGATAATACACACCCTTATAAAATCAAATTTGTTCCTAAATCATTTTCAAGGCCTACCCATACAAGAATATCTTTGTTAAACCCTTTCATTTCCATGGTAGCCCATAGAGTTTTCCCCTTTATGACATTTAATGGCTAAAGTCCTCTAGACCTCCCTCAATATGATCCTATTCTAGTAGTAGTTCTCAAACATTTTCCTCATTTTACTAGAGACCAAACTACAACCCCTTTTAAACAACTCATGGATATATCAAAAATCTACAACATTCATGATATCAATGAGGAAAATATAGTAATTAGGTTATTAGCTATCTCTTTTAAAGGTAAATCCCTAGATTGGTATATAAGCCTTGATACTAATTTTATTACAACATGGGATTAATTAAGATATGCATTGTGTAAAATATTTAAGGATAAAAGTGACCATTTGTCACTTGTAGAGAAATTAACCATAATTAAAAGATCCCCTTATGAATTCATACAAGACTTTAATACATGGTTCTAAAAAACTTGGGATAGAATCCCAGTCTCTACTAGGCCTACCCTTAACTTTTCGCTTATTTACTATTTGAAGGCCCTAAGTAGTGACATTGTAGTAATGATACAATACATGATAGGAAACACATTGACAAATGCATATGAGGTGGCAATTAGAGTAGAAAATTATTTGCTATAGGATGTCAATCTTACACTTAGATCACCAATGCCTTTATTACCTGAGATTATACCACCTCCTATTTCTATTCCTCCTATTGATATCATTCCTCATGTGCCTACAATTGATGATATACCCTCACCTAAGCAATAAAATGCTTCCACTAGTCAATCTAGTGATTCCCAAGAACAAAAGAATTTTTAAGAGCTTAAGAACATGTTCCAATCCTTGGGAAATGAACTAGTGAATGTTAAGAGGTAGAAAACTTTTGATATGCCTTATCAAGCCTCATATAAACCTCAGTATCAATCTTATCAAGAAAATAGACCATCCTACAAAGGAAACTTCCAAGGCCAAGGCTAGGGTCAAAACCAAGGACAAGGGTAGCCTAACTATGTTAAACAAAACAACTATAATCCAAATGCTACAAGCACTTTTGACACCTTAGTCCTTATTTAAAATATTGCTTCTCAAGAATATAAGGGTAACATGTCTTAGAATTAGTCTTTTGGGCAATCCATTATTCCAACCACTAATTTCAATCAAGCTTTCAATGATCAATGGTAGCAAGTTGATAATTATGGGTATAATCAATCTCTTATGGCCCAAAACATAGAGGTACCCATGATGATGAAACTAGAAGAGCCTCAACAAGGTAAAAACCTTGATC
Source organism: Torreya grandis (assembly GCA_037957365.1). Taxonomy (NCBI): domain Eukaryota; kingdom Viridiplantae; phylum Streptophyta; class Pinopsida; order Cupressales; family Taxaceae; genus Torreya; species Torreya grandis. The sequence goes on along the minus strand of JARHVA010004028.1, from coordinate 582,501 downwards.
AAAGACCAAGCCAAGTGGGTGATACAATGATGAATTATGAGAAATAAGAGTGTTATGCATTTAATCAGTAGGCTAGTTCTAGTCATGCATACATCCCAATAGTAGCAAAATAAGGTTCAAAAGAAGGAACGTGGATGGTAACCTAGAAGAAGTCAAGGAGATTCCTACCATTAATCCTTCAATATCAAATCCAAATGGACCTATTAATATTCCAAAGGTTCCAATAGCTCCAAGGAATCAAAATTAGGGGAATGTCTTTGTCCCTCAAAACTCACAAAGTCAAGGTTAGTTATGGCTCCCAAAGCACAACTAAAGGTTGGTGGTTTACCCATCAACATTATGGAATAAATGAAAAGGTCCAATGTGAGTGTGCCAATGTGGGATATGCTCTCCATGTTTGGTTAGATGGACATCCTCCAAGAAGGGTTGTAAATAATCAATGTTTGTAAGAAACCATTAGTCAAGAAGAATGTGGTTCTCACCAATGCAACCAAAGGACTTAGTGAAGGGAAATCAAGTAAGGTAATTTAAACATCTTAACTTATACATTTAAATAATCATTGGGGACTCTTTAGTGCATAATTTATTATTAGATAGTAGGTCTAGCACCTCAATAATACTAAAGTCTATAGTAGACTAACTTGGTCTAAAGTATGAGCCCTAATCTAAAGGAGTGTTGCAACTAGATGGATCTTCCACCAAGCCATCTAGTATCATCAAGGACCTCAACTTGACCTTGAATTCTTGTCTCAGTGTCTCAATGGTTCAATATGTGTTGTTCCTTGATATGCCTCCTCATTTTTAACTATGCTTATTTAGATAATTCACAACAAAGATTAGAGGTTATCTAGTAGTAGACTGGTCATACATGGCATTTAGAATAAAATATGGATAGTGTCTATTAAGGATAATCCCATTGAATAATTACACATATATCCTTCTAATATAGATAGCATAAACCTTAATTACACCATCCTTGATGAGGATGAATTCATAGTTGGTCAAGAATTAAACACTCATCCTAAGGAGATACCATATATGTTCTTGGATGAGCTATGGAATGAATATTAGTCAATTGATTCCTTGGAAGGATTTAAATAAAGAGACATGGGTATATATTTCTTAATGAAGAGAATTATTCCATGCCATCCATTATTGGACCTCAAGAAGATCCTAGTGGCTTATGGAAATTGTTCTTTGATGGTTCGAGGAGAAAACATGGAGTGGGTGTAGGTGTAATGTTGGTATCCCACTTAAATGATAAGTATTTATCTTCTTAAAGGTTAAAATTTAGTTGATTTTGTAATGCAAAAAAGTATGAGGGCCTTATCCATGTCCTTTAATGGGATAAAAATAGAGGAATCAAATAATTACAAGTTTATGGGGATAGTGACTGATAGTGTACTAGGTTAGAATATAGAATATCACCAAAAATCCTTTGATGAAGTCTTAAAAACATAGAGTGTCAGACCTAATTAAATATTTTGAGGCCTTTAACATACAAGAATACCAAGGAACCAAAATGGACATGTTGATAGGTTAGAAGATGTGGGAGCTCAATTTGATATCCCAAATGAGTTAAAAAATACCTAGGTGTAGCCACATGTTAAAGTGGTGGTAAGACCATTAGTGTCAGATAATGAAGCTCATTGGTAGGTATTTGAAAATCACAAACAAACTCCTTATTTCTTGTAATAGGAAGTAGAGTTCTCCTATATAGATTATGAAAAGTTTCAACATCACTATGAGGAGAAATTTAGTTGAGATCTAATAAGCTTCCTAAAGGGTTGGTCACCCTTGAAGGTCTTTTCCATAAAGGAGATCATATGAGTAAAGACAAGGAAGTGATGTCAACCAATTAAAAGAAATATGAAAGAGTCCTCATCTTCAAGGACAAGCTCCTCAAGCTTAGGAAGGTAAGAACTAAATTTAAGAGGAATGTTATCATATAAATTTGTAAAGAATATGTAGACATATTTTCTTGGGAATATAGTGACTTGAGAGGCTTTGATCCCAAGTTGGCCCAACACACTATAGAATGAGAGGTTAATACCAAGCCTATCAGGTAGAATCAAAGGCCTATAAACCCAAAAATTGAAGAGCTTACATGGAAACAAATGACCAATATAATTGAATCTAAGATCATCTTTCCCATTAAATACTCCTCATGGGTAGCCAATTTGGTACCTATGAGGAATAAGAGTGGGGAAATCAGATTATGTGTTGACTTCAAGGACATGAATAGGGTATCTTTGAAATATCACTACCCCTTACCATCTATGGAAAAACTCCTTTAGATAGTTATTGGTTCATAATGTTTTTCCCTTTTGGATGGGTATTCAAGTTACAACCAATTATTGGTAAGAGAGGAAGATCAGTATAAGACTGTCTTCACCACAAAATGGGGCATATATGCTTACAAAAATATGATTTTTATATTTTCAAATGCTAGGGTCACTTTTTAAAGAGCCATGGACATCAATTTTCAAGTGTTTCTAAATCAGATGGTACTAATTTACTTGGATGACATCACAATTTTATCCAGGAAGGCTAGTGAGCACATGGACAATCTAAGGTTGATCTTCTAAAGATGTAGATAGTATGGGATATCTTTAAATCCTAATAAATATGTGTTTCTAATTCATGAAGGTAAACTTTTGGGTCATATTATTTCAAAGGAAGGACTATCCATTAACTATGATAGAATAAGTTTCCTTGGGAAAATAAACTTTGTGAGAAGGTTTATATCTAGTTTTATAAACTTGGTCAAACCCATCACCACCATGATGAAGAAGAGCCAAGTGTTTGCTTGGTAAAATTAAGGTAAGGAAACATTTGATGCAATCAATTAGGACATTTCCCAATCACCCTTGCTCATGAATCTTGATTTCTCAAAGGATTTCATATTATACACCTTTGCTAATGTCAACAACATATCAGCTATGCTGATACAGAAGAATGGTGAAGGACTTGAGCAACCAATTGCATTTTTTAGTCAAGGGTTGAAGGGATATGAATTTAGGTACACTTTCATATAAAATTAGGTTCTTTTATCTTTAAGGATACTAAAAAAATTTAAACTAATGCTCTCCAATAGTAAGGTTCATATTATGGTGTCTCATCCTAGAGTAAGGGACTTTATCCTCAACAAGGATTTGAATGAGAAAAGAGTAGGTTGGATTACCAAGGTCATGGAGTATGATGTGGAGATAAAAGTCACCAAGATGATAAGAGAAAAAATATTGTGTGAGCATATGGTGGATGAACTTAAAGAAGACAAAGAAGTTATTTTGGTGACACAAGATAACTCACAAATAGATTCACCTCCACTTCATAATAACTAGCTCTAAGATATGACACATTTATTGATGATAGGAGAATACCCTCAAGGTTTAGATAGAGAAAAAATAAGGTATTTCAAGATTCAATCCATACTTTATTCATTGGTTGATGGTTTTATTTTTAGAAGGGACCTCAATGATGTACTTCTTATGCACATTGATGACAATCAAGTGACAAAGCTTTTAGAGTAGTTTCATGATGGAATTGTAGAAGGTCATTTTGCTTCAAGAATAATAAAATCAAAGGTAATAAGTGTTGGTTATTACTGGACCAACATTTTAAAATATGCTTATGCATGGGTTAGAAAATTCTAGAAGTGTCCTCTATTTGTAGGAAAGAAAAAATTAGTAGCTCTTTCACTCAACCCAATCTAGGTGGAATAACCCTTCATGAAATAGGGGTTGGACTTAATAGGAATGATAAATCCACCTTAAAGTGTAGGAAATAAATGGGTGCTCACTATAACTAACTAATTCACTAGGTGCATGGAAGCAATTGCCTTGAAATAAGCCAATGAAACAATAGTATTGGACTTCGATGAAAACATAGTAACTAGATTTGGTGTCCCAAATACTATAATTTTAGATAATGCCTTAACATTTGTTGGTATGAAGACAAGTGAATAGGTACTTAAGCTAGGCATCTACCTTAGTACATCCTCTAATTACTACCACCAAAGAAATGTAGTGGTAGAGTCTATAAATAAGAACTTGCTAAGGATTATCAAGAGGATTATGGAAGAGAATTAAAGAGTATGGCATACAAAGCTAAATATAACCTTGTGGGCTGACATAGTGACTCCCAAAGCTACCATTGGAATTTACCCATATGTTCTAGTATATGGAAGGGAAGACAAATTACACATTTTTCTTAAACTATCTGCCTTGGAGTTAACCTATTATCTTGAGTTAATGGAGAGTGAGCCTATGAATGTAAGTATGACAAAGATCATGGAGCTTGATAAAACTAGGGACCTTGCAATGAAGACATTAGAGTCACACCAAGCTTAGGTTAAAAAATCCTTTGACAAGAGAACCATAATAAGGGAATTCAAGGAAGGGGACTTCAAGGAAGGGGACCTAGTACTAAACTGAGAATCAAATAAGGCCAATCTAGGTAACCATACCAAGTTTCATAACTTTTGGAGTGGTCCTTATTTTATCCATGGATGTAAACAACATAATGCTTTTTAGCTTGCCTAACTGGATGGAGAGACATTACCCATCCTAGTCAATGGCATTCATTTAAATCCTTGTTATTATATGAGTTTGTAGCTCTTGTATGATATTGTAACATATTAGAGTAGTTTTCTATGCTTTCCTCTAAGTTCCCTATGCACATTTCCTTTTAGTTGTATATTTCCCTTTCAATAAGTGCCTGGGCCATAGTTATTTATTTTGCTCTTTTTTCCCTTTTACTTCAAGAGGAAGTTTTAGAAAGGGTTAGCCTTAAGATAGTTTCACATCAATTTAAAGGAAATACTATGAATATATGTACCTAATGGATAAATTAAATGATACTAAGGATACTAGTCTTTGTATAGTAGTCACGCAATCCTAGGATATCACCAAAAATGTTGGCCAATTTTGGCCCACATATAAAAATTTGCCTAGATAAATCAATTTTTGGAAGTTCCAAAATTGAGTGACAAGTTGAATAGTGTTATTAATTGAGTGGGTGACCAAATAATGGAGAATAAGATCTCATATTACTTACAAATATTTTGAAACTCTTTAAGCAAGCTTAAAGTGTAATTTGTTGATCTTTGAAAAGTAAGTCTTGAAATAGATCTAAAATTACAAGGGATGAAGATCCAATAGGTTATCATAGCATTTCAAGCATTAAAGGTCATGAATTAGGTTACACAAAGTATTATAAGTTCATTGGAGACTTTTGAAGAGATGCCAATTTCTCACACAAGATTAGAATAACTAGATTGACATGACATGTCATGCAGAAATGAATGGGTGAACACTGATTGTGAATTTAATAATTTCACCTAGAAATCATCTCAAGCCAAAATATCACATGTACCTAAATTTCTTCATGCCTAAATCATGCTCTAAAAATTTCATATCTTGATGTCTTTTCTTTCTCAAGATATAAAGCTTCAAATCTAGACTTGCAAAGTGAAACATGTGTGGGGATGTCAAGTTTAAGCATCATAAAATAGTTGTTTTAATTCAAAATTTCTAAGGATGAATGTGTAGCTAACAAGTGTCAAGATCTTGGGAGCTCAAGTCAAGATATAATGATGAGTAACAAATGATAAAGTTATTAGGTCTCAAAGATCCAACAACACATGTTTGATAGTGCATCAAAGATCAATGGTAAACATCAAGTCAAAAGGTCAAAGGATCTCTAGAGTGAATGTGGAAGTGACACATGGCATAATCTTAGGTGTAGAACCTATATCTAACAATATACATTGATTGACAAGATAAATGGTTCCAAGATGGTTGATGGTACATGTGAAATTATATAAAGTAGATATAATGGCAAGGAATGGGTCAAAAGGTTAATAGATACTTAGAGAAACTACATGGGTGATAAGTTTCTCAGCTAAATTAAACTAGTATAATATTTATGGCTCACATTCATTCATATAAAGAGAAATTGAGGGTGCACGTGAGGTAAAGAAGTGAAAGGGATGATAGTAGGATCCTAAGAATGAATGAAGAGATAATAATTGATAGATTATGAGAAACCTATATCAAGATCGATGGTCAAAATTGAAAGTCAAAAGCTAAAGGAATTCAATGGAGAGAAAATGCAACCTAAGGTTGAACTAGGGCAAATATTTCAAAGGATGCTAGTGAAACTCAATCAAGACCTCTATTGGAAGATCTAGAGCATGTCAACTTGGTTTTTTTTGTGTTTTCAACATAATGTGAAATAATTCCTTAGAATCCACAAGATTTAGAAGTAGAATATATCAATTTTTATATAACATGGTATAGAATGAAGCTATGTAATCTGTGGGTCTTCATCGATATAATGACTATATGAAAACAAATAATTTGGATTGGTTTTCAATCTATAATAAAAGTCCATGTCTAGGTTGAGGTAAATGCACACATAAATAAAACATGGTAGAGTGTCTCATCCTTTGACATAGTCATAGCTATGACAAATAGCCACCTAAAGTAGACATAACATAGCTCTTTTAGATTCAAGATATGAAGATTTTGTCTTCATAAGTAGGCCAAGTAGAAGATAACATAAATCCCTAAGATGGAGATATAGAAGTTAGAGAAAGTAGCTAGAAAATTTAATAGATTTTCAAGATGCCTAAGGGTTTCTTTTCACAAACAATATCATGACTCGTCACCTTTAGAAAAATCTTATCCTCTAGTGTGTTTCTCAATCAATAAATTGATTTAGAGGATATTAGGAAAAAATAAAGATCACTCATAAATATAGAACTAGTGCTAATTTGATGAAAAGGTGGTGGTAGCTCATTTAATGATCTTGGATGGCTTGCTCCTTCTCTCTCTCCCATTTATCTTATCTCTTATTATTATCCATTTTGTAGCTCTCTCTGAATTTTGATAAGAAATTATATCTCAATTTTAGAAGATCAGAGACTCTCATTTGATAAGGTTATACCTTGTCAAAATTTGTATGAAAGATCTCTTGAAGTAATAAGACTTTATTTACCTATCTCTCCCCTCAAAATTATGTGTAACAAAGCTTGTACATGATGGCATTGTGAAGGAGATTCTTCCATGCCTATTGTCCTTCTTTCTTGCTCATTTTTAGGTGTCTTCAAGTTAGTTATAGGTTTGAATTAGTGTTATTTATATCATTGATGCAAGATCTTAGTGAGTCTAAGAAATCCTCTTTGCCTTCATTCATCACTTCCTAAACCTAGTTTATGAAACACTTATGCAACTAACTAGTTTTATGAGATTGCGGGAGCTAGTATTGTCTTATGCTTCCTTAGTGTTTACTTCATGCTTATGTGAGTTATAATTTAAATTTGGTTCATCACCCTTTTAACTTTATTAGTATCCCTTTACCTCTTCTCTAACCCTTTTACCAATGCAAGCATTAATATAGGTGATCCATCAAGAGGAATCTGACCTTCTTCAGAGGTCTAACCCCATCATAGGTGACCATAGACTAGGGTTATTCTAATAGTATATATCAAGTATAGAGATCTTGAAGAACCCTATCTAAGTGTGAAAATTTATGCTACAATAGTTTTTAGCATGCCTAGTGAGAATACACAGTTCAACAAGACTGGTCAAAGTTTGATGCTAGTTTGATCAATTTATAGTAGTTATAGCTTCTAAAAAATAACATTTTGCAAATCCAAAATAATATTCAACATTTTGGTAATGTAGGAATGACTAAATCACATGACAAATGTGATTACAAGGTTATATTCTATAGGTATTCCCTTTGAGGTCATTGAATTTCCTTTAAACTTAATAAAGAGATTAAGATTTGACAATACACACCCTTATAAAATCAACTTTGTTCCTAAATCACTTTCAAGGCCTACCCCTACAAGAATATATTTGTTGAAACCTTTCATTTCCATGGTAGCCCCTAGATTTTTTACCTTTGTGTCCTTTAATGGCTAAATTCCTCTGGACCTCCCTCAATATGATCCTATCCTAGTAGTAGTTCTCAAAAGTTTTCCTCATTTTACTAGAGACCAAACTACAACTCCTTTTGAACTTACTCCTAAATTTTCTCCATAAACTTATCTAACATGTCATGTGTGGCTTAGAGGACTAAGATTGGGTATTCATATACCACTTACTCTATTGTGGAAGTCCTCACCCTGGTGATGGAAAAAATATCTTATTTGGTTTGCCATACCATAAGGTTCCCCTATTAGATGAACCTTTGAGTGAATATCCTCTACATGTTTCTTATGATATAGTATAAGCCCCACTATACATGAAGGTCACATTTCATTATCATCTTATGTACCTTTGACACCATATCCATTCTCAAGGTGGGAGGAGGAGGTATTGGTGGGGTCATGGATGAATTAGGAGGGATGAATGAGGAAAGTAGTGGAGGAAGAGGAGGCATGGGGGTATGAGGAGGAAAGATAAATTGGGAGTCACAAGAGAACATTTTCACTTGTCACTATCTCTCACTTAGGCTAACATGTGGGGATATGACTCTAGAGAGAGGGGTATTCAATAGATAGGAGGAAAATGGCATGTCTAAGCCAAATCTCTAAGAACCTAGGATGATGTAAATGGGGGGCCTAGGAATGATGTGGGGAACCACCAAGGGTGATTTAGTAGGGGAATTTAGAGCCTATGGATGAGATTGATAGGGATAAATTGGTACTTATATAAGGTCAAGCATGAGCCACCTTTTTCTTCTTTCTTGTTTTTTTCTTAGATCAACTTTAGATGTTGTAATTAAGTGAGCAGGGGTAGCAAAAAATGTAGGGACTGAATGTGGAACCTAATGGATAATTTTAGGTGATATTATAATGACATAAGACACCTAAGATACACACATGCACACTTATCACTAGAGTTATAACTATACTTTTTGAGATCAAAGAACATATAAGTGCCTAGATCTATAGAATGACCAACAAAGGCACCAAAGAGGTATTTAGTTGTGGAATAGATGATGTTAATGGGAAAAAGGATGTGAGGACACTCTACATCTCTTAGGATAGAGGCACTTGGGTGAATTTTGAAGGGGAGAAATGATAAACATGGGAGGTATCACTGGGGGGACTGCTAAGGAATTAGGAAACCAAGTGGTGCCATGAGAGGCTTTTAGAGACTGGATTGAGCAAGGGAAGGGATTGAGTGGATGTTAGCTAATGGTCCTTACTTAAAATCATCTTCAAGTTGATTGGGATGTCAAAATTGGGTACTTGATAAACCTAAGTTTGAACCACTTAGATTGGATCCACTTGAGGTTAGGTCACCTGAGTCTAAACTACCTGAGGTTGAGCTACCTAAACTAGAGGAGGTGGTGGAGTTGAGGGCCAAGGTGTAAGAAGAGATCCAAGAGGAGAAGATACTCAAAATAATTGTATAAGTCTCCTTAAAATCTAGGGGAATTTTTGTGAACATCCTCATTGAGATGGGATAACATGGAAGAGTCAAGGTCAACCTGGGTGGTTAGCCCAGGATAGGCTTACTTTCCTTTCTTATTCTTTTGATCCTCAATTCTAGTGAACACCTCCTAATAATTTTTTGGATTTAGGTAGAGCTCACAATCATCCTTGTTCTATTGGCCATAATTAAGGTTGAGACAAGCTTGATATTTAGCTAGGTAAGCCACTATAACACAATGTAGGTCCTAGTCCTTATGACCTACCCTACCCAAGACAAGGGAGTCCCTCCAAACTAAAATATTTTGTATAAGAAGGAAGGCATAATACACATGGTGCCTTATAATGATCAAGAGAGGTATGGAGGCTATTTAATGATGGTTTATGTTGATCCTAAAGACACCTTCCACCAATTGATATGTAATTCCTTACTCTATGAGTTAGTTTGGGAATTGATAGGGTAAGAGGAGAGGATCATTGAGAGTTTGTACCATTAAAATGATCATGTCATCATGATAGTACTAATAGTCACCAATGGGCCTAAGAGAGTCCCAGATTTCCTTTGATAGTTGAGGCATGGGTGTATCATTGATGGCCATGTAAACCACTGAGTATAAAGACTTGTAGATCTCTTAGATTTGGTTTCAATAATGGTGGCCATATTTTTTGTAGAAAACTAAATGAAATACCAGACCCCTAAGAACCCATGCTGGAAAATTAGAAGGTTTGAATGTGAATTCCCTATAGATTATATCTACCAGGTAGATCATTATGAAAAAATCATCACCTCCCTAGGTATATGTTAATGCCTTAATCATGTTTAAGTTTATTATCCCTCATAGGTCAGGGACTTTCTCACTTTAGAGAATTATACAGAGAAGGGGAATATATAGGGGGTTGATTTAAAAATAGTCATCCTCCCTAAATAGTCATCCAAGTAGGATCATTCCAACATAGACTTCCTATTTGAAAGTGTGGATGGTATACATATTCACATCCATATTGTTGACCCACCTTACATCAAGGTTATCAGCCCAGTCTTTTAGGATGTTATGAATCTGGTGAGTGTTAGTCTAGGAATTCATGGTGGCTGAGACATAAGAGAGAATATACTCAAGAAGGTTATATTAATCCTTGAAGGTGGCTCCTGAGATGTTAGTGATATGATTCTAGTTTTTTTTTATAAAAAAACTATCATAGATTCCATTGTGTTCTTGCTTCACTATGTACAATAACTTTTCAAATAAGTTAGCGTAGGGAAATACCTCAGGCTTAGTCATAGCTTTATGTAGACAAAACTTTTCATAGGACTAAAGGGTATATTTAAATTTGGACTCATCCTCATCCTCATTGTTAGCGGATTTGGGTACCAGATCAATGGCCTTAAACATTTCATTATAGTACCTAAAACATGTCAAGCCATTTTGGAATGTAGTGTCTTGCTACTTTATCTCAAATTTAGGGATCAAGGATGAGGTGACCATTATAGCTAGGATGGATTCTAGTTGTAAATAATAATGATTAAAGGTGAAAACATAGAGGGCACTTGTCAAATTAGAAAGCATGGAGTAGATTTTGGGAAACTATGAGTAATAATGGTTAATGAGTTCATCTCAAGGAAATTATAAGGATCTACATAGATCTCCTACATTGATGGTGTTTGGTGGCTCATTAGGCATGAATTCAAATTTGAATTGGTGGCCCAATCTTTCTCATTTATTTCCTAATATGGACATAAACTTAGATATCTCAAATATATGTCTCTTACTAGATTTAGTGATTATGACATGAAATTTTTAATTATCCAATGAGGGCTCAATTTTTGATCTAATTAATGCCCATATCATGGTAAGCACATGCCCATATCATCCTTGAGGCTTCCTAGGTAGTTCTTATTGTGTGCCATATGTACCCAACTAAGTGATTCCCACTGTAATGGTTACCACCTAGGTATGACCCAATGTCTTGTCTTTATACCCTTAGGAAAAAGAGAATACTAGTTAGAGGATGCATGGTGTATTTTTTTAGCCTTTTGAAACTGATGGTACCTTATTCTAATAGGCTTGAAGTCTTTTGGGCTCTTCCTACCAATTTCCATGGAAATGTTATATGGCATGATGATATAAGTCAAGTTTTCTCAAGTTTTGACATCTTTGTCAGGTTCATGAGATTGACACACTTGAAAACAAGTTTCATGGCACTTTCTCATTTGGTCTCACTCTCCTAGGATTTGACATCTCTGACATATCCATTAGATTAACCATTCTAACACTAGGTTGAGCTCACTAATTAGAACTTGGAAATTCTAACTATTAAGACACATGATGTTCTTACATAATTGGGCTCTCTTGGGCCCTAACATCTCTAATAGATCTAGGAGACTAATCATTATGAATTAAATCAATGTGGAATTATACCATTAGGTTAGGCTCTCGCAAGCTCTCACCTCCCTAATAGTGTTAGGAGACTGACCTATTTGACTTTGGGGAACCCTGATTGGCTAGGATCTGATAGGTTCTAACCATATTATCAGTGATCCATGTGGAATTATTTCATTAAAATGTCCTCAAAAAAATCCACCAAAAGTGTCTAAGTAAAATGAAAACAAGCATGACAAAATAGATACTCACCTAGATTCCAACTAGATTACACAAGTTGCCATGTAGGACTCTGAGTCTGATCTCTAGGGTAGTAGGACTTTGGGAACCTGAATATGGGATCAAACCTATAGAGAAGTTAGTTCATCAAAAATTTTAAGTAATAAAACACTTTGTTTACTTTAGGATTCCACCAAGACTTGACTATGATAAATTTATAGGTCATAAGGGCTCTCAACAAAGATCAATTGGTCCTTAACAATAAGCCACATATTCAAGGAAACTAGGGTAAAATGGGAATTTGAGGATTCTCTTCTAATGAAGCTGGTCAAAGTTGGATAAAAGGTCCAAGAAATCTAAGTTATATAAATTTAAAGAGAGACTCCCCCATTTATATGATCAAAAGGAGGTGTGTTGGCCATAACAAATGGTGACTTCTATAGGTAGGTGGTGTTTAAGAAATTATAACCCAAGATGCTAACCTTAATTATTTCAAAAAACACATATTATAGGAAAAGTCCTTAGGAATATAATAAAAATAAGGCACTAAGTTAATGTACAATAAGGGATCACTTTAGAGTAAATCAAATCATATCTCAATTTTCTAAGGAAGAAGGTTATATAAGTAGAGTATTTTTGGGTGGAGTTTAGGGCCACTAAAGATGAACATGCACACGTACTAGCACAAGTTAGTAGAGTACATAGGATATCTATCTTAAAAATGGACATCATCAAGATACAAAATAGATCTATTTAAAAACACTACCAATAGTTGTAGGAAAATTAAATGGTTATGGCCCTGTCATCTAGTTTCTAACTGACTACTTCAGTTGCTTCTACTACTTCAGCTTTGACTATGTAATTGTCAACCTCTGCTAAACCTTAGTTTTATGAAGTTAATTTTGTATGTATATTTCATGGAGATTTAATTAATGTAAATAGAGTATATTTACATGTAATATATACATGTAGTAGCTAAGACCTTTTGTAAACATTCACACATTGCATTGCCATGTATAATCAAGTCTATTTTTGGAAATATATTTGTGATCAACTGTAATGTACATGTAGGATCTGCATCAATTAGAACTCATGTTATAATTATTAACATGTAACTTTAAATTTTACATGGATTTGAGGGATGAGGATACTCCTCCCCAAATCTATTTATACTTGTAATCCTTTTGTATTCATGGTTTCAAAAATTTATCAATATAGGAAGAAGTATTTTTTAATTTTCATGCAACTGTATTGATGCTTTTTCATTACAATTATGTGTAATTAACCATGTTTTATCATATTGGATATTTGATTTAGTAATTTAAAGTGTGTAAAATCTACGGATAATTCCTTTTATTATTATTATTATTATTATTATTGATGTATGCTAGTTTAAAGATATGAAATAACTACTGGATAATTAGAAAGTATCATTACTTTCATGTAACTAGGTAAACTATTTCAATTATCTGAGTGGGCATAAGTGTTTTATTTTGATATAGACTTTTAGGTGTAAGATATAACTACCTTAGATACCTCTCTAATCTGAGCTATAATCTATTGATATGGGTGTGAAACAACTCTAAATGAGAACAACTTTTAGTTGAGATCCCAAAGTTTACTATATCAGTTCTTCCTTGGTCACTCTTGTTGTTTTTGCATGTGATTGTGAAAAACTATTAGCTACAAACATTAGTATTAAGAATCTTGTCCACAAAGAGACTAAACAAAAATTAATCCTTCTAAAGACCATATGGCCTTATTTTATGCCATACCTTTCTTTTTTAAAGTTTCTTTGATCAAGATCTACCCACATTAGAATAAGGTCCATCCATCTAGCTCAAATAGATTTTAAATTCCTTCTATGTTTCATTCATTGACACAACCACCTGGTCAAAAAACCACATGCTTAGCCTACTATTCCATCACCTAGTTTTTTAAAACTTACCTAAAACTCATGCCCTAGATTGGAGGTCACATCCATTGAGATCCTTAAAGGTTAGAGGCAATCTTATTTAATATGGGGTGTGTATAAAATACAAATTAATAGATATAGGCTCAGGTCTGAAGTGGGCATGAGCTTCAATTCCAAGAACATGATGTTATGCCTTATAATCTCCCACTTCTTGAACTTACTATCTACTAGATAAATTATTTCCAAACAAGCTTGGGTCTTATGAATATGTGTCTTGATACCCATCAAAGTCCATCACGTTTCCCAAAAATGAGAAAAGTTACAAGAGGTAATCCTTGACTTGTCTAATTAGCTTAGCAAAGAAGGATGTCTTCACCTGTACTTCCAAGACTTGAACTTGCTCCTACATGTTCTCCATCAAATTTTTTATAATGTCATGTGTGGCTCAGAGGAATAAGATTGGGTATTCATTTACCATTTAATTTATCATGGAATAACTCACCCTAGTGATAGATAAAATGTCCTATTAGGTCTACCATACCACAAGGTTCCCTTCTTGGATGAACTTTTGAGTGAGGATCCTCTACATGTTTCTTGTGATGTGGTCTAAGTCCCACTACACATTGGGGTCACCTTGTATTATCATCTTAGTTTCCTTCAACACCATATCCATTCTCAAGGTGGGATGAGGAGGTATTGGTGGGGTCAAGGATGAATCAGGAGGGATAAATGAGGAAATTAGTGGAGGAAGAGGAGGTATGGGGGTATGAGGAGCAAAGACAAATGGGGAGTCCCAAGGGAACATCTGTGCTTTCCACTAGCTCTAATTTAGGATAGCATGTGGGGATATGACTCTAAGGATAGGGGCATTCAATATAAAGGAGGAAATTGGCTAATCCAAACCAAATCTCTAAGAACCTAGGATGATGTAAATGGGGGCCTAGGAATGATGTGGGAAATCAGCAAGGGTTGTGTAATAGGGGTAGTTGGATCCTATAGAGGAGATCAAGAGGGATCATTTGGTACCTTTATATAAGGTCGAGTGTGAGCCACCTTTTTATTCTTTCTTGTTTTTTTCTTAGATGACCTCCAAATGTTGTAGTTAAGTGAGCAAAGTAGTAGAAGATGTAGGGACTAACTAAGGAACCTGATGGATAACTAAAGGTAATATTAGAATGGCCCAGGCCACCCAAGATACACATACATGTGCACTTATCACTAGAGTTGTAACTACACTTGTTAAGATCAAGGCACATATAAGTGCCTAGATCTATGGAATGACCATCAAGGGTACAAAAGAGGTCTTTGTTTGTGTAATAGATGGTATTGATGGGAAAGAGGAGGTGAGGACACTATGTATGTCTTATGCTAGATTCACTTGGGTGAATTATGGATGGGGAGAAATGGGGAACATAGGAGGTACCACTAGGGGGACTGCTAAGGAATTGGGAAACTAGGTGGTGCCATGAGAGGCTTTTAGAGAGTGGGTGGAACAAGGGAAGGGATTGAGTTGGTGTTAGCTACTGGTCTTTACCTAGACTTACCTTTGGGTTACTTGGGATGTCAAAATTTGGTGATTGATAAACCTAAGTTTGGACAACTTAGATTAGATCCACTTGAGGTTAGGTCACTTGAGGCTGAACTACCTAAAGTTGAGCTACCTAAACTAGATGAGGTGGTGGAATTAAGGGCCAAGGTGTAAGAGGAGCTCTAGAAGAAGCTACTCAAAATCCTTGTATAATTCTCCTTAAAAGCTTGGGGAAGTTTCTTAAACATCCTTATTGAGCTAGGATGACATGGAATAGTCAAGGTCAACTTGGGCAGATGGCCTAGGATGGGCTTACTTTACTTTCTTCTTCTTTTGATCCTCACTCATGGTGAACACCTTCCTTATCATTTGTTGGATTTAGGTAGTCTCATAATCATCCTTAGTCTATTGGACATAATTAAGGTTGAGATAAGCCTAATATTTGTCTAGGTGATCCCCTATAACATAATATAGGTCCTAGTCCCTATGATCTACCCTACCCAAAGTAAGGGAGTCCCTTCCACCTATAGTATTTTATATATGAGGGAAGCCCTGATACACATGATGCCTTGTAGTGATCAAGGGACATAAGGAGGCCATTTGTTGATGGTTGATGTCAATCTTGAAGACACATTACACCAACTAATATATAATTTATTATTCTATGAGCTAGTCTAGGAGTTGATAGGGTAAGAGGAGAAAAGTCTTAAGAGTGTCTACCATTCAAATGATCATGTCATCATGATAGTACCAATAGTCACCAATGGTCCTGAGAGAGTCCCTAATTTACTTTAATATTTAAGGCTTGGGTGTATCATTAATGGCCATGTATACCACTTAGTATAATAACTTGTAAATCTCTTAGCTTTGGTTTCAATAATGGTGGCCATATGTTTTGTAGAAAACTACATGGACCACTGCACCTCTAAGAACCCATGCTAGAAAAATAGAATGTTTAAATGTGAACATCCTATAGAACATGTCTACTAAATAGCTCAACATGTAAAAATAATCACCTCCCCAAGCATATTATAGTGCCTTAATCATGTTTAATTTGATTATCCCTCCTAGGTTAGGGACTTTCTCACCTTGGAGGATTATGCAGAGAAAGGGAATCCATAAGAGGTTGATGTATAAATAGTCACCCTCCCTAAATAGTTATCTAATTAGGATCATTCTAACATAGAATTCATATTTGAAAGTATGGATGGTATACATAATCACATCCATATTGTTAACCTACCTTGCATTAGGGTTATCAACCTAGTCCTTCAGGATGTTATGAATCTAGTGAATGTTAGTCTAGGCATTCATGGTGGCTAAGACATAAGAGAGAATGTAATTAGGGAGGTTTTAGTAATCCTTAAAATTATCTCTTAATATGTCAATGATCTGATGCTATTTTTTTTCTAAAAGAATTATCATGGATTCTATCATTTAATTACTTCACTATGCACAACAATTTTTCAAATAAGTTAGTACAGGGAAATAACTTAGGCTTAGCCATAAATTTGTGTAGACAACACTTATCATAGGAATAAAGGGCATATTAAAATTTGGACTCATCCTCATCCTCATCATTAGAGGATTTGGGTACTAGATCAATGGCCTTGAACATTTCATTGTAGTACCTAGAACATGTCAAGCCATTATGAAATGTAGCATCTTGGTAATTTATCTTAGCTTTAGGGTTCAAGGATGAGGTAGCCATTGTAGATGAGATGGATTATAGTTTTAAATAACACTAAGCAAAGGGGAAAACATAGAGGTCACTTGTCAAAGTAGAAAGCATGGAGTAGATTCTGGGAAACTATGAGTAATAATGGTTAATGAGTTCATCTCAAGGCACTTATAGGAATCTATATACATCTCCTACATTGATGGTGTTTGGAAATTAATTGGGTATGAATTCAAATTTGAGTTGGTGGCTCGATATTTCTCATTTATTTCTTAATATGGACATAAACTTAGATATCTCAAATATATGTTGCCTACTAGATTTGGTGATTATGACATGACATTTTAAATTATCCAATTAGGTTTCAATTTTTGATCTAATTAATGCCTAGAGCATGGTAGGCACATGGAAATATCATCCTTGAGGCTTCCTAGGTAGTT
Organism: Torreya grandis; assembly: GCA_037957365.1. NCBI lineage: Eukaryota > Viridiplantae > Streptophyta > Pinopsida > Cupressales > Taxaceae > Torreya > Torreya grandis. Next base: position 564,952 of record JARHVA010004028.1, on the reverse strand, counting down.
ATTATTATGTGCCACATGTATCTTACTAATTTATTTCCATTGTAATGGTTACCACCTAGGTACGACCCAGTGTCTTATATTTATACCCTTGGGAAAAAGAGAATACTAGTTAGAGGATGCATGCTATATTTTTGTTAGCCTTTTGACTCTAATGATATCTTATTTTAATATCCTCAAGGTCTTTTGGGATCTTCCCACCAATCTACATGGAAATGCTATATGGCATTGATGCTATAAGTCAGACGATCTTAGGTTTTGACATCTTTGTTAGGTTCATGGGATTGACATGCTTGAAAATAAGTTGCATGGCACATTATCATTTGGTCTGGATCTCTTAGGCTCTAACATCTCTAATATGTCCAATAGACTAACCATTCTAATGCTAGGGTGAGCTCACTAATTGAAACTTGGAAATTCTAACTTTTGGGATGTGTGGTGTTCTTACATAATTGGGCTCTCATGGGCCCTAACATCTATGACAGATCTGGGAGACTAACCATTATGAATTTTATTAATGTGACATTATCCCATTGGTTCAAGCTCCCTCAGGCTCTCACATCCATAATAGTGTTGGGTGACTGACCTATTTAACTTTGGGGAACCCCAATTGGCTAGGATCTAATAGGTTCTAACCTTATTTTCAATGATCCACATTACATTATTTCATTAGAAATTCCTCCTTGTAAAAATACACCAAAAATGACTAAGAAAAATGGAAACAAGCATGACAAATTAGATGCTCACTTGGATGCCAGTTGGATTACACAAAGTGCCATGTAGGACTCTATGAGTCTGATCTTTTAGATACTAAGACTTTGTGAACCTAAATATAGGATCAAACTTATAGAAAAGTTAGTGCATTAAATATTTTAAGTAATAAAACACCTAGTTTACTTTAGTATTCCACCAGGACTCTACTATGATAACTTCACAAGTCATAAGGGATCTTAACAAGGATTAATTGGTCCATACAAACAAGCCACATGTTTGGGGAAACTAGGGTAGAATGGGAATTAGAGGATTATCTCCTAATGAGGCTGGTCAGGTTAGGATAAAAGGTCCAAAAACTTTAAGTTATATAAATTTAAAGAGGGAGTCCCCCATTTAATGATAAAAAGTAGGTGTGTTGGCCAAAAAAAATGGTGACTTTTGTAGGAAAAGTGGTGTTTAAGCACTTAGAACCCAAACTACTAACCTTAATTCATTCACAAAACACATACTATAGGAAAAGTCCTTAGGCATATCAAAAAAATAAGATACAAACGTCATGTAAAATAAGTGACATACTAAGACTTATTCTCACATAAGACCATCAATGAGTGTGAGGTGATGCATTCTTAATTGATTCAATTCTAGATTTCACTTAAACAAGTTGAGGCTAGGAAGGGTATTAGATCTCATCAAAGGGAATTATTCATTGTATGGCTTGGGGGGAATAATATGGGAATTGATTTACTACTAGACAAACAAATATATCCTAGAAAGAGATACATTTTCTCCCATTCAAGGCCTTGATCCACTGCTAGCCAAGACAAAAAGTGTGTGGTGGAAGTTGCCAAAATAACCCTTTGAAGGAAGATTTAGAATTTAGATTTTACATGTTATTCTAGTCTCCTTTTTTTATATTTATTATAAAGAGATTTAGAAGTTATATCCATTGAGGGTTTGGAAATAGACTAGGGTTGATGGGACATTTGTAAATCTCTAATTATCCATATGATCTCATATTGGTTTGGTGATCTCACTTTCATGTGGATGTTCTTATTAAGTGCAATTTGATGTCTTATATTAGGACATGTGGATGTTCTAAAATTCACTTTTTTTTTATTAAGAATCACTAGCCTCAAATAATTGAAATGTAAAAGAATCTCTTTTAACCTTTGACTTGCTTGAAATGAAATCTCACCTTTGGTATTCCAAATATTAACCATACCTTCCATGATTTTCATCACCTTTTAGAGTGGTTACTTACTATGAGTTCACTAATAGACTTTTCCATTTCCATTTCCATTCACTATTTTGGTTTCACTTTAAGGTTAGGTTAGGGGCAAGGTCTATTATAAAATTAACACCATAGGGACATACAAATGCCAAAGTAAAATGCAACAAAATAAAAAACATAGTAGAAATAAACACAAAACAAAGGTAAACTATCCTAATATATACATTACCATACCTTTTTTAGTGAGATTAATTTTAAATAACACTTAAAGAGGTAGCCAAGAAGTAATGATTTAGGAACTATTCACTCAATAGTATTGGGAGATCGATGCCTTCAAGGTCCTTAAGGTAGAAGGCATTCTGGCCAAGTTCCTCAAATTTATAGTAGGGGCCAATCCAATGGGGGTAAAATTTAGTGTGCTATCCATTTTTTCATGAGATTTATCCCACAATAATACCAAATCAAAAATCGTAAAGGATTTAATCTTGTCCCTTTTTTCAAACCATCACTTGACAATGATCTAATGTTTATGAAAGTTTAATAAGGCCTCATCTCGAGCTTCTAAATAAATGATATTCAAGATCCTGGAGTCCACTTTATCATCTTCTTCCATATACTATTTTATGAATTTATATGTAGGTAGATTTAGTATAAATAGAATCACTAGCTCAAGTCCATAGATTATCAGGAATGGAGAGCTCTTGAGTGATTGCTTATTCCTGGTGTAGTCAACCAATAGAGTGAATTTCACCAAAGAATTCCATTCCTAGGGTTTCTCTTTTGTAGACTTATTGATGGAATATATTATATTATTATTGGTTGATTTTTATAATCCATTACCTTGTGGGTATTGATTGGATGATAATCTTAATATGATTCCATTTTCATATTCCCATTTGGTGAATTTTCAGATTGAAATGTAGGGCCCTTATCAAATACTAGTGAGATAGGAGTCCTAAACTAGGTGGTTTTATTGTTATCCATGAAATTTATGACTTTAATATTAATGTTTTTATTTATTTCCACCACTTCAACCCACCTTATGCAATAATCTATAGCTATAAAAAAAATTATGGCCAACTAAGGAATTGGGGTTGGTGAACCCCACAAAATCTATCCCCTATTGGGAAAATGGTGTCATTTTTACAATTGGATACAATGGCATTATTGCATGTATTTCCATCTTGATAAAGGTATGACACTGATGGCAAGTCTATACATGGGCATGGACTTATTTGAACAACATAGCCTAGTAATAGCCTATAAAAATCATCTTGTGTGCTACTGTATTTTTTATAGGGTGACCAGCTCTTAACTTTTCATGGGATTTTTCCATTACTTCCTTGGATTTCACTTGTGATAGGAATATAAGGTATAAAACCTTCATGATTTTTCATGAAGATAACTCCTTTATTTAGAATATACTATGCTACCTTCAATCTGAGGGATCTCTTCTATATTTGGTTGAGCCTAGGGGGTGCGTTCCTATAGAGTAAATAATGTACTATTGGGGCATACCAATCCTATTATAGTACTAGCTCTTAATACAATTGGTGTAGAGTGATCCTCAAATAAATTTTAATTAGCTAAGTAATGCCCTATCCTCTAACCAACTTGGTAGGTTTGATTTCTAAATCATATTCCTTTAACTTTGTCATCCATCTACCTTTATGTTCACCTAGTTCATTATACCCCAAGATTTGTTTGATGGCCAGGTACATGATATTGCATGTACCTTATTTTTGAGAATATATTGCATAAAATTATTCAAAAATTTGATCAGTGCATAATAATTTTTTTCAAGGGTGGAATATCTTAGTTTTGCATCTTTGAGATTGGTGTTCATAAAAGAAATATGATGTGTATACACATAATATTTTCAACTTTTATAAAATACTGATGCTTTACATCTTGAAAGAACCCATCAAGAATCAATATATTTGAGTGCACACCCTAAGGGGTGTAACAAAAAATGGGTGGGTAGACCATTGGTGCTTCATAGGATTGTTGTCCCTTACTACTAATTATTACCAATCCAACAAGCTCCTAAAAAACATTCCATAAGCTATTACTCCTCTCTTGTACCCTCCTCCAATATTTTCCACTCTCCATCCCTCTTTCACCTTCAGTCCATTTTTACAATCAGATGTGATAAGTCAATTGGGTTGAACTTATATAGTTTTGGGTGATTTTCACTTAGGAACTAGTTTGGCTCTTTGCCGACCTAACTCATGACCTGGTGAATAGTTATATGAAATTGTGCTAGGTCGATTGGGTAGACCCTATTGACTAATTTTTTTGAAAGGGTTTAGGGTCAAACCCACCTATATATATATATATATATATATATATATATATATATATATATATATATAATCATTATTTAATATGAATTCATGAGTTATTATTCACTTGTACTTCTTTAAAATCTACTATTTTACCATTTTACTTGAGGAGTCTTAGTTTAGGGTTTTTACTTGGAGAATCTAGTCTTGTGGAAAAGTCTTGGATGCTTTAGAATTTATTAGTGATCCTTAAAAACCATAAAACCTTATTAAAAATCCCATTTGGCCAAGGGAGAGATTGAGTCTCGATGAGTTCATCACTCAGGTGAGTTTTCACTAACTTTGCTCTTTTCTTTAGTAGATATAAGTAGCATAAGTATTGGATTTGAATAATATTACTCTCATTATTCCATGTATTAGGGTCTTGTTCATACATAACTTAATTAATATTCTTTTATATATATGTTTTTTTATTTACTATACAAGCTTTTGTGAGCACTAGATTAAATTTACTTTTCTTGTTATTAACTTAGTGTGATATAAAAATACAAGACTCCCTTAGGGTTATTACATGATTGTTTTTGATTGGAGGCTTTGGAGCCCTCCCTCTCATGTTGTATTTTAGTAATATATCCCATCATTGGGTATAAAAAATCCTCATATTGGTCATGTTCTTGATTAAAAAATGTGTCCCCAATTGGAAGTGTATGGTATGATCTATCTTCTTAGAGTTAGGATTGATTTATAGACATGATGTATTTTTGATTACATACATTCTAGTGAACCCAAAGAGAATCTAACCCTTAAAGGTTTTATTTCATATTTTTCATTATTTTATCATTTTATTTTTATATATTTACAATACTAAGTTGACAATATTGATATAGTTCTAACTTCTGTGTGCAGGTTTAACACATAGTTGCATCAATACAACTCTATTTTATTTGTGTAAGTTTTTAATACTTATAATTCAACTAGGTTGACCCAGTCAACCCTGTACTTTTTTAAGCATCTAGTTCAGACTACTAGGTTGACCCATTTGACCCTATACACTTTTAGGTTTTTAGCAAATAAGATATGTAAAGCTAGGTCAGCCCAGTCGACAAGTTAGTAGAATTTGCAAGTATAAATCAGGGTAATTCAATAGTAATCTTATTTTCCTCTGTATCCTCCAAAATATCAAGGTTATTTTCTATCATTTGTTGTCATTTATAAAATTTTTTATAGTTCTATTTTCATAGTTTGTAGTCTTTAAAATTACCCCTATATAGTTAACTTGGTCAACCCTATTGATGTAGTTTTGTATTTTGTATTATATCTAGAAAGCTAGGTGAACTCTGTCAAAATAGTTAATTTTTAGACCTTTGATTTTGTAGTACAAAGGTGACACTATCAACCCTATTCTATATTCTCTACATACACTGTTGATTGAATCAACACTATACTATGTTTTAAAGTTGGAATTAACACTTATATGCTAGTAATTATCTCACACTTTCATTTCTTATTAATTGTATGCTTAGAATAGATCACATAGTCTAATTAGGTGGTTTTCAATATACCATTTAGTTTTACTATTTTATCTCTTATGCACACACTACCAAATCACAAAATATTAAAACACATTTTAAAAATTATCTTCCCAAGGCCAACCTACTTAGATTTCATCACCAAGGGGGAAGCCAACTTGGTTTTTTGGCCAAGTATAAAAACATGGTTAATGGTATATATTAGCTAAGAACATGACACCCTTATCATTGCAATGTGTGAAGTGAGGGGGTAAGACCCAATAACAAGCATGTACCATTATCAGGATAGATCCCTTTAAGCCAAAACATCTTGAAACCATCCTTAGATTGATTTTTGGTTCCTTGCTTACAACCAACTTCTTATCACATATAAAATCATATTATAATAATCTAACAACATTCAGGTTGACCACTTAGTTATATTTTGCTTTCTAAGTTGATTTTTTACTCTTTACTCAAGTGTATGTTGTATTGTAAAAACTTACATTAGCCAGTATTGGTGCAAGGTTTTGTGTTATGTGCCTTAATTAGAACAACCTCATTGACCCAATTGATTTTGTGTTTCCTTTTTTTCTTTCTTTAAAAAGTACTTAATTTTTTTTCTTATTTCAGTACATAGTCATTCTTATCGACACAGTCTCTTACAGACTGTCTATTTTCCCTTACTATACTAGGTCGACCCTGTCAACTCTGTATAGTTTCTATCCCCTATTTTTTGTACTAAGTCACCATGTTAACTCTTTTTAATTTTCAAACCCTATTTTATATACTAGGTCAACTGAGTCGACTCTATACCTTTTTCTACTTTCTCTATTTATCAACTCAATTCTATGTCTCTTTTCTTAGAATCCTATTTCTTTCCTCAAGAATCAAGTCTCATATCAAAATCTTCTTGGAAAATCTAAATCCATTTAGACACTATATAGGGTTCTCTTTTATTCTTACCTTTTCCTATCTTTTCTTCTTATTTTTATCTATTGGGGTATCTTGTGATGCCCATCCCTACATCCACTTACCCTTTGGGACATCTAGCGATGCACACTCTTATTCTCCATTACATGTTACCAAAATAATTCAACTCTAAGAAATATTTTGAGACATATAGGCTTGTCTCTCACAGGCTCATTATTGATATAGATGTTAATATAGGATTCATTTCCTTATTTTCATGCTTTCTATCCACATCTGTCTAACACTTTTTGCAAGTTACATGAGTCTCTCCTTCTATAGTAGTTATCTCTTATTAAAACCTTTAGTCCTTCCTTTTTGGTCTTGTGGTTTCCCCTTTCTCTAATGAGTTTCATTATAAAACCATGGATAGGACCTTGTCTTCTTCATGATGTACCATAATATTCTTTATTTTCATACTCTTTTTACATCGCTTGGATTTATCTTTTGTGAGTTACATTATAAGACCATGGATAAGACCTGACCATCATAAAATATCATATTTCTTATCCCATTTATTTTTTACATGATTTTTTTTGACACCCTCATAGGTTTATTTTTTATGAGTTACAGTGTAAGACCATGGATAGGACTTGGCCTTCCTCATCAAATTACCATCCTGTCATTCTTTTTCTATAATGTGTTTTTATAATAGTTACAAGTTTTTGATTCTTGTTATCAACTTTATCTTTTGCTTCTTTTGATAGATAGAATTTGCAAAATAATCTATTTTAGCATGTTTTATTACATTTCCCTCATTCTTATGATAATGAATCACACTTTAATATCATTGTATCCCTTTCATTCCCTTTGTCACATTTTTTGTGATTTGAAGCAATTCAAATTGTTCTATGTGTCATTCCTCTTAATTTACTTTCCTTTCACTCCACATTGGATAAAACAAGGTCCAAGACAAGATACTACTTTTATTTCACCTATATTTATGATACTCTTAGACCCCATGCTCTCTAATATTCTCTTTCTTAGCAACCAAGTCCCAAGTGTTAAAATGAAAGTCATCATTAGCATCCATATTTAGTTTTTGAAATATGTATAGAGGAATATAAAAATCCATCAAGAAAGTTAAAAGACAAATAATTTAAAATAAAAGGCAATGCTATATAAAAGGTAACATATAAATATCAAAAGCCAAAATCACACTAAAAGATGTGATTCAAAGCATATATTTTTCTTCTAGTCGAAGCTCAAACTCCATAGTTGGCCTCACGATAGAGTTGAGTGGTGTCCCCAAAATTTCACACTTCAAATTTTGGGGTACCCTTATTGATTTCTTTTGTATTTTTTCTTATATGAGTCAGTTGTCCTTGTTAAGCTAGTCCTCTAAATAAAAACTTAGCTCTTAGTAGTTGTTGAGTTTGATTGCTTACTTTCCCCTAATTTCTCCTAGTTGCTTAATTAACTAAATCCATCACTAAAATCCATTTACTTATCTCCTTCAGTAGATCAAAGAAGATAAAGTGCTTTAGATCGTTTATAATGCAAATCAAGTTCCCCAAACTCATTTACTTATTTGAAAGTAAGTAAAGTTTCCATAAAAAATTGAATTACTTTAACTAATTAAAATTGGAGTTACCAAGTACCTTTAATTCATCACCAAATATAAGAAAATAAATCCCAAAAACCCACCAAGCATTACCTAAAGAAAATTAGGTTGTCAACATTGATTTACTCACACAAAATCACAAGTAAAAATAATGCAAGTTTCTAGATCTGAGTTACTCATCGACCTAGACCTACTTAGGTTTATGAAGATGCTTTAATTCAAAAGCTAAAATCAAGTAAAGTGGTTGAAAAATACTAATTAAAAAGGCTAAGGGCTTATGTGGAACTTCCCATGATTATCATTAATGTGTTGGCATATATATATATATATATATATATATATATATATATATATATATATAGGAAAATCCACCTCATTTTCACCTGGCACACAAGTTGTTTGACCAAGTAACCACACCTGTAAACCTCAAGCTACATGATTCTAGACATTGGAACATCTTTGAGTGATTTTATATTCAACCCATTTGTGTCTAAGGTAATTGGATCTCATCCATGTTATTTTTATGATTTCATGTTTGTCTTTTTTTGGTTATTTGTCTATGTAATTTCCTTGTGTCACCATGGATTTTCTTCTATTATGTTTTGTTTTGTTTGTTTTTGCCTTTAATTTTCAAGCATGTTTGGGTATTGTTTAATCCATAATATTATTTTTAATCATTTAATATGTTAGAATTTATAAAAATTAATTGTCAAATTGAACTTTTTGATAGAAACCCTAGCAATTAGACTCCTTACCCACTTGGGATTACCAGACCTAATGATTTCCTTGAGTTCCCTAACTTACACTACTTATTCTAGATTTCAAAATTGAGTAACTACCTTTGAAAAACCCAATCTCCTTATGAATATTTACCAGAGGTTTTGATCCCAAGTAATAAACCTCAAAAATCCCAACCCTCAAAGAGCTGACTTATCTGAGTCTCCCTTCCCCTACTACTTAATTTGTGTTTCATGAATGTAGTTGCTTACTAATGAAAAACTAAAGTATTAAACCATGAGAATCCCATAGAACACTACTCGATACCTACTTGGAATCCCTCCCTATGCTTACTTACTTTGGGTTTTTTGAGTTCAAGTAACTTGGTAGGAAAAACCCAAAGACATCAACCAACAAATACCTGAAGTTGTTTATATACTCCTAATGACCTACCTGAGTTTCCAAATGCTTAAGACTTTTGTTCCTTCCACATCAACCCAGGGTTATGAGACCCTATTACTGAAAAAAAGTTACTTAAAATTTTTAGGACTTTTTTATACTCAAAACATGAAGTTTGCTTAAGGATACTATAAGAATAATAAGTTGATTCTTTTTCAAAACTAGTTAGAGCAATTAATTAGTATTAAGGAGCACTCATAAAATTATTATAGAGTTATTTAAATCCAATGTATAGATAAGAGGGGTTAGGAAGATCAAAAGAGGAGATATATGAATTGGAATAATAAACAACATAGATTGAAGAAGTCCTAGAGTTAGCACTTGAGGAGATTCTAGAACCAAGCAAGAAACACAAAGAAAAAGCTAAGAGATCTAAGTCACAAAATACCAAGATGAAGTATGAATATAAGGGGTACCCAATTCAATCAAGCATCATTTATAAACTAAGATAAATGATACAAACATGGGACATGTGTCTATGACCAAACTACTAGAGAGATCTAAATCCATATCTAAGACTCCACTCATGCATGCCATGACTAGTAGTGGAATTTTTCAAGCTATCACTTTCCCAAGCTTAGTTTAACTTCTTAAATTTATGCTAACATGTGACAAATACTATAAATCTCTTACTAGAGTTGTGAGAGATGTTGCTATAAATGTAGTTGTGAGATTAGATATTTAATATCTGAACTAATATCTAAAAATCCCAACATCACCAAAATTATTTGATATGACAATGGAGAAATCCAACAAGCAAAAGAAAAATAAGACATCAAAATGTATTAATATAATGAACACATATTACTTGAAGAAAGTGAAGCCAGCCTCAAGATTTCTAAAGAAAATAGTAAGATCAAACTTCAAGAATAAAGAAAGAGAAGGAAGATGATAAAGAAAAAGAAACCAAAATTTAGAAACATTTTGAAAAGGATTTTGAGAAAGATATTCAAAGAGAAACTAAGACATAAGAAGTTCCTTCTCGGGAACTAGTGATTAGAGATAATTAGTAGTAGATGGTAGTTCATATAGATATTTCCACTTCTATAGACTTCTCATCTTGGTTGGCTGTATAGACTGTTCCTGAAGCTAAAGAAGTGATAAATTTTGAGGAGATGTACTTACAACTATTGAGGAGTCTAGATAAGAAAGGTAAAAATCCCAAAATAGCCAAAGTAACTTCAAAATTATTGATTGAATCTTTAGGACAAAATTTTGTAGAAGTGTTAACTCCTCCATAAGGAATGAGTAAAGGAGAAGTTATTGAAAAATATTTAACAATCATGAAGGTATATCTTGGAGTGGTTACCACTGAAAGTTTGAAACAAGACATCCATACTTAAATAAATACTCGTTTTAAAAATCTTGATGAAGAGAAGGTTACCAGGGCCAAGTTAAAAGAGTAAAATGCACAACTATGTGAAATAATAGATAAGGTTGATAGATTTGTTCCATAACAAGTTATTATTTAAGGAGAAACAATTTAGCAACAAGTGATCACTGAAGTAGAGGAAATTGGGGATAAAGCAAAGGCAATGGATGACTAGATTGAAAAGATCATAAAAATGATCTGAAGCTCTTCCCTAGTTCTCTAGTCACCCATACTAATATTTTGAAGAAATTGGTAGAATTAAAGATAGTGATGAAAGAGATTGAGATTGAAAATGGTATTTTTGAGTTGCAACAAGAAAGACTATAGACAATAGGTAATTTGAATGAGAAAAAAATTATTGAATAAAAGATTGCTTTCAATGGATCCATGAAGAAGATAAAGTAAGTGGAATATATCCTATCTTTTTGTATGAATATTCTATATAAAATGAGTGAATAAATGAAGAATTTGGAAGAAGAATCATGCAATGAAAATACAAATTTGAAAGATTCCTTATATGGTCTTATTGGTATTCAGTCTGACAATGTTCCAAGGACATTAAAGCATCTATATGAATAATTCAAGCAATAGATGGACAAAGATACAACTCCTTTCATAGCCAAATCTATTAAGGAGTTAATTAAATATCAAAAAGAAATAAAAATAATTGATCTAAGGATTGAAAAGGTAAAATCTCATTATAGGATATTAGAGAAAGAAATGATAAGATTTGAAATAGAGAGACAAGCACTTGCTAAGCTTGATGATGTACCCATACAACTGATGATGTCTCAACACATCAAATACATGGATAAATGCAAAAAATAAGTTCATGAATTGGACGAGATGTTTACTCAAAGTTTGAAAAGAGACATCTCCCTTTCTTTTTCTTCAATATTCTTCTTTTCTTTTCTCAAATATATTACAAGTAATCTTGTTTCAAGTAATTACTTTATAATGAGAGGTCATTGGAAAATTTATTTGTAATAAAAAATTACTTTGTGAAATTAAAAGACTTAAGTAATTTGGAAAAAATTTCATTACTTAAAGTCATTTTGTAAAAGTAGATTACTAGACCTACTTCTACACAACATGTAAGGAGTTGGTGTTTGATCTACACAAGGAGTCCATGTATCACCACTTATCATCAAATATTGCATGCCATAGAAGAGAAATTCAAAAAATATGCCACTCACCCATTTCCAATTTCAGCATAGCACATGGAATATTGAAGAGGTTATTTCCTATTTGAATTTGGTATCTAAAAATTGTATAAATAGAAGTGCAAGCCTGCATGTCTAAGGATGATAATTTTTTAAAGCAAGTACTTGTAACCATTGTACATAAAGTTTAAGAAATATAAAACTTTGTGTTTAGATATATGGACTACTTTGTATGAATTTTTTTGGAAGTGAATAAGAAGGAAGTTTGTTTTCTAGAGAACTTCATGTCTGAGGGAATCATTTTGTGCATTCTATGAAGATAAAATGGTAAACTTTATGCTATCTATTTATCCAAATTGAATTCATTTCTTTCTTGATCAATTTTTGAAAAGGTTATCATAATTATATGTTTATCTATTTGCATATATATAGTAAACTCTATAAAACTATTTAGTATGAAGTACATTTCTCTTATTTCTCTTGTTTCTACAACATTCTAGTCTTTTCTCTATTTTCCAAATCTATCTCAAAATTCATTCACATTCCCTAAATCAGTTGCTTACTTACTGTAAAATCCATTTGTTATGGTTCATGAATGAAGTGATTAAATTATTACCCTCAAATAAAAATAAGTTACACATAGTTTGTATACTTTGTGAATAACTATAATTTATAGGTAATTAGAGATAGATAGACATAATTACATGGAAGATTCACGATTAAATGAAGTTGATTTAATCCCATGAATACCTAGGTAATTTTGAATGCATATAAAATATCTAGCCAATAGTTTCTAATGAATCTACTGGGGAGCTATGTGTTTAAATCTAAGAATTAATTCCAAATTATGAAACTAGTTGAGATAGATGCAGTACTACACTGAGTTCTCAAAATCTGAAAATTCTCAAACTACTATTCATAATGTTGCATGTTAAGTAAAATGTGTTTGTCCATTTTTAGTGATTTATTAGGTCTAAGTTCACTTATTATTAATATATACATCCCTTTTAATATCTTGATACACATTTGTAAACCACCTATTATTTTATGCTTAGTTTATCTTAAGTTTGCTGCATTTTGAGTAAACTGCCACCCAAGTCTCTATTTATATATTGAAGTTGCTAAGCATAATATTCAGAAGAATTTCTATGTACAAAATTGGAAAATCAAACCTTTAAAAGAGCAAGGAGAGATCGAGGCCAAATAGACCACTTCTTTTAATCACAAGAGTAGTTCAATTTTATTTTTCCTATTCAAGAAAGAAAACAAAGAGCTAGTCTCTCACCTGTAAGATAGATACCAATTGCTGAAAATAAATTACAACATAATTCCTCAAGAATAATCCAACTTATAAATCCATAGTTTCTCATCCCTAAAAGAATAGTGTTACCATTTCTTGTCCCATGGGGGCCAGTTATTGGTCCTTTAAATTTAACTCCTCCTTTGCATGAATTTTCAAAAGGATCAAGAAAGAATTTTCCTAAATTTACTAGTGATGGTAAGCAAAATCTAGATGAGCATCTGGCTGCCTTCTTCATGATATGTGGATTTATTATCATTAAACATGAAGACATATATGTTATAATCTTTTTTGAGACTTTACATGACTTAGCTATAGAATGGTTCTACCATTTAGCTCTGAACATAGTAACCAATTGGGATATTATGCATGAGTAATTTGAGAAAATATTCAAAGCTACTAAAGATGCACATATACTACTTACCTAACTAAATTAGATTAAGAAGGAACCACATTGACACACGAATGATTTTATCACCAAGTTCAATAGATATCTCTATAAAATTCCTCAAGCTACAGTACCCACTACAGATAATCAAAAGTGTTTCTTCATTAATTCCCAACTACCAAAAGTTAGTTATTAGCTATGAAGAGCACGACAAGTTGATTTAGAAGTAACTCAAAATATTTATATGGAGGTTGAAGATGATTTGATAATGGTTTGTAAAATTAATAAAATAGTTTCTAAAGGAGATTCTCCTTCTTCAACCATATCATATATTACTGACCCTTTATTGTAAAAAATGGATAATGAATTTATTCAAGTCAAAAGACAAATAACTTAAGGTACTCATGGTGGTGTTTCCCCTACAAGGAATGTACCCACATGGAATTTTAATAATCAGAATAGAAGCTATATTACTGGTCCTATGTAGAGATTGGTAATTGAATATTCTCTTAGAAATCATGTTGAGATGAGTGAGAAAGATCAGTTGACTGATGATACTCATCAAAGTCTTACTAGTGAAGATGTCTTTTTGGATCCTACTAGTGACTCCAACATTGATTACCTTGAATATCAATCTAAAAGTGACTATGAACAGGCATTAGAAGAATATCATAGTCATTCATTCATAGTGTCTACAAGGTCACAAGCTCAGTAAGCTGGTGAGAAAACTACCAAAGAACAAGATATAGATAAGGGAGATTCTAAAGTAGAGGTAAGTATTCTTAAGAGAGGTCATCCTTTACCTTCCTCTTTTTTCCATAAAGATAAGTATACAACTTCTTCTTCTTATAATCATAAGCCAATAACTCATACTATTAAGGCTAATCCTATTTTGTCTATTTTTACTCCCTCTTTTGACATAATTTACCATATAAAGAAAACCAAAATTTAGATGTTAGAAGATGAATACTTGAGATCTTACCCAGATCAATTGAATAGATTAGTCAAGTATGTTCAAAGAAAAGGGTCAATTAATTCAATCAATACCTCTAAAGGTATATTATGTTTTCCTTCCTAGAATAATGATGTTGTTACTTCATCCACACCCACTTATACATCTAAAAGGATAGAGCCATTTTATGTCTCGCTCTTAATTAATGGATTTAAGTTAAGCAATTGCATTCTAGATTTTGGAAATTTAGACAATGTTATTTCAGTTAAGGTAGATGATGCTCTTGGTCTTACCTTGACTAAGATAATAGATAGATGTTATTCAATGGAGAAATAAGTTCCATTTATTGGATAGATGAAAGACGCTCAAGCTATCTTGGCAGCCTTTCTAGATAAAAGATTAAAAATGATAATTCTAGTAGAAAACATTCCTATTTCCTATGGAATGTTGCTAATTAGAAACTAATAAAAGGATCTTGGTGGATAAGTAAAAATGTATTTGTCATGTTCTCACATTCCAATCAAATGATTGAATCAAAATCTTGATCCTAAAAAGAAATCCAAATCTAATGATCCAAGGTCACACATTCTTTTTGAGGAATATGATCATGGAGTTTACTATCTTGAAATGGGTAAAGAGATTCAAGAATATGAGGAAGAAGAAGAAAAGATAGGATATGGATGTGAGAGTTCAATGGTAGTTGTCATTTTCTTAGTTCAGGTGTAGGGGTAGTATTGATATCCCCTGATGGTGAAATATTTCCCTATTCTTATAAACTCATGTTTGAAAACACTAGTAATAGAAATGAATATAAATAACTCTTGATAGGACTTGAGAAAGAAAATGAATAAGGAGTCAATATTTTTAAAGCACAAGGTGATGCTAAATTGATAGTGAGACAAATCAAAGGCTAGTATAAGGTGAAGAAAGATAAACTGAAACAATACTATGAATGAGTTTTGAATGCCACGCTTGACTTTTTTTCTTTCTCAATCAACTCAGTTCTTCAAGATCAAAACTCTAGAGCTGATTCACTTTGTATGACTGAATCCCTACTTAGGCTATAATAACAAACAACAATTTTTAGAGAAGGTAATTATAAAGTAGAGATGGTCTATCATCCAAAGGTCTTACATAATGTTAAATAGTGGCAGGTTTTCAATGATGATAAACAAATAACTACATTTCTTGAGCAACAAGATAACTTTGAGGGTTTGTACTTTAAAGGAATCACTTCACATCTATGTGAGATAACAAAAGGTATCACTAACACTAAAATTACTCATAGCTATGATATAATTCAGCTGAAAGGAAATAAAATTCCTAAAGGGCTAGTCTCTTTAGAAGAGATCTTTGATAAGCATGATAAATTTCTAAAGAAAAAGAAAGAGTACAGTGATAATTATTCTCAAAAATTAGAGAAGATTAATCTAATCAATGAAGAAGAGCTTAAAATGATTAACCTTAGCTAGTACTTCTTTCAAGAAGAAAAAGAAGCATTCATCAAGCTTCTCATAAAGTACATTAATGTGTTTGCCTAGTCCTACAAAGACTTCAAATCCTTTCAACCAGATGAGGTGAAACACTATATTCTAGTCCAACTAGAGGTGAATATTTTCAATCAAAATATATGTCACCATAATCCAACCATATTAGGTAATATCTATGCTAAAATTTAAAAGATTCTTGATTCAAAGATCATCTACCTAATCCATCATTCAGAATGGTTAACAAATATTGTTCTAAAAAGAAAGAAAAATAGGGAAATATGATTATGTGTTGATTTTTTTAATCTAAATCAAGCCTCTCTAAAGGATAATTATCCATTGCCCATTATGGATCACATCTTGAAAGTAGTTATAGATTAAAAGATGTTATCCATGCTAGATGAATTCTTGGGATACAATCAGATAAAAGTGGATGAGGAGGATCTTTACAAAACTAGTTTTACAACACCATGGGGAATGTTTGCTTATCAAAAGATGCCTTTAATGATAATTAATGATGGATAAACCTTTCAGTGAGCTATGGATATATCTTTTTCTCATTTGAAAATCAAACTCATTATGGTATACTAGAACAACTTAAGAATCTTTTCTAAGCAAAGAGGTGATCACCTAGATGATCTTGAAGAAGTTTTTATCCAATGCAGGAGACATGGGATTTCTATGAATCCCAAGAAATTAATATTTACCATGACTGAAGGAAATCTCCTTGGCCACATAGTCTCAAAGGAAGGGATAAAAATTGATCTAGAGTGAGTTAAAGATATTCAAAGTTTGCCTATATCTATGTCTAAGAAAGGAGTACATTCATTCTTTGGTAAGGTTAACTTCCTCCAAAGATTCAAACTTTATTTTAATGAGTTAACACATCACATCTCTGATATGATGAAAAAGAAACAAGATTTCAAATAGAATGCTAAAGGCAAGTTGGCATTTGAAGTAATTAAGGTAGTAATAACTGAAGCTCCAATACTAGTTTCCCCTAACTTTAGTAAATAATTCATTATTTACTATTATTCCTCTGAGCATACCATGTCAACTATACTTTTATACAAGAATGATGAAGGAATTGAATCATCTTTAGCTTTTATGAGACAACCACTAAAAAGATTTGAATTAAAGTACTCATAGATGGAGAAATAGGCCTTTGATGTAGTCAAAGCATGTAAAGGTTTTAGGTACTACATTTTGTCTTCAATTACTAAAGTTTATGTACCTGATACTGTAGTCAAATCAATTCTAACACAACAAAAATTGGGATTATTGAGAGGCACTTGGGTAGCTAAGGTGTAAGAATTTGATCTTGATATCAAACCTACAAAGCTAGTAAGAGGGAGAGGTTTATACCAGTTAATGATAAAGAGAAAACCTGATTATATAGATATAGCAACATATTCACATCAAGCTAAAATGGATGAAGAATTTCCCATGGTGATTTTTATTGATCTAGTTGATGAATGGTATAGTAATATTGTTTACTTCTTGACTTAAAGAGAATGCCCAGCTGATTTGACATGTAAAGAAAAGCATTTCATCAAGCTAAAATCAAAGGATTATGTCTTTTGGGAAAATGGTTTGTACAAAAGAGGAATTAATGGTGTATTTATTCATTGTGTGGATAAAGAACAACAAATAAGACTATTAGAAAATTTTTATGACAAGGTATGTGGAGGTCACTTCTTAGCAAGAGTCACAACACACAAGATATTATGAGTAAGGTGCTTCTAGCCTACTCTATTCAAAGATGCTTAAAAATAGGTTACTAAGCATAAAACATGTCAACATTTTTTAGGATGACTCAATTTTCTAGCTTATCCCCTAAAATCAATTGTTATTGATGAACCTTTCCATTAGTGGGGATGGATTTTATTGGTATGTTGAATCCTTTCTCAAGTGCTGAACATTACTATATTTTGACTACTACTGATTACTTCAACAAATGGGTGGAAGTCATTCCTATCAAACATGTCACTTCTAAAGTAGTATATGACTTAATTAAAGAGAATATTGTTATAAGGTTTGGCATTCCACATAAGATTGTAATAGACAATGCAACCAACTTTTCCTTTATAGAATTTACTGAGTTCTGTTACTCATATGAAATTGTCCTAGTTCATTCTTCAAATCACTATCCTTAGGGAAATGGTAAAGTTGAATCAAGTAATAATAATTTGATGACCATTATTTGTAAGCTGGTGGATAACAACCAATGAACTTGGCACAATAATTTGTTTAATGTACTCTGGGCTAATAGGATCACTCCAAAGAAATCCATAAGTATGTATCCTTTTCAATTTATATATGAAATAAACTCTAAGATACTAATAAATATTGAATTTCCTACCTTACAATTATCCAAGGCTATTAAAAATGTTACTTATCAAGATTCATTAGAAAAGAGAATCATGTTTCTCACTGAACTACAAGAATTATATGTTAAAGTTGTTGACTGGTTAGCTGATCACCAAATAAAAGTACAGAAGTTCTTTGATTAGAGGGCTCAAGATAGGCAATTTAAAGTTAGTGATTTGGTGCTCTTATGGGATAAATAGAATGAATAAAAAGGTAATAATGGTAAATTTGATTCCTTATGGAAAGGAAATTTTAATATAAAAAGCATTAATAGAAAAGATAACTTCATTGTATCTTATTAGGATGGGATTACACTATCATTGCCATTCAATGGTAAACACTTGAAGCTCTGCAAGAATTGAGCAACAGGGTAACACCTGTATGTATATAAATAAAGTGTTTAGTCTTTCTTTAGTTTTATTTTTGCTTTCATGTTATTTTCTTATTTTTTAGTTTTTGTGATTGAGTTTTTGCAAAGACCTTATACCTAATAGATAAAATGCAAAACCAGAGATGTTGGGATCTCACCCTTGTTTACTTCTTTACAAGGGAAACAAAAATGTCCTTAGTCAGAGCTAGTTGGTATCCCCAAAATTTCACACTTCAAATTTTGGGGTACCCATATTGAATTTGTTTTGTATTTTGTCTTATGTGAGTTAGTTGTCCTTGTTAAGCTAGTCCTATGAATAAAACATTAGCTTTTAGTAGTTATTGAATCTGATTCCTTGATTTCTCCCAATTTCTCCTAGTTCTCTAGAGGGTTGAAAACAATTTATTAAATCCATCACTAAAATCCATTTACTTATCTCCTTTAGTAGATCAAAGAAAATAGAGTGATTTGAATCATTTATAATTCAAATCATCTTCCCCAAACTACTTTACTTATATGAAAATAAGTAAAGTTTCCCTAAAAACTTGAATTACTCTACCTAGTTCAAATTAAAGTTACCAAGTAGCTTTAATTCATCACCAAAGCTAAGTAAATTAATCCAAAAAAACACCAAGCATTGCCTAAAGCAAATTGGGTTTTTGAAATTGATTTACTCGCATAAAATCACAAGTAAAAGTAATGTCGGTTTCCAGATCTGAGGTACTCATTGACATAGACCTACTCAAGTTTGTGAAGATGCTTTAGTTCAAAATCTAAAATCAAGTAAAGTGGTTTGGAAAGCATGATTAAAAAGGTTGAGGGCTTACATGGACTTTCCCATACTTGTCATTAATGTTTTTGATTTTTATATATATTCAGGAAAATCCACCTCATTTCCACCTGGCATCCAAGTTGTTTGACCAAGTAAACATGCCTGTAAACCCTGAGCTATATGATTCAAGCCTCTAGAGCATCTTTGCGTAATTTTCTCTTTGAACCATTTGTGTCTGAGGTAAGTGGATCTCATCCATGTTATTTTTTGGTTTCATGTTTGTATTTTTCTTATTATTTGTCTCTACAATTTCCTTGTGTTGCCATGGATTTTCTTCTATTATTTTTAATTTTTTTAATTTATGCCTTTTATTTTCAAGAATGTTTGGGTGTTTTTTAATCCACAATCTTATTTTAATCATTTACTATATTATAATTTTCAAAAAGTACTTGTCAAATCATAATTTCTACCAAAAACCCTAGCAGTTAGACTTCCTTTCCCACTCGAGTTTGCCAGATCTAATGACTTCCTCAAGTTCCCTAACTTACACTATTACTCAATATTTCAACATTGAGTAACTAAATTTGAAAAAATTAATTTCCTTATGAATTATTTACCTAGGGTTTTGATCCCAAGTAATTGACCTCAAAAACTCTGACCCTTAAAGAGTTGACTTACTTGGGTCTCCCTTCTCCTACTACTTACTTTGGGTTTCATGAATGTAGTTTCTTGATAAAGAGAACCCAAAGTCTTAAACCATGAAAAATCTATATAACATTACCTAATACCTACTTGACCTCCCTCCTTATGCTTACTTACTTTGGGTTTTCAAGTTCAAGTAACTTGGTAGGAAAAATCCAAAGTTATCAACCAATGAAAACCTCAAGTTATCTATATACTCCTAATGACCTACTTGAGTTTCCAAATGCTTAAGACTTTTGTTCTTTCTAGATCAACCCAAAGTTATGAGACCTTATTACTTAAAACAAGTTAATTAAGTTTTTAAAGACTTTCTACTATTCAAAACATGAAGTTTTCGTAAGGATACTGTAAGAATAATAAGTTGATTCTTTTTCAAAACTAGTTGGAGTAGTTAATCAATATTAAGAAACACTCATCAAATTATTATAGAGTTAGTCAAAGCCAATGTCTAGATTAGAGGGGTCAAGAAGATCATAAGAGGTGATAGCTAAACTTTAAGTACAAAAACCATAAATTAAAGAAGTCCTAAAGTTGCCACTTGAGAAGATTCCAAAACCAAGTAGGAAAGGCAAAGCAAAATCTAAGAGAGCTAAGTCCCAAGAGCCCAAGATGAAGTATGAAAACAAGGGGTACCCAATTGAATCAAGCACCATTTATAAAATAACTGAGATAAGTGACACAAACATGAGACATGTGTCTATGACCAAACTACTAGAGAGATCCAAGACCATAACTAAAACTTTAATCATGCATGCCATGACTAGTAGTGGAATTATACAAGCTGTAGCTTTCCCAAGCTTAGTTCAAATTCTTGAATTTGTGCTGACATGTGCCAAGTACTATGACTCTCTTTCTAGGGTTGTGATAGATGTTTCTAGAAATGTAGTTGTGAGATTGGATGTTCAATATCTCAATTACTATCTAAAAATCCCAACATCACCAAAAGTAATTGATATGACAATGGATAAAGCCAAAAATCAATACAAAACTAAGACATCATAATGTATTAAGATAATGAATACATATTACTTGAATAAAGTGAAGTAAGCCTCAAGATTCATAAAGCAAATAATAAGATCAAACTTTGTTCAAGAATTTGATGACATCATTCAATTACCATGTAGAATCAATAGAGATAATAATGATAAATGTTTCTCACCTTAGATTTATACTTATATCAAAACCATTGATGTCACTAAGAGCTTAGCTAGGATTGAGTGGAAAATAATGATAAGTGACAATATGGATCAATAGTTGAGGAATGTATTATAGACTTTTGATTTCAAAATGAATTCTTATCTAGTGTATGTTGTATTTTCAAGTGGAGCCTTTTCAAGGCTAAGGACAAAAGGCACATTATCATCTGCACCAATATATGAGTTTTATTCTTAATTGGTTCTTCTAGAGTACTAAAAATATTATAATGTAGTAAATGATAGGTTCTTTTATGAACTTATTTGCAAGTTAAATTTATCTATAAAACATAGGAGAGTATCAGATGAAGCATGGGATATAGTTTCACTAAATGGTTGAATTTTCATCCACATTATTGAATTTACATACATTAGAGTGGGAGGTTTCTCAGGAACACCTATCAAATGCCTAGATACTCAAGTGACAAATTTATTCTCATGGAATTGAGTAGAGAACTTATTGAACTACATGACTTGCAATCAAAAGCTCACCATGCAACCATAAACTTTCCCATTGTCATTGGTCACTACCATTGCCTGAACATTTACAAGGATAGAATGTAAAAATAAAAATGTATCATCATTACACTCAAACACATTTTGAGTCTAGAATCAATTTTTATTGTAGAGGAGTGGCATAAAATATATTTTATTTAAAATAAATGCATATTACAACACTTGAAGATTTTTGGACTGATTGTAGAGACAAATTTGATGTAATAAGAAGAGATAACAATAGATTGACTATAGAAAAAAATTATGATTTTGATTTGGCCACCATCCCTAAGGATATGGAAGATGATGGGGTTATCACAAGTGATGATTTTCATACAGTAGGAGGGGATAATGTCCAATTTATAGTAATCACTTTTTGCAAAGATCATGATAAGACTATTCCTGACAGAACTTCAAATGTCTTGGCAATGACTTGTACTTGGTTCCTCAACAAAGGCTACTATATGAAGGAATTGATGAAGGAAACCACCTATATGGGACAAAAGAGAAAAGAAATAGTATGAGAAGAAAACATCCAAATACCTAAAAAGAAGATGAAGGTAAAAAAATGTTGATACATATTCTATGGTGAAGGACAAAGAGCTTGTTCAGCCAGTTGTTTCTACTCCACCATTAGTTTTTTCAATTGATATGACTATTCTTACTATTTCCACCACTCCTTCCATTCCAAATTCCACTACACCTACCACAGATCCATTAGTACGAATGCCTCTTCCTAAGCTTTATAGCACCAAAGATCCTAAGAAATACACTCAAAAAGGTACTAGTACTCCTCTTCCTCCATCATCTCCATATATTTAACCACCACCTCCTTTAATAGAAAAAACCACCATTGAAAAGGAGCCTAAAAAATTAATAACTATAAAAGAAATAATCCCATCTCAGGATAAACTACAAGAGAAACAAAAAGAGGTAGTAAAGTTTGACAAGGAGAAGGAAGAGGTAGTTGTTGAAAATGATAAAGTAGAAATAATGAAAGAAGGAGAAGCTGAGAAAGAAGTAGAGCTTGGAGTAACAACATATAAAGTTGCTGAGAAACCCAAGGAGAAGGAGGTAATAATTTAAAAAGTAATATAGAAAGAGAAGGAAGATGACAAATAAAAAGAAATTGAGAAACATGTTGAAAAGGATTATGAGAAAGAGATTCAAAGAGAAACTAAGGCACATGAAGTTCCTTCGTAAGAATTAGTGATTAGAGATAATCAACAGTAGATGGTGGTTCATATAGATATTTACACTTCTATAGACTTGTCATCTTGGTTGGATATGCAGATTGCTCTTGAAGCTAAAGAAGTGATAAATCTTGAGGAAATGGACTTAAAACTAATGAGGAGTCTAGATAAGAAAGGTAAAAATCTCAAACTAACCAAAGCAATTTCAAAATTATTGATTGAATCTTTAGGACAAAATTTTGTAGAAGTGTTAACTCCTCCACAAGGAATGAGTAAAGGAGAATTTATTGAAAAATATTTAACAATCATGAAGGTATATCTTTGAGAGGTTACCACTAAAGGTTTCAAACAAGACACCTAGACTTTAATAAATACTCTTTTTAAAAATATTGATGAAGAGAAGGCTACTATGGCTAAGTTGAAGGAGCAAAATGCACAACTATGTGAATTGATAGCTACGGTTGCTAGATTTATTACATAACAAGATAATATTTAAGGAGACACAATTGAGTTGAAATTGATCACTTAAGTAGATGAAATTTGGGATAAAGTAAAGGAAATGGATGAATAGATTAAAAAGATACATAAAAATGCTTATAAGTTCTTCCCTAGTGCTCCATTCACCCATACTGATATTTTAAAGAAATTGGTATAAGTAAAGACAGTGATGAAAGAGATTGAGCTTGAAAATGGTATTTATGAGTTGCAACAAGAAATCCTATAGACAATAGGTAATTTGAATTAGAAAACTATGATTGAAGAAAAGATTGCTCTTGATGGATCTGTGAAGAAGATAAAACAAGTTAAATATCTCTTATCTTTTTGTATGAATATTTTATAGATAATGAGTGAATAAATGAAGACTTTAGAAGAAGAAACATGCAATGCAAAGACAAATCTAGAAGATTATTTATATGGTCTTACTAGTACCTCATCTAATAATGTTCCAAAGACATCTGAGTAGCTATATGAATATTTCAAACAATAGATGGACAAAGCTACAAATCCTTTCATATCCAAATCTATCAAAGATTTAATTAAATATCAACAAGGGATAAAAATACTTGAACCAAGGATTAAAAAGGTAAAATCTCATTATAGGGTATTAGAGAAAGAAATTCTAAGATTTGAAATAAAGAGACAAACACTTGATAATCTTGATGATGCATCCATACAACTGATGATGTCTCAGCACATCAAATACAGGGAGAAATGTAGAGAACAAGTTCATGAATTGGACTAGATGTTTACTCTAAGTTTGAAAAGAGACTTCTCCCTTTCTTTTTCTTCAATATTCTTCTTTTCTTTTCTCAAATGTATTACAAGTAATCTTTTTTTAAGTAATTACTTTATAAAGAGAGGTCATTAAAAAATTTACTTGTAAAATAAAATTACTTTGTGAAATTAAAAGACTTAAGTAATTTGGCCAAAATTCCTCTACTTAAAGTCATTTTGTAAAAGTATATTACTATATCTAATTCTATGCAACATCTAAGGAGTTGGTGTTTGATCCAAATAAGGAGTCAATGCATCACCACTTGTCATCAAATATTACATGCCACAGAAGATAAATTCAAAAAATATGCCACTCACCCATTTCCAATTTTAGTGTAGCACATGTATATTAAAGAGATTGTTTCCTATTTGAATTTGGTATCTGAAAATTGTATAAATGAAAGTGTAGGCCTATGTGCCTAAGGATGATAATTTTTGAAAGCAATAAATTGTAACCATTATATAGAAATTTTAAGAAATCTAAAACTTTATGTTTAGATATCAGGACTACTTTGTATGAATTTTGATGGAAGTGAATAAGAAGGAAGTTTGTTTTCTAGAGAAATTTGTGTTTGTAGGAATCATTTTTTTCATTCTATGAGGATACAATGGTAAAATTTGTGTTATCTATTTATCCAAATTTAATTCATTACTTTCTTGATCATTTGATGAAAAGGTTATCACAATTATATGTTTATCTATTTCCATGCATACAGTAAACTCTACAAAACTATTTATTGTGAAATGCATTTCTCTTACTTCTCATCTTTCTAAAGCATTCTAGTCTTTTCATTATTTTCTAAATCTATCTAAAACTTCATTCACATTACCTAAACCAATTGATTACTTACTATAAAATCCATTTGTTATGGCTCATGAACAAAGCGATTAAATTAATACCTGTAAATTAGAATAAGTTACACATAGTTTGTATACTCTATGAATAATTGTAAGTTTTAGGTAATTAGAGATAGATATACATAATTTCATAGAAGATTCATCATTAAATGAAGAGGATTTAATCCCATGATTACTTAGGTAATTTTGACTACATACAACATATCTATCCAAAAGTTTTTAGTGAATCTACTTGGGAACTATGAGTTTAACTCCCAGAAGTAATCTTAGATTATGAAGACTAGTCAAGATAGATGTAGTACTATATTGAGTTCTCAAAATCCAAAAATTCTCAAACTATTGTTCACAATGCTACATGTTGAGTAAAATGTGTGTGTCCATTTTAGTGCTTTACTGAGTCTAAGCTCACTTATTATTAATAGATGCATCCCTTTTAATAACTTTTTACACATTTGTAAACCACCTATTATTTTATGCTTAGACTATCTTAATTTTGCTACATGCTAAGTAAACTATCACCTAAGTCTCTATTTATAGATTGAAGTTGCTAAGAATAATTATCAAAAGAATTTCTATGTATCAAATTGGAAAATTGACCCTTTAAAAGAGCAAAGAGAGATCAAGGCCAAATAGACCACTTATTTAAATTACAAGAGTAGGTCAATTTTATTTTTCTTGTTCAAGCAAGAACACAAAGAGCTAGTCTCTCACCTATGAGATAGGCACCAATTGCTAAAAATTAGTTACAACATAATTCCTCAAGAATAATCCAACCTAAAAATCCATAGTTTCTCATCCCTAGAATAATGATATTACCATCTCTTATCCCATGGGGGCTAGCTATTGGTCCTTTAAATTTAACTCCTCTACATGAATTTTTAAAAGGATCAAGAAATAATTTTCCTAAATTTACTAGTGATGGTAAGCAAAATCTAAATGAGCATCTGGTTTCCTTCTTTATGGCATGTGGAGTGATTGGCATTGAACATTAAGATGTTTCTATTAGAATATTTTTTGAGACTCTATAAGACTTAGTTATAGAATGGTTCTATCATTTAGCTTTGATCATAATAACTAATTGGGCTAATATGCATGAGCAATTTGAGAAAAGATTCAAAGCTACTAAATATGGGCATGTACTACTTACCTAGCTAACTCAGCTTAAAAAATATCCACATAAACACATGCATGATTTTATTTCCAAGGTCAATAGATTTCTCTACAAAATTCCTCAAGTTGCATTGCCCACTACAGACAATCAAAAGTGTTTCTTTATCAATGCCCATCTACCAGAATTTAGTTATTAGCTATGAAAAACATAACCAATTGATTTAATATCAACTCAAAATATTTATATAGAGGTTGAAGATGATTTGATAATGGTTGGTAAAATCAAGAAAATAGTTTCTAAAGGAGATTCTCCTTCTTCAACCATATCACATATTATTGAAACTTTATTGCAAAAATTGGCTAATTACTTGCTTCAATTCAAAAGATAAATTGTTCAAGGTACTCATGGTGGTGCTGACCCTATAAGGAATAAACCCACATGAAATTTTAATAATCAGAACATGAACCATATTGCTAGTCATGTGAAAAGATTGGCAATTAAAGATGCTCCTAAAAATCATGTTGAGATGAGTGAGAAAGATCAGTTGATTGATGATACTCATCAACGTCTTACTAGTGAAGACAGATTTTTGGATCATGTTGGTGAATCCAACATTGGTTACATAGAATATCAATCTAAAAGTGACTATGAAGAAGAATTTAAGAAGATTATAGTCATTCATTCATAGTGTCTACAAGGTCACAAGATCAGTAAGCTAGTGAGAAAACTACCAAAGAACAAGATAAATAGAAGGGAGATTCTAGAGAAAAGGTCATTATTATTAAGAGAGGTTGTACTTTACCTTCCTCTTTATTCCCTAAAGATAAGTATAAAACTTCTTCTTCTCAGACTCATAAGCTAATAACTCATACTGTTGAAGATAATCCTATTCTGTCTACTTCTATTCCCTCTTTTGACATAATCGAGCATATAATGAAAGCAAAAATTTAGATTTTAGAAGATGAGTACTTGAGATCTTACCTAGATCAATTGAATATATTATTCAAATATTTTCAAAGCGAAGGGTCAAATAATTCAATCAATACCTCTAAAGGTATCTTGCCTACTCCCAAACAGTTTCCTTCCTAGAAAAATGTTGTTGTTACTTCATCCACACCCACTTCTACATCCAAAAGGATAGATCCATTTTATATCTCTCCTAATTAATAGATTTAAGTTAGGTAATTGCATTATAGTTTATAGAGCTTTAAAAAATGTTATGCCAACTAAGGTAGATGATGCTCTTGGTCTCACCTTGACTAAGACAATAGGCAAATGTTATTTGATGGAGAGACAAGTTTTACTAATTGGATAAATCAAAGATGCTCCAGTTATCTTGGTAGCCTTTCCAGATAAAAGATTAAACATGATAATTCTAATAGTAAACATCTATATTTCCTATATAATGTTTTTAATTAGAAACTTTTTCAAGAATCTGGGTGGAGAAGTAAAAATGGATTGGTCATGTGCCTACATTCCAATCAAAGGAATGAATCAAAAGCTAGAGCCTAAAAATAAATCCAAATACATGGTTTCCAAATCTGATGATCCAAGGTTACACATTCTTTTTGAATAATCTAATCATGGAGTTTTCTATTTGAAAATGGGTAAAGAGATTCAATAACAAGAGGAAGAAGAAGAAAAGGATAAGATATGGATGTTAGAGTTTGATGGTAGTTGTAGCTTTCTTGGTTTAGGTGTAAGGGTATTATTGATATTTATTGATGGTGAAATATTTCCCTATTCTTATAAAGTCTCATATTTGAAAACACTAATAATACAAATGAATATGAAGCACTCTTGATAGGACTTAAACAAGCAAAGGAAAAAGGAGTCAGGCTTCTTAAACCATAGGGTGATGCTGAATTGATAGTGAGACAAATTAGAGGCTAGTATCATGTGAAGAAAGACAAGATGAAACACTATCATGACTGAGTTCTAAATTAAATAATTGACTTCTTTACTTTCTCAATCAACTCAGTTCCTTGATATCAAAAACCTAGAGATGATTCACTTGCTGTTAATGTATCCTTACTTAGACTAGAATAATAGCCAACACTTTTTAGAGAAGGTAATTATAAAATAGAGAGGGTTTATCATCCAAAGTCCCAGATAATGTTGAACAGTGGAAAGTTTTCAATGATGACAAGTAAATAGCTTCATTTATTGAGAAACAAGATAACTTTGAGGGTATGTACTTTGAAGGAAGCACTTTACATCCATGTAAAATAATAAAAGGTATCACTGACACTAAACTTATTCATAGTCAGGATATAATTTAGCTGAAAGGAAATAAAATTCCTA
Organism: Torreya grandis; assembly: GCA_037957365.1. Taxonomy (NCBI): domain Eukaryota; kingdom Viridiplantae; phylum Streptophyta; class Pinopsida; order Cupressales; family Taxaceae; genus Torreya; species Torreya grandis. The sequence continues at coordinate 536,203 of JARHVA010004028.1, read as the reverse complement.
TAGGGCTAGTCTCTTTAGAAGAAATCTTTGACAAGCATGATAAATTTATAAATAAAAATAAAAAGTATAATGATACTTCTCTAGAATTAGAGCAGATTAATCTAAGTAGTGAAGAAGAGCCTAAGATGATTAACCTTGGCCAGTGCTAATCTCAAGAAGAAAAGGAAGCATTCATCAAGCTTCCCACAAAGTACATTGATGTGTTTGCCTAGTCCTACAAAGACCTCAAATCCTTTTAGCTAGATGAGGTGCAACACTATATTCCACTCCAACCAGAGGTGAAGCCTTTCAATCAAAAGCTATGTCACCACAATCTAACCATATTAGGTACTATCTATGCTAAAATTCAAAATCTTCTTGATGCAAAGATCATCTACGCAATCCATTATTTAGAATGGTTATCAAATATTATTTTGGTAAGAAATAAAAATAGGGAAATTTGCTTATGTGTTGATTTTCATAATTTGAATCAAGCCTCTTTGAAGGACAACTATCCATTGCCTATTAGGGATCACACCTTTAAAGTAGTTATAAGTTTAGAGATGTTATCCATGCTAGATAGATTCTTAGGATATAATTAGATAAAAGTAGATGAGGAGGATATATATAAAATCACTTTTATAACACCATGGGGAATGTTTGCTTATCATAAGATGCCTTTTAGGATAATTAATGATAAAACAACCTTTTAGTGAGCTATGGATTTGGCTTTTATTCATTTGAAAAAAAAGCATTGTGGTATACTTGGATGACTTAACAATCTTTTTTAAGCAAAGAGGTGATCACCAAAATGATCTTGAATAAGTTATTATACAATGTAGGAGACATGGAATTTCTTTGAATCTTAATAAGTTAATATTTTCCATGACTGAAGTAAAGTTCCTTAGACACATAGTCTCAAAGGAAGGGACAAAAATTGATCTAGAGTGAGTCAAAGCTATTCAGAGTTCACCTATGTCTACATCCAAGAAAGGAGTACACTCATTATTTGGTAAGGTTAACTTTATCCAAATATTCATACCTAATTTTATAGAGTTGACATGTCACATCTCTAATATGATGAAAAAGAAATAAGATTTGAAATGGAATGCTAAAAGTAAGTTGGTATTTTAAATAATTAAGGTAGTAATAGTTGAATCTCTAGTACTAGTTTCCCCTGACTTCAGTAAAGAATTCATTATTTACTATTATTCCTCTAAGCATACCATGTTAGCTATACTTTTTTAGAATAATGATGAAGGAATTGAATCCTTGATAGCTTTTATGAGCCAACCATTGAAGAGCTTTGAATTGAAGTACTCATAGATGGAGAAATATGCCTTTGTTATAGTCAAAACATGTAAAGTTTTTAGGTACTACAATTTGTATTCACATACTAAAGTTTATGTACCTAATACTATATTCAATTCAATTCTAACATAGCAAAAATTGGGATTATTGAGAGGCACTTGGGTAGCTAAGGTGAAAGAGTTTGATCTTGATATCAAACCTATAAAGCTAGTGAGAGGAAGAGGTTTATGCCAGTTGATGATAAAGAGAAAACTTGATGATATAGATATAGAAACATCTTCACATCAAGTTGAAATGGATGAAGAATTTTCCATGGTGATTTTTATTGATCTAGTTGATGAATGGTACAACAAGATTGTTTACTTTTTGATCGATAGAGAATGCCCAATTGATTTGACATGTAAAGAAAAGCATACCATCAAGATAAAATCAAATGATTATTTCCTTTGGGATAAAGGTTTGGAAAAAAGAGGAATTGATGGTGTATTTATCTATTGTGTGGAGAAAGAAAAACAAACAAGACTAATAGAGCAATTTCATGACAAGACATGTGGAGCTCACTTCTCAGCAATAGTCACAACACACAAGATCTTATGAGTAAGGTACTTCTAGCCTAATATATTCCAAGATGCTTTAGAATAGGTTACTAATCATTAATCATGTTAACATTTTGTAGGATGACTCAAGTTGTTAGATTTTCCCCTAAAACTAGTTGTTATTGATAAACCTTTCCATTAGTGGGGCATGTATTTTATTAGTATGTTAAATCCTTCCTCAAGTTTTGGACATTACTATGTTCTGACTGCTACTGATTACTTCAACAAATGGGTGGAAGTCATTCCTATCAAACATGCCACTTCTAAAGTAGTATGTGACTTCATCAAAGAGAATATTGTTGTAAGGTTTGTCATTCCACATAAGATTGTAATAGACAATTCAACCAACTTTTAATCCATAGAATTAATTTATTTCTATTACCACTATGAAATTGACCTGGTTCATGATTCAAATCACTATCCTTAGGGAAATGGTCAAGTTAAACCAAGTAATAAAAATTTGATGGCCATTATTTGCAAGCTGGTGGATAACAACCAATGAACTTGGCATAAGAAGTTGTTTAATGCACTCTGGTCTGACATGATCACTCCAAATAAATCCATAGGTATGTGTCCTTTTCAATTTATATGTAGAATAAATGTTGAGATACTAATAACCATTGAGTTTCCTACCTTACAATTATCTAAGGCTATTGAAAATGTTACTTATAAGGATTCATTGGAAAAAAGAATAATGTTTCTCATTGAACTACAAGAAGTTTGTGTTCATGTTTTTGATCGGTTAGCTAATCAGAAAATGAAAGTAAAGAAGTTATTTGATTAGAAGGCTCAGGATATGTAGTTTGAATTTGGTGATTTGCTGCTCTTATGGGATAACCATAATGAACAAAAAGGGAATCATGGAAAATTTGACTCCTTATGGAAAGGACCTTTTATTATAAAAAGCATTACTAGAAAATATAGCTTCATCTTATCTTATCAGGATGGGATTGGATTATTGCTACCATTCAATGGGAAACACTTGAAGCTCTATAAGAATTGAGCAATAAGGTAACCCCTGTATGTATATAAATAAATTTATTAGTGTTTCTTTTGGCTTTGTTTTTGCTTTCATGTTGTTTTCTTATTTTGTAGTTTTTGTGATTGAGTTTTTGCAAAGACCCCATACCCAATAGATAAAATGCAAATCTAGAGATGTTGGGATCTCACCCTTGTTTCTTTATTTACAAGGGAAACAAAAATGTCCTTAGTTGGAGCTAGTTAGTGTCCCCAAAATTTCACACTTCAAATTTTGGGGTACCCCTATTGATTTTTTTTATATTTTATCTAATGTGAGTTAGTTGTCAGTGTTAAGCTAGTCCTATCAATAAAACCTTAGTTTTTAGTAGTTTTTGAGTCTGATTGCTTGCTTTCCCCCAATTACTCCAAGTTTCTCTAGAGGGTTGAAAATAATTACTTAAAGCCATCATTAAAATCCATTTACTTATCTCATTTAGTAGATCAAAGAAGCTAGAGTGCTTTGGATCATTTATAATGCAAATTAGGTTCCCAAAATTGATTTACTTATTTGAATGTAAGTAAAGTTACCCTAAAAACTTGAATTACTTTGCTTATTTCAAATTAGAGTTACTAAGTAGCTTTACTTCATCACCAAAGCTAAGTAAAGTAATCCCACAAACCTTCCAAGCATTACCTAAAGAAAATACAATTTTTGACATTACTTTACTGACACAAAATCACAAGTAAAAGTAATGTGGGTTTTTGGATCTGAGCTACTCATTAACCTAGACCTCCTTGGGTTAGTGAAGATGCTTTACTTCAAAAGATAAAATCAAGTAAAGTGGTTGAAAAGATTGATTAAAAAGGTTGAGGGATTATATGGCCTTTCCCAAGATTGTCATTAATATGTTTGCATTTTTATATATATTGAGGAAAATCCACCTCATTTCCACCTATAATCCAATTTGTTCGACCAAGTAACCACACCTGCAAACCCCAAGCTGCACGATTCAAGACTCTAGAGAATCTTTGAGTGATTTTATCTTTGACCCATTTATGTTTGACGTAAGTGGATATCATCCATGTTATTTTTGTGGTTTCATGTTTGTCTTTTTCTTGTTATTTGTCTCTTAATTTTATTGTGTCACCATGGATTTTATTCTATTATGTTTTGTTTTATTCATTTTTGCCTTTGATTTTCAATCATGTTTGGAAATTTTTTAATCCATAATATTATTTTTAATCACTTAATATGTTAGAATTTAAACAAAGTAATTTTAAAATCAAACTTTTTGTCAAAAAACCTAATAGTTAGACTTCTTTACCCACTTGGGTTTACCAGACCTAATGACTTCCCTGGGTTCCCCAACTTACACTACTTACTCAAGATTTCAACATTGAGTAATTACCTTTGAAAAACTTGATCTCCTTATGATTTATTTACCCTAGGTTTCAATCCCAAGTAATTGACCTCAAAAACCCTGCCCCTCAAAGTGCTGACTTATACGAGTCTTGCTTCCCTTACCACTTACTTAAGGTTTCATGAATACAATTGCTTACTAATGAGAACCTAAATTCTTAAACCATGAGAAACCCATAAAACACTACTTGACACCTACCTGGACTCCCTCCTTATGCTTACTTACTTTGGGTTTCTTAGTTCAAGTAACTTTGTAGGAAAAATCCAAAGTCATCAACTGACAAAAACCCAAAGTTGTCTACATACTCCTAATGAACTACTCAGGTTTCCAAATGATTAAGACTTGTGTTATTTCTAGATCAACCTGAGGTTATGAAACCCTATTACTTAAAATAAGTTACTTATGTTTTTTAGGACTTTTTTCTACTCAAAACATGAAGTTTGCTTAATGATACTATAAGAAAAATAAGTTGATTCTTTTTCAAAACTAGTTGGAACACTAAATTAATATTGAAGATCACTCATAAAATTCTTCCAAAGTTAAAGCCAATGTCTAGATCAGAGGGGTTAGGAAGATCAGAAGAGGAGATATCTAAATTGGAAGAACAAATAACACAAATTGAAGAAGTCTTAGAGTTATCACTTGAGGAGATTCAAGAACCAAGAAAGAAAGGCAAAATAAAAGCTAAGAGATCTAAGTCCCAAGAGCCCAAGATAAATTAGAAATATAAGGGGTACCCAATTGAGTCAAGCATAATTTATAAACTAACTGAGATAAGTGATACAAACATGGGACATGTGTTTATGACTAAACTACTAGAGAGATCCAAAGCCATAGCTAATACTCCACTCATGCATGCCATGACTAGTAGTGGAACTTTGCAAGCTGTAGCTTTCCCAAGCTCAGTGCAATTTCTTGAATTTGTGTAAAAATGTGCCAAGTACTATAACTCTCATACTAGGGTTATGATAGATGTCTTTGCAAATGTAGTTATGAGATTGGATGTTTAATATCTCAACTACTATCTAAAAATCCCAACATCACTAAAAGTATTTGATATGATAATGGATAAATCAAACAAGCAATGGGAAACTAAGATATGAAAATGTATTATGATAATGAATACATATTACTTGAAGAAAGTGAAGCAAGCCTCAAGATTATCAAAGAAAATAGTAATATCAAACTTTGTTAAAGAAGTAGATGACATCATTCAATTACTATGAAAAATCAATAGACATAATAATGCCAAATGTTTCTCACCTTAGATGTATACTTATATCAGAACCATTTATTTAACTAGGAGCTCAACCAATATTGAGTGGGCAAGAATGATAAGTGACAATGTGGATCAACAATTGAGGAATGTATTATAGACTTTTCATTTTAAAATGACTTCTTATTTAGTGTATGTAGTAGCTTCAAGTGGAGCCTTTTCAAGCCTAAGGACAAAATGCACATTATCATTTGTGCCAATATATGAGTTTTACCCTCAACTGGTTCTTTTAGAGTACTACAAACATTACATTATAGTAAATGATAGGTTCTTTTATGAGCTTATTTTCAAGTTAAATGTAGCTTTGAAACATAAGAGAGTATCAGATGAAGCATGGGATATAGTTTCACTATATGGTTACATTTTCATACACTTACTTGACTTTACATACATTAGAGTGGGAGGTTTCTCAAGAAAACCTATCAAATTTCCTAGATACCCAACTGAAAAATGGATTCTCATGGAATTGAGTAGACAAATTATTGAACTACATGACTTAAAATCAAAAGATCACCATGTAGCCATAAAATTTCCCATTATTATTGGTCACTACCATTTCCTAAACATTTACAAGGCTAGTAATGTACAAAAAGAGATGTATCATCATCACACTCAAACACATTTTGAGTCTAGAATCAATTTTGATTATAGAGGAGTGTCATAAAATATAGTTTCTTTAAAATACATGCATATTCTAGCACTTGAAGATTTTTGGACTAATTGTAGAGTTGAATTTGATGTAAGAATATGAGATAATAGTAGATTGATTGTAAATAAAATTCATACTTTTGATCTAGCCACCATCCCTGAGGATATGGAAGATGATGGGGTTATCACAAGTGATGATTTTCATATAATAAGAGGATATAATGTCCCCTTCTAGTAATCATTTTTGGCAAAGATCATGATAAGACTATTCCTAATAGAACTTCAAATGTCTTAGCAATGAATTCTATTTGGTTCCTCAGTAAAGGCTATTGTATGAAGGAATTGATGAAGGAAACCACCCATGTGGGATAGAAGAAAAAATAAATAGTACAAGAAGAAATCATCCAAGGAAATACAAAGAAGATGAAAGTAAAGATAAATGTAGATGATACATACTCTATGGTGAATGTCATGGAGCCTATTTAGCTAATTATTTCTACTCCACCAATGGTTTCTTCAATTGATATGGTTATTCCTACTATTTCTACCACTCCTTTCATTCTAAATTCCATTACACCCACCATAGATCCATCAATACTAATGCCTCCTCCTAAGCTTTATAGAACCAAAGATCCTAAGAAATCCACTCAAAAAGGCACTAGTGCTCCTCCTCCATTATCTCCATCTATTTCACCACCTCCACCTCCTTTAGTAGAATAAACCACCACTAAAAAGGAGCCTAAAAAGTAATGACTATAGAAGAAATAATCCCATATTAGGATAAACTGTAAGAGAAGAAAAAAGATGTAGTAAAGTCTGATAAGGAGAAGGAAGAGGTAGTTTTTGGAAAGGATAAAGTAGAAATAATGAAAGAAGGATAAGCTAAGAAAGAAGTAGAGATTGGAGTAGAAATAGATAAAGTTGCTAAGAAACCCAAGGAGAAGGAGGTAGTAATTGAGAAAGTAATAGAGAAAGAGAGGGAAGATGATAAAGAAAAAGAAATATAAATTGAGAAACATGTTGAAAAGGATTCTAAGAAAGAGATTTAGAGAGAAACTAAGGCACAAGAAGTTCATTCTCAAGAACTAGCAATTAGAGATAATCAGTAATATATGGTGGCTCATACATATATTTCCACTTCTACAGACTTCTCATCTTGGTTGGATATGCAAAATACTCCTGAAGCTAAAGAAGTGATAAATCATAAGGAGATGGACTTAAAAGTATTGAGGATTATAGATAAGAAAAGTAAAAATATAAAACCACCCAAAGTAACTTCAAAATTATTGATTGAAACTTTAGGATAAAGGTTTTTAGAAGTGTTAACTCCTCCACAAGGAATGAGTAAAGGAGAATTTATTAAAAAATATTTAACAATCATGAAGGTAACTCTTGGAGAGATTTCCACTGAATGTTTAAAACAAGAAACCCAAACTTTAATAAATACTCTTTTTAAAAAGCTTGATGAAGAGAAGACTACAAGGGCCAAGCTAAAGGAGCAAAATGCACAACTGAAATAATAGCTAAGGTTAATATATTTGTTCCACAATAAGATTTTATTTAAGGAGAAATAATTGAGAAAATAGTGACCACTAAAGTAGAGGAAATTAGGGATAAATCAAAGGCAATGGATGACTAGATTAAAAAGATACATAAAAATGCTCATAAGCTCTTCCCTAGTGCTCTAGTAACCCATACTAATATTTTGAAGAAATTGGTAGAAGTATAGATAGTGATGAAAGAGATTGAGCTTGAAAATGGTATTTCTAAGTTTCAACAATAAAGTTTATAGAAAATAGGTAATTTAAATGAGAAAAATTTGATTAAATAAAAAATTGATCTCAATGGATCCATGAAGAAGATAAAGCAAGCTGAATATCTCCTATCTTTTCATATGAATATTCTATAGACAATGAGTGAAGAAATGAAGAATTCGAAAGAATAAGCATGTAATGAAAAGACAAATCTAAAAGATTCTCTATATGGTCTTAGTAGTATCTGGGTTGACAATGTTCTAAGGACATCTGAATAGCTATATAAATAATTTAAGCAACATATGGATAAAGCTAAAACTCCTTTCATAGCCAAATCTATCATGGAGTTAATTAAATATCAACAAGAGATAAAAAGACTTGAGCCAAGGATTGAAAAGGTAAAAGCTTATTGTAGGAGATTAGAGAAAGAAATGTGAAGATTTAAAATAGAGAGACAAACACTTGTTAAGCCTGATGATGCAGCCATACAATTGATGATGTCTCAACACATCAAATACAGGGAGAAATTCAAATAACAAGTTTAGGAATTGGACTAGATGTTTACTCCAAGTTTGAAAATAGATGTATCCCTTTCTTTTTCTTTAGTATTCTTCTTTTCTTTTCTCAAATGTATTACAAGTAATCTTGTTTCAAGTAATTAATTTATAAAGAAAGGTCATTGTTCAATTTATTTGTAATATAAAATTACTTTATGAAATTAAAAGACTTAATTAATTTGGCCAAAATGCCATTACTTAAAATCATTTTATAAAAGTAGATTACTAGAGTTACTTCTATGCAACATGCAAGGAGTTGGTGTTTGATCCAAACAAGGAGTCCATGAATCACCACTTCTCATCAACTATTGCATGCTACATAAGAGAAATTCAAAAAATATGCCACTCCCTCATTTATAGTTTTATCACAACACATGGATATTGAAGAGATTGTTTTGGTAGCTAAAAATTATATAAATAGAAGTGCAATCCTGCATACCTGAGGATGATAAATTTTGCAAGAAATAAATTGTAACCATTATACATAAATTTTAAGCAATATAAAACTTTGTGTTTAGATATCTAGACTACTTTGTATGAATTTTTTTGGAAGTGAATAAGATAAGTTTTTTTTTTAGAACTTTGTGTCTAAGGGAATCATTCTATGCATTCTATGAAGATAAAATGGTAAACTTTATGTTATATATTTATCCAAATTGAATTCATTACTTTCTTGATGATTTTATGAAAAGGTTATCATAATTATATGTTTATCTATTTTCATCTATACAGTAAACTATGCAAAAATATTTATTGTGAAGTGTATTTCTCTTATTTCTAAAGCATTCTGGTCTTTTCTCTATTTTCTAAATCTATCTAAAACCACGTTCACATTCCCTAAGATAGCTACTTACTTGCTACAAAATCCCCTTTTTATGTTTCATGAATGAAGTGATTAAAGTAATACCCCTAATTAGAATAAGTTACACATAATTTGTATACTCTATGAATAACTATAAGTTGTAGATAATTAGAGATAGATAGACATAACTGCACTAGATCTTCTCTGTTAAATGAAGGGGATTTAATCCCATGACTGCCTAGGTAATTTTGACTATATAAAAAATATCTAGCCAACATGTAGGTCCATTGGGGTGCGGTAGGTCAATAGATTAGAAAAAGAGAATAAAAATTTATTTTATGTTACCTACTTTTTCACACAAGTACCCAATCTTCATAATAGACTAATGGCTCTATAAGGGGTCCTAAAGAATGGGGAACACATTATGGGAAGGTAGGTACATTTTAATTTTTATGCATATAGCCTTCATGGGATGATATATATACTGCATTTGTTGACCTAAAACTTGTGTGGTTAAGATAAGTTATTTAAATTCCTTAAGGTTGAAAGTTCTCTTATTTTGACAAACCTAATTTGAGTGTCTTGACTTTGCTAAAGAGTAACTCTAACTTGGTTTTTCCTTCATTTCCCCTCTACCCATTTCATTCCCCACTTGACAAACAAATTATGATTCTAAATCTATTTTCCCTCTTCTATATTTCCTTATTATTCACATCTTAAAAACATGCTAGCATTACTTTGTTTTAGTTTTATCTATCTTTAGAATAAAATAACATGTTTCAGAAACTAGGGATTACTTTCTTTACACCATATATATATATATATATATATATATATATATATATATATATATATATATATATATATATATATATATATATTCTTCTCTTTTTACCATTTGTCATTGTTTTACCACCCTTATATCATGGGAACCTGAGTCCGTACTTTTTTCCATTATTTAGTGAGATAAGGATTATTACTACTCCCTCATCAATGTTGTTTTACCATTTTGTTACTACTTTTACATTGATATTTGCTTACCATATTTTTGACATATATCCTTGGTTTTATTTGGTGAGTTTTCCTTTTTTACTTAAGGTTTGCTTGTTTAAGTTTTTTAGTCTTTAATAGCCTTGACTTTTTAGTTACCTAATTTACTCTTGTTTTTGATTTGGTCATTTGGTCTAACATAATACTTGTCACCCCATCTTCCAAATTTCCAAGTACATCCCATGCACAAAACTAGTTATCTTGGCTTTCTTATGTTTGTTTGTTTTTTCTCTTTAGTTTTGTATTCTTGGGTTTGTTGAAAGTAGTCTCTGTACCCTAAAAAATTAAAACTAAGAACATAATAGACAGCCATCCAGTGATAAAGGTAAGTCAAGATACACATTACATTTATTTTTTAGTTATTTCCCTTTTAGTTATTTTATGATTTAAAATACTACAACTTATTTTAACCTCAGTATTATGTGTTCGTATGTTTTATCTTGAAGCACCATCCCCTATTACACCTTAGTGACACGTGATGAGCTTTGAGTGGGGTATATGTATACACATAATATTTTAAATTTTTATCAAATAATGAAACTTTACATCTTGTAGGAACCCATCGAGACTCAATCTATCTGAGTGTATGCCCTAAGGGGTGCATCGAGAAAGGGGTGTGTAGACCATTAGTGCTTCATAGGATTAATATCCTTTATTGCCAATTATTACCAATCCAACTAGATCCTACAAACCATTCCCTAAGCTATTAATCCTCTTTTTCACCCTCCTTTAGTCTTTTCCACTCTCCATCCCTCCTTTTATCACCTTAAATACCTTTTGATAGTTAGTTGTGCTAGGTCTATTGGGTCGACCTTGTAGAGTTTTGGGTGATTTTCACTTAGGAACTAGTTTGGCTCTTAGCTGACCTAGCTCATGACCTAGTGAATAATTGTTCAAAATTATGATAGGTCAACTAGGTTGACCCCATCGGATAAGATTTTTAGAAAGGTTTAGGGTCAAATATACCTATATATATAATATCATTTCATCATTATTTCATATGCAAGCAAGAGTTATTATTTACTTGTGCTTCTTTATAATCTATTCTTACACCATTCTACTTGAGAAATTTTAGCTTAGGGTTTCTACTTGGATAATATAGTCTTATGGATAAGTCTGGGATGATTTGGCCTTTCTTAGTGATCCTTACAAACCACAACAACTTCTTGAAAATCCCCTTTGGTTAAGGGAGAGATTGAGTCTCAATAGGTTCATCATTTAGGTAAGTATTATCTAACTTTGCTCCTCTCTTTAGTATATAGAAGTAGCATAAGTATTAACTTCAAAAAATATTACTCTTATTATTTCATGTATTAGGGTCTCAGTCATACAAAGCTTAATTGAGATTATCTTATACATGTTTGTTTATTTACTAACCCTCATATTATGCCACAAGCTTTGGTGAGAACTAGATTATATTTACTTTGCTTATTATTAGCTTAGTGTGATATCAAAACACAAGAATCCCTTAGGGTTATTGCATGATTGTGTTTGACTGGAAGATTTGGAACCCTCCCTAGCATGGTGTATTGTAGTAAGATATCCCCTAATCAGGTCTAGTGGATCCTCATATTGGTCATGTTCCTACTTTACAAATGTGTCTCCAATCAAAAGTGAATGGTATGATTTATCTTCTCCAAGTTAGGATTGATTTATAGACATGATGAATTTATGATTGCATACATGTTGTTCTTCTCCATCTAATATTTTTGTGAGGGAGGTAATCATGGTGTGCTTAGAAGCAAAGGGTAAATATATAAGTCTTACATATAGTCTAGGCTAATCAACATTGAGGCTTGTAAGATAACATCTTTTATGTCTTGGATAGCCTTCTTCATTTTAGCATGCCATTCCACTTTTACATCCTATTTAAATATAGTATTCAAAGGTTTTATATTTTTGTAAAATAAAAAAATAAACTTGTGAAGAACAATAATTTTTCCAAAAAAAGGATTTTTATTATTTCTTTTTATTAGTTAGAGGTAATTTAGAAATCACATTAGATCTTTCTAGATTGATAAAAATACCTTCCTATGTGATGATATGATTGAGAAACTTATCTTCAATGACATCAAACACATTCTTCTTGGGTTTAGATAAATTTCATACCCTTTATATCTTTTGAACACCTTTTATAAGTGGCATATGTGATCTGATCTATGTTTTGAAACACAGTCAGCTCATATATATAAATTATTATGTACTTTATAATTACACATTTGAAATTAAAATAAATTTCCCTATGAATGTTTTTCCAACATTGATCAACCTAAATGACATAGGAAAATTTACCCCAGTTTGTGGTGAATGTGGTTTTGATTCGGTCTTCTGAATTGATCAGGTCTTAGTTGTATCCTAAGAATCTATACAATAAATACATCATCTAAGATCCACTCACCATTTAGATCACTTCATAAAGGGAAGGTAATGGATATTTATCTTTTTTTGAGGCTTGGTTTAGGTTTTGAAAGTCTACACATAAATGTATTTCCCCATTCTTGTTTCACATGGACACTAGGCTAGCTACCCAGGTAGATTTGTAAAATAGAAAAATTATCCTAGTAGAGAGTAACTTATGAAATTCTTTGTGTATTAATGGTTTCATGATCAGGTTCATAAGTTTTTATCTCTACCTAAATAATTTATGGCTTGGTTTGAGCATAATGGTGTGAGTAATCACTCTCAGGTCAAATACTCTGAGGTCTCCATAAGCCCATGAAATTACATCCTTATATCGTAATAACAATCTTCATTTTTATTCAAGATCAAGGTTCATCCATTAATGACTCACATTAATTTTTTTAGGTTTCTCCATATAGGTAAGGTTGATGATTCAAATTTTTTGGTTCTTAAACTTGGGTTTCTTCATTTGGGGTGTAGGGTTCAGGGTGTCAAATGCCCTTTCAAAGGCAATAATATCTTTTAGGATTTGATTCTTAGGAATGTTGAGGATATTAACCCTATAAATTTTGGTTATAGGGATATCTCTATCTACTTCATTTATTACTAGGGCCTCAAATACCTTTACATTATTAATGAATTGGATAATCTGTTGATCATCCTCAAAGACTTAAAAATTCATCACATTGTTAAGAATGGATGGGCAAGGGACCAATTCTATAGAGAACTCCTATAACACGATGGAATTTATGGGAGTTAAGTTTTATATATTAGATTTAAATGAGTCAAAAAATTAGTTATCTTCCCTAGGGATAGGGATGACATTGAAGCATGGTAAATTTTAGTGGTGAATATTCATTAATTCATGAATATCCCAATTTTTGAATTTTATTTTTGAAAATTTTAGGGTTAGTAGATGGGTTTAGATTGCCAAAAATTTAGGAATATAAAATATTTTTGGGGTCAAATTGAAAACCATTTACAATAATATATTATATTACACTTCAATTTGATATATATATATATTATAACTACCCCTGATATGAAACAAGGCAATATGAAAAACTAGAACCGATAAGGCCATGCAACCATAGGACCAAAACACTAAATGATAGCACCCAAATAGAGTAAATGAATGGAAATATTGAATAGTAATAGTGCTAACTAGAGGAACCAAATGATAATACCTTATGATAGTGCCGAATGGTAATATCTAACGACAGTGCCAAATAGAAGTATCGAATGGTGGCATCCACTTTGTACCCATATGATAAAACTAAAAATTAGAATGGTACTACCACCAAATAACATAACCAAACTATAACATATACTCTCTGATTAGATGATAGAACTAAAAAAAAAACTAAAGTGTTGCATCCTTGATCATCATGGCATTTGGTAGGAATGGTAAAAAGATAGGTGAATTATCAAGAAAATAGAGCATATTATCTTATTTTAAAGAGCCAATAAAAATATCACACAATCATAATGCACTCAAAATATAGGTATTTATTATTTTTTAGTTTGTCATAAATTTTACTTTAACTTTTTAATAATATTAAAATAATTTTACATGCAAAAATCCCCATTGATATCTCACCAAAAATAATTAACTAGAATAACATGTCACCCCCTGAAGATTATTTTGATGATGACATACCACCACTCAAAGATGATATTCTAGTTTTTTATGATAATGATCATGATATTCAAGTGGAAGATGAGATTTTGGTTCTCACCAAACACAAAGTTTAGTTAAAAACTCTACTCATAAATATTTGTGAAGGAAGAGAAGTAGATGGATAATTGAAAGGTCCTTTAAGGTGAACTAGGAAATAAATTTTCCCTTCATAGAACCATAGAGCCTAAAAATGATGATGACACTCCAACATAATTAAAATACACAATATGTATTTAGAAATAAGGAAAGGAACATAGAATGCAACTAAAGTTGGACACAATTGAGAAATATTGTGGAAAAGTATATATGATAGTGAATCACCCAGATGGACTAATAAAAATAAGACACATGTGGAAAAATGTAAAATAATGCATGAATGTAAGATATGAATGTGAGTATGAAAATGGTAAGAAATGTCAAAAACATGTTATTGAGAAAGTGGGAATAATCAAAGAAAATTTTGAAAAAGTTATGCAGTCCCATCTAAAGGCCAAATATATACAGTTCTCTATTATATGCCACATTCTAAAAAAAGGCAAACCTATTTCTAATTTTTTATATTATAAGATTTTATTTCAAAATAATGGATTTATGGATATTCCACAACCACATTGGTCAGATAGTAGTGCTTGGGAAGTGGTAAAATGTCTAGAAATGGTTGAGAAGGAAGATTTGAAAGAAAAATTTCAAAATTCACTTTTCATCTCACTATCCATTGATGAGGTCATATCAATTGACAACACATCCTAGGTTTGTATTCATGTTTATGCTTTTGAGAACTATTCAAGGAAACCTCGTCTACTAGTAGTTCATAAAATGGTAGAAAATTGCAATGCAAAAAATCTTCACAAATTAGATGTATCTAATTTGAAAGATAAAATTGGGATGGATGATTATTCAATAGCTACAAATCTAGTGTGTGTTGGGGCTAATGGTGCATCAATTATGAAGGGGGATAGAAATGGTTTGTGTATTTGGTTGTAAACAATAGTTTCCCCATATATTATTACAATTCATTTCATAGCTCATAGGATGAGTCTTGCATAAAAAATAGTTAGAAACTTTGATAATGTGGAAAAATTGGAGGAGATCATTCATTACGTACATGCTTATATGTCAAGAAGTCCAAAAATATTTTTAGAGTTCTAAAAATTTGAAATAAGAGGGACTTATGGTAAGAAACTATTGAAATCTTTTGATACAAGACGGATTTCTATGTATGAACATGCATGCTAAATTTTTGAAGAATATCCATCATTAGTAGGTTTTATGTATAAATATCATAGAGAAATTAATAAGTCAAAATATTTGTGGTACTATTTAATAAATTTGGAAATACTATTGACACTATGTGGAATTATCCCAATGCTAAAGGAAATGAATTTTTTAATGAAACATGCTTAGGAGAGATCCATTTATATTGTTGACTTCATACGCCTAAGAAAATGAGTATGTCAATCTATAGATATGCTATACACTTCAAATGAAAAGTTTGAAGGCCCTATTTTTAGTAGTTGGCAATGTTTGACAGATTTAAGGAACCTTGAGAGATATTTGAAATTTAATATCAATGATCATCTTTATATCATTTTTAATATCAAGGAGATACCAATGCACACTTTCTACAAAAGACCTAATTTTATGGGAGCTGAATCTAAAGAACTGCCTTTAACATGCATATGTATGATACTATTCTATTTAAAACTTAGATGAAAACTTATTTGTAGAGATTAGAGATCATTTTCAAAGGGATCATTTTTTGGAAGCCATGGCAGTTGTGAAACCCAATTTTTAGAACAATAATAATAGTTAAAATTTGATTAACAATTTCTTTCACAAATACATGGGTTATCTTGTAAAGCACTTTGGTAAATCTATATAGGTCAATATAGTTGAAATAGAAGGTATTTTGGAAAAGGATTTTTTGGCATCTTAGTCAACTCATTTTGGAATTACAATGTTTGAATAATATCACCTTATAAGTGAACCAACATAAATGGGACAATTACAAGGCTATGAAAAAACTTTATCCTAGTAGTATACTACAAGAAAGTCTAAATGAATATTTATGACTATATGAGATTTTTCAAATAATGATTTTGGGCTCAATGGAAGATGAAAAAATATTTAGTGCATTATCATTCATTAAGTCAAAACATCAAAATAAATTGGATAAAAATTTAGAAACCTTTTTGAGATTGTATGTTTCATGTTATTCTATGGACATGTTTCCTTATGAAAGAATTCTAGCAACATTGAGTTCTCTAAATGAAAGAAGAGGTGTCAGTAATATAATGACAAATAGAGAGGATATAAATAATGACACTAAATATGGCACTAACATGACAGATTCAAATGTCACTGATGATGATCAAGTTTGTGTAGGATTATTACAACTACCTGAGTTTTAGTTGTATATTTATTGTAATCTCATAATCTGTATTCCAATTTCAGATAATTTTTTATATTTTAAAAATTTTCCAAATATTAAATTCATTATAATTATGGATAGTATTGTCATTTGAAATATTCAATCCAATCATTATGCAACTTTCCATTTTATTTAATTGGTTTTTAATTGTATTATCATTTGAAATAATTACAATTTGATATTGTAGTAACATATTAAGATTTTTAAATTTTAGATTAAAATATGAATTTCAAGTCAAATATGATGGTGATAGAACATGACAATCATATTGAACAACATGACCAAATTCAAATCAAAACCTAATCTAAAACAAAGATAATAATTGAAAAATATGAAACCTCATCAAATTTAAATTCATGCTCAGTCCAAATCCAAAGGAAAAAACAATTGTAGTCCATAATTGGTTTCAATATTTTGTTTGAACTACATCAAATGAATAAAATCATATTTAATGACTTTAAATAATCATAAAATTCAAAATCAAATTCATACTCAATCGTACCTCCAAATCCTTCACAAAAAAATAAATGCAGTCCACATCACTATTTTATTTGCACTACATCAACTAAATAAAATCATATTCATAATCAATTCTATCTCCATATCCATCACAAAAAATAAATGTAGTCCACATCACTATTTTTTTTTAACTACATCAACTAAATAAACTCATGTTCATACTAAAGCCTAGCTTCAAATCCATCACAAAAAACAAATGTAATCCACATCACTATTTTGTTTGAACTACATCAACTAAATAAAATCATATTCATACTCAACTCTAGCTCTAAATCCATCACACAAAAAAATGTAATCCATATCACTATTTTTTTCGAACTACATCAACTAAGCAAACTCATACTCATACTCAATCCTAGCTCCAAATCCATCACAAAAAAAAAAAAAAAATGCAGTCCACGTAACTATTTTATTTGAACTACATCAGTTGAATAAACTCATATTCATACTCAATCCTAGCTCCAAATCCATCACAAAAAACAAATGTATTCCACATCATTATTTTGTTTGAACTACATCAATTGAATAAACTCATATTTAATAATAGTGACTTTATAACATCATAAAATTAAAATTAAAATTCATGCTCAAGCCTAACACCAAATGCATCAAAAAAAATTGCAATCCATGTTGCACATCCACTAATTAAAACTTAAAAAATTGATCTTTGAAAATCCAAACTTTAAATTGTCATTTAAAATATATTTTATAAAACATAACATTGTTTTCGAATATTAGAGAATTTAAAACTTCATAAATTCATAATTTTTTGAGGTTTCACTTCTTATCCACTTTATTAACCACAACATCCACATTCCTAACATAATACTTACTAATCCTTGCCTCCAATTCCTTTGTGCCATCCTTTAATATCCCTTCCCTTTCAAGATCCTTAGCCATATAATTAATGAGCAAGATTTTCCTTTTCTTCTTTTGTAGTATATACTATAGAAAATAAACTTGGATCAACATCTATCTTCTACTTAAATAAAAAATAAGGATCCCATCTTTGATCCTTAATGATTTTTCAAGGTGTGTTATTTTTTTAATTCAATAAAACAAGCTTTTCCTTAAATTTAATGGTAGAATATAAACTTTTCAATGCATTTTTCAGATGCCCATTGAGGACCTCAGCTTCTTTTTTCAAATTCTCATATTTTACCTATAATTTAAAATGAAATATAATTAAATTTGAACAAAAATAATTATGATATGAAATTTGATTAAAATGAAGATAAATTACCAAATATTTTTCCTTCTCAACATTCATAATCACAACAAGGTTGATATCTTTCACCTATTTATTAAAATATGCTTGGCTTCTACATTCAAATTTTCCAACCTGTTAAGCATAATACTCAACACATTAACATTATAAATATTAAAAATAATAATTGACCTAGATTTAGCTTAGCCAAATAAAGCATCAATCTTTGTGGGTTCATTTTTTACCAATGAAAACACATTTTCTTGTTGGGAGTGGTTGTGATAATAGGAATTTACTTCTTTAATCAATGTCTTCATCCAAAACTCCCAAACCAATACATTTTTTAATTCATCTATAACTCCCTCCTTAATAATTGAAATAATACTTTTTGATAAAAAATTATTTAATGGAAAAGATGTAATGGCATCATCAGACAAGACATCATTCACTGGTGGGGTGGGGGATGAAGAGGTACAAGGTTCCTCCTGAGTAATCACATGAACATCTACTACATGGATAATATCATGTGGATTTAAAGTAGATACACCAACTTTGATACTTTCAATCCCCAAATATTCCTTATCAAGATTAATTTCCTACAAATATGTTAGTCCATATGTACTCAATATACTTATGATAGAGAAATTGGGGAATTCGGAACACAATAATTACAATATTCCTTTGCTAAGTTCTTGTCGTAATGGAAGAGTCTTCCCCCTTAAGTGAATAGTGTTCAAGGGAGGAGGTGATGTCATACTATTCCTTAGAGATTAATGATGCCTTAAAAAATGTAAATTATTTAAAAAAACTGGTAAATTTTAAAAATAAAACTATATGCTAATTTAAAATTAAAGGTTTAGTACTTGTATTTGGAGATAATATATCCTCAAATCTACATTCCATATGTTTTAATTTAGTACATTAAAAAAACTTTAAATAATAAAAAAGCAAAAAACAAAAAAAAAAAAACAAAAATATGCAATGTAAAATACCTTGCACAGAGGATCCAGAAGGCACATTAAATGTTAGGGTTTTTTGTGGTGGTGGTTATTACATGATAACTTTAGATAATATTGAGTCAAAATATAAAATAAAATAAATAAATAAAATAACTCACTTGAAAGTTAAAATATCATTTGAAAGTTTTAAATAGTAAACCTATATGTGAAGACAATGAGGAAGAAACTCTTGGTCATTTTGAAATCTAAAATGATTGCAAGGATGATTCTACAAACTTAGAAACTATAGATCCTTCAACTTCATGTTGTAATTTTGATGTAGATTATTTTCATGTCATAAAGGCCTAAAATCTTACCTATAACAAATAAATTTCAAACATATATTAATCCTTAATTTGGTAATAGTTTAACAAATAAACAAATATTAAACCTTAGTTCAAAAAATAAACAAATAAACTAACCTCCTATTCATATTTAGATGAAACACAATTGGAATCATTATTTTTAGAGGTTATATAAGGCCTCATAGTATAATTCAAAAATAAAATTTAAACAAGAAACTATGGAACTGGGATCGGTACAATCATAATTTAATTCAATCCTTATCTTAGAGAAAATAAAAGTTCACCAGTCATATCTCAAATTAAAAAGAGTATGAAGAATGTAAAGCACTACCCAATAGGGAATATCTAATGGTATTCCTTATAATTCTATTATCATGAGGAAAAATTAAACCATTACTTTAAAAAAAAAGGTCATAAATGTCTTATACGTGGAGGACCCTCTTCCAACTATCTAAAATGAAAGAGAAAAATGAGGAATTTACATATCAAAAGTTGAATTTTTAATATAAAAAAAAGAATTACATACTAGTTCAACTAATCTACAAGTTAAAATCCAACTCTAAATACTTCTTGTAATCATCTTTTAGCATTGATTTTGGAGTCATAGGGTTTTCACTATGAAATGAAAGACCTATTAGATTGTGAATCTCATTTGGTGAGGTACCAAAGCAAATCATTCTAGAGTCCATGTTCATGGTGAATCTCTTCTCACTAGGGTCATAGGAAGACATTATTTATTTCAATAAACTAATGTCTATTTCATACTAGGGTATGTAAAGTAGGTTACCAAAGCTACATTTTGAAATCCAATCATTGTATGTATCTAGTTTCTCTACAAACTTCAAAATGTCTAAGTATAGCAAGTTCTTGGAAATGTATTTTATTTCCATGGTTGGGGAATTACTATGGGTGGGGAAAAAGTGGGGTGAGAAATTTATTCTAATTTTTGTAAAAAATTAGGGTATAGGGTGAGTATTTATAAGACAAGGGAAGTGATCAAGAAACTAGGTCGTAGACCGGACACACTGGTCACTTGATAACATGGCCTAACATCATCATTCGACATTGTTTGCTCAACCTACCATTCATAAAATCATTTGATGATTGTAATTTAGTGTATATCAGTTAGTACCTACCATTTAATGTAGTCATTTAACATAATTTTCCAACATAAACATCTAAAATAACCATTCATCATAGCCATTTGACTTAGAAATTTGACATAACCATTCAACACAACCATATAACAGAGCTATTTGGTGTGATTGTTCATTTCATTCATTCAATAAGATTATTTAGTATAGAATTTTGGGGGTTCCATTTAGTGGTTGTCTTTCAATTTACCCAAATGGTTGTACATAAAAATAAGAAACTAATTTTTTCTCCTACAAAATCATCATAGATTTGCCATCACCCATAGAGAATATGCCATAGCTACAAATAAAATTTTCCTATATTTGCCAAATATTTATAATAGGTTATCCAGTAGGGCCTCTTAAAATAAAAAATGTATTGAAGGTTCTGAATGTATCACTCAAGTCCTAATCCCTATGTTTAGACCTCCTAAGGTAAGACAACTTGCACTCAAATTTACTCTTAATTTGGTTGACCACCAGCTCAATGTCACTAAACACCCTTAGTTCTTTGGATTTATGATTTAATGTAAACTAAAACCTTAGTATTAATGCCTCATACTCCACCACATTATTTTTATAAGGGAACTATAATATATATGAAGTTAAGTATCTCTTTCCTTATGATCCATTAATAGAACACCTGCTCCACTAACCTATTTGGAATGGGCCTCATCTACATATAGGTACCATAGGCCTAACAAGTCTGACTCATTTTCATCCTTGTCTTTAGTATTTTTTTTGCTTATTATATAAATCCCTAAGTTTGAGGACATTAGTTTCAATTTTTTATTGATGATGTTGTATTTAATTGTCATGTGTTTCATACATGTTTCTCTATCCACTCAAATTTGATTGGTTACACCTGTCGAGGATAACCACATATAATAAAAATTAATGGTCATGTACCTATTTAATGTTTTAGACTAGTCCCTATGTAATCACCTAAAAGTGGTATTTGAGTGCTAAGATTGCTACTTGAGAATACCTATCCCTATATTAGGCCTAGACCTATCCTACATCATATTACCACACTTATCTAGAATTTGTGTAAGCTGAAGCCATTCCTAGTTTTAGAGGTACAAGCCACTAAGAGTGGGGGTGAATCAGTGGTGGGAAACAATCAAATTCAATTTCCAAAACCTTCAACCACTTAAGCTTTTAATACAACAATTTATGAAACATATAAGATGTTTATATAAATTAATAATGAAGATAATGCAATATCACACATACAACATAATATATACATGGAAAAACCTCTTGGGTAATAAAACCCACTCTCAAAGATACAAACACTTGGACTACTTGTCCTATAAGGTATTACAAACTAGAGACTGGTCAAGTCCTTTAGACCAAAATTTAGTGAAAAAAAAGTTCCACAAAGAGCACCAACCCCTAAGATGATTAAGTCCTCTTGACCACCTATTGGTTAAGTAATTTTTACCCAAAACCTTGATAAATTCCTCCTAACCTAAGGCCTTTAGTGAAACACCTATTTCACAAGGAGCAACTACACCTAAGGAAGATCAAGTCCTTTAGACCCTCCTTTGAAATGAACACCTCCACCTTAGAACTGATGTATTTAACACCTGATGATGGATCTATTATTTTATAACCCTTGCATAAATTCCCTCTTTATCTCATACATTCCTCTCACAAAGGCATGCCACAATATCTCTCCTTATTCACTCAAACTATCCTCATATACACACTTAGACCCAATCACATATCCTCAAACTACAAGAACACTAATATGACATAAAAAATATGACCTATATGTCATACACATAGTCAACAAACTATTATTTTAATCAACTCATCCAACATGCACACTACCTATTCTTTCTTCTTTGATTCAATTCTCACTCTACAACAACAAGCCTTGCATAAGTCTAGAAACCATTTTATTTCATTTCACTATTTATAGAGTCTTTATTATTATCAACATCTTGATTATACATTAGGCATGCCTTAAAAATTAATGAATCTATAATATAAATACATATATCAATACAATTTTCATAGGTTGGCCATAACATCTATGAGTCACTCTTAAGTAGCTACACCTTTCAATTAAGCCCTTATAGCTCTTATAGGTCTCATGGAGACCTATTCACCCATTTAGCACTTTATAAAGAAAAAAAAAACATAATTCCACTTTAAAATGCATGGTACACTCTTTATTTCCCCTTTGAAATCCTCAAATGATCATAGTCATCTCTGCTCACTTCTGTGTATGCTCAAATAACTCAAACATTGACCTAGTGCACAAGAACATTATGAACAAACACATAGTTAACTTATTAAGAATTGTTCAAATAGAATATCAATTTGTAAAACCTAAAAATACCAAAAAAATAATCTTCATGGATTATAAAACACTCCTAAATAGCTAAGTCATCATGAGACATCGAAATACTAGGTCAAATATCCTTCTCGGGTTACTTGCAGAGAAAATATGAAAGCATAGTAACTTTTAACCTTAATAAATTTAATTATACATAATTTAAGACCTTAAAATATATATTTTCATATGAACCTTTGGTTCCTCTACAAATTCACTTTTTACACTATGAGAAAATTCTACTTAAATCAAAAGTTATTGACATAAAATAGAGCACTAGTTTTTCCCTTTGCAAAATTTAAATATTCAAATCCCAATAGTCATAGTTAAACCTCAGACACTCTACTATCATATTATGTCCTCTATTCTTAGATAAATCATAAAACATATATATTATTATAAGGATATCAATATTTAATGATGTTAAACTTTTAATATGTTCACCACTTTGACTTCACTCGTATCATTGATCTCAATCGCATGAATAAATATGAACAGTTAGATCCTTATCCTTTACCTTTGCTCAGCTTTAAAATTCAAAAAATTATTACCATATAAATGAATACACATAATTATATTAATCTTTTATGTTTTATTTTGAACCATTGGATCTTAATTTAGTCATGATATTTATCTCTTGCAAAATCAACTAAGTATGGGAACCATTGCAATTTGCCTAGAAGGCCAACTTTGGACCTCAATAAATTTTTCTACGCTTAGAAGAATGATATGAAATTTGGACCATATTATATCCTCATATATTATAATCCAAATATATATCAATATTATCCTATAACCTTTACATGTGCAAGATATAATACCATTAATATTCTCACTTAGATTTTTCTGCCACAGAGCCAACAATGCCTAGAATTGCTTGGAAGGCTAACTTTGCACATGAATATCTTTTGATAATTTCATGACCTAAAAATTAGTGAAAAAAATAGACACAAAAATAAAAAAACCATATTATCAACTCATTATAAATATATGACATGTGCAAAATTTGACTACATCAAAATGCTTACTTAGCATTTCTTGCCACATGCAAATTTGGCTAAGTATGGGAAAACATTGTCAAACTGCATGGGATCCCAACTTTGCACTTGCATATATTTTATAAAACTTAGTAATATGACCTAATATTTAGAACATAATATCATATTTCATAGGTTAATTCATCTATATATCAATCTTCTCTTGAAACTTTCATATTCATGAGATATGACATCACCAAACTACTTACACCACTCTGTTTGAACATAGAAAACATTGTAAAAATACCTATGAGCCTAAATTTTCACACACATATATTTTAATGTGCTTCATTTAATTAATTGAAACTTATAAAATAAAAAATTAGGACTAATCTGATCATAAACATGTTATGAAATCCCCTTAACTCATTCACATGTGGCAATTATGATGTTAGCAAACTACCTACTTAGATTTTCTACCACTAGACCCAAAATGTCTAGATGAAAATAGTGATAAACTAGATAAAATAAACTCATACAAAAAATCACTAAAAATATATAAAAATTCTTATGCATCATCTTTCACATGATCAATACTTTATATTTATCCAACAAGCCAACTTCAAGCATACTAGGACAAGCACATTGCACACTTTATCATTGTCACTTAGACTATCAATAAAACCCATCTACTCACTTGGACACCTCCATGAAATCACCATGAAATTATTTAAAACTCTCTAACAATCTCTCTCCTTTTTCATTGATGTCAACACCCATCATATAGTAATATACAAACTCACTTTCCTTCTGTTTCTTCAAGCACTCCATAATAGGAACTTTCTCCCCATTTAAAAAAATGAATCAATGGGTACCAATGGATTCTAAGGACCTAAAAAGACTACCAATATGAGAATAACATCTTAGAAAGATAGTAAATACTCCCCCTTACCTTGAGCCTACCTCTTCTTGCCTTGACAACTTTCTCTTGCTCCATGCCAACACTCTCTTCAACCAAATACTAAAACCGATGAAGAAATAACCCATAAAATACTAAAGTATAATGAAAATCACAAAGAAACATATAAATTAGACCCCCCCTAAGATCTCTAAGCCATTTCACCTCTTGAGCATCTTTAGATATCCACACATCATGAAGAACCACCATACTTACTAGCCTCTTCTCTCAATCCACCTTAGAGACACCAACAAAAATTCATGCCACTCACCATATAGAAAAAAAAATTTAAACCAATATTGATAACTCACCTTGAAATACTCATTCCTTGATATTTTGGAGAAACCAAACAAATATCACTTTTCTTCTCACTAGACTTATCTAGTCTCTTTTTAGCCCTACCTGGACCTTGCAGAGCCCACAAATTTTAGTATACACACCATCAAGAAAAAAAAAATCATATCTGGAGAATTCTCATATTCCCACTCAATAAAACCAATTTTCATTACCTATCTCATCCTTTACAACATACTTCCTTCACAAACTTAGTGCCAATTAGGCCTCCATCTTTAAAAAAATGAATAATTTGAAAACCACAAACCTTCAAATCTATATAAAGCTTGGTTTGATAACCCATTTTCAACATTAAAATTATTAAGAATACCTAGACCTTAATTCATATGGTAAACCACTTTTCTAGTAAAGCCTAAAACCTTAAAATCTTAAAATAAATAGAGTCAATAAACTTCCTTCTAGTCAATGTCCACCTCTAAAAATTCTTGTACACCTAGAGACAACCATTACACACTTGTAGACCAAGATTTGGGATTCCACATCTTTGGTAACCCATACATCCTATAACCCATTTTAGGACCTATATAATCTTAAGCAAAAACTAGGAAATTTGAAAGCAAACAATTTTTTTCCAATTGCATACAAAAGATCTTCAAAGCTTGAAATCACTTGGAACACATCAAAAAGAAGTACATAGACCTTTTTAAGCATCAAACTCTTATTTAAACTAAATCAATCTCATTATTAGGCCACTTATAAACACCCATTTTGATGTTATAGACACTACATACATAACAACACTTTCTTGTCCACTAAAAAGAGTCTCTTAAGAAGCATAAACATAGATACCCTAATTCAAAATGTCCTAGAATAGTGTGAAACCAAGATTTGCCAAAAAATACTCATATTATTTCTCTTCCTTGGTTATCTGATACTTGTATTTCTTCTTCTTCTTAGGCTTAAGAGAAGCAACATACTCATCTACTACAATATTATCCTCTATGATTAGATTTATAATACATGGAGATAACATAGATTCATGACATACCTTTTCATGTATAGAATCTTCCTTACAATTTTCAACCTCATCACGAGGCACTAAGAATTGATATTATTTGAATGAAACTTGCTCAGTAATAGTAAGATGTTCACTTGGATCCATACTTACCTTAGAACTAGCCCCAACTAGTACCTTGGTATTCTCCTTGAGCTTGGTCTCTTCATTCACAATGTGAGCAAACAATGAGATCCCTTGGCACTCTTAACCTTATGTATTATTCTCCAGCATAGCAAATAGATTAATTGGACCTACAGTCTCATCATGATGCATACTTATAATGTTTATCTTCCATGAGTTATCTTGCCTTCTTCCTTGCATTATAGGAGCCTAAATTAAACATATTATGATTTGTAGGTCTTTGCTTCTACAATCTAGTAGTGTGACCTCTCTATTCACAATTTAAAAAAACCACTCTTCTTGAAGTGAACTCAACTTATGCTACCTAATATGGATAAAATCTTGTAAAGTATCCTATATCATAACAACTAAGACAAACTTCTCCTTTTGAAGAAGACTCACCTTGTATTACCTTATCTGGACAATGCTTAGTAAAGTGTCCCTTATCAAGATAGTTAAAACACTCAACCTTGATCACACGTTTTGATTGATGAACCCCATCAGAGTTCCATGAAAAATCATTTCTAACAGGTCTTGTATTCTCAAGATCTATGCCCAAATTGATTACATGTGTAAAATTAGCCTTAAAATTTACACACCTCATGGCATTTGGTTGCCTAAATTAATTTTTCTTCATTCTCCTAACACCTACATCTATTATTTGATAATTTGTCTTCAAAGTATCATTTTCCTTATTCACAATAGTCTTCATCTTTTATTGATTTTTATTCTCTAATTCTTTATATCTAAGACCAGTTATATCACTTGCATGCTTTTGATCACTCAAAATATTATCTAGATCATTTGAGCTCTTTTCAAATTTTACAAATGACTTCACCTTACTAGATGTCTTCTCTAACTCTACTTTTAATGACTCATTTTGAATTACATGCCTTGAACACTCATCTTTTTTAGCTTTAAGGCTTGTAGATATGATTTCTAGTTGATAACCAAGATGATTGACCATATCTTCATGCGTATTCACATATCCATTCATTCCTGCCTCAAATACACTCAATTTCTCCTTATAGTCCTTGAGTTTAGATTTCATCTTCTTATTGATCTTATTTTCAATCTCCAATTCTTTAATATCATTCATTAAATTAGTCTCACAATCCACCTCATCTTTATCATCATATGAATCACTCCAAGTAGACTCCATTTGATGTGAGAAACTACCTTCCTTAGCTATGAATAGGGATTCATCTTCAAAAATACCATCATCTTCATGATCATACTTTGAGTCACTGAATTCACTCTTATCTAATGAGCTACAATCTTCTTTGGTGTGGAGACTCTTATTATCCTTGAAATACTTCTTGTTATTAAACATTATAAATCCCTTTTCACTTTTATCAAAACTAAATGATCTCTTTCCATCAACATGACCTTGATCATGCTCTTCATCATCATCCTTCTTATACTTATGAGAACACTTATTAGCAAAATTTCCTACCTTTCCATAATTGAAGCATTTAAGGGGTAGTTTACCCTTATACTTTCTTGAACCTATTTTTAATTTACTTGAAATAAAAACAATTAGTTCATCCTCATCTATATCAAAAATTTCATCCTCTTTAGGTTTATTACCTTAGAATTTCTTCTTTGGCTTCATTTTAGTCTTGAAAGCTATTTCCTTCTTTGGTGGTATATCATCATTTACTCTAATCTTATAGGCAGTATGGGTGCCATGCAATTTATCCATATTCATCTAAGTAATAAATTATATAGTAGATACTTTTGGATCAAAATTGATGGATAGAGACCTTAATACCTTTTGAACTACAATAGCCTCTTTAAGGCTCTCTCCAAGACCTTCGATGATTTTCACAATCTCATCAACTCTCTATAGAAAGGATGCCATAGAATCTTCTTCCTTCATATTAAGACTCTCAACTTATCTTCGATGAGTATAAATTTTTTCTAACTTAACCTTTGAATCTCCTTCATAAATAATCTACAATTTTTCCCATCTCTCTTTAGTAGATTTACAATGGATTACCTTGGTGAACTTAGTCTTTGTAAGACAACAAGTAATGACATTCATTGCCTTAGAATTATTCTCAAATAGCTTCTTATCTACAACACTAGATGGAGAAGTATTAGGAACAACATAACCATTCATAATATATTACCATACATAAAACCCTAGGGATATAATGTATGTCCTCATCCTTGCACTCCAAAAATCATAATTGGATCCATTGAACATTGGTGCTTGCTTAGTAGAGAAAACTCCTTACATTTGATGACTACCCATATTATACCTTGGATAAACTTCAAGATATTAAGCCTTTACCAAAGGACCTAATCTGATACCAATTGTTAGAGGTACAAACCACTAAGGGGGGATGAATTAATGGTGGAAAATAATCCAATTTAATTTCCAAACCTTTCAAACACTTAAGCTTTCGATACAACTATTTATGAAGAATATAAGATGTTTATAGAAATGAATAATGAAGATAATGTAAGATCATATAAACACTAAAATATCTGTGTGGAAAACCCTCTTTGGGAATAAAACCCACTCTCAAGCCTACAAACACTTGGACTACTTGTACTATTAGGTATTACAAACTAGAGATTGGTCAAGTCCTTTAGACAAGAATTTAGTGAAACAAAATTTCATCAAGGAACACTAGACCTTAAGATGATCAAGTCCTCATAACCACCTATTGGTCAAGTCCTTTTTACCCAAAACCTTGATCAAGTTCTCTTGACCTAAGTCTTTTAGTGAAACACTTATTTCATAAGGGCTAACTTTCCCTAAGGAAGATCAAGTCCTTTAGACCCTTCTTTGAAATGAACACCTTCACTTTAGAACTAATGTCTTCAAAACCTGATGATGGATCTCTTATTTTATAACCCCTACATAAAATCCCTCTCTATCTCATCTAGGTATTTCACATAGGCATGCCACAGTCTCTCTCCTTCACTTAAAATATCCTCATATGCACACTCAAACCTCTTCACATATACTCAAACTATAAGAGAACTATTTTAAAATCAAAAATATGACTTATAGGTCATACACATAGTCAAAAAACTATTCTTCTCATCAACTCATCCCACAAGCACACTACTTATCCTCTATTCTTCACTTCAATGGTCACTCTATGCCAATAAGCCTTGCACAAGTCTTGAAACCATGTTATTTGGTTTCACTATTTATAGAGCCTTTATGATTATCAACATCTTGGTTAGAAATTATGAATGAATTAACCCTTAAAAAATATATCATACAAAGACATAACTCAATACATTATTCTTAGGTTAGCCATAGCATTTATGGGTCACTCTTAAGCAACTACACCTTTTAATTATGCCCTTGTAGCTCTTATAGGTCTCATGGAGACCTATTCACACATTTAGCACTTCATAAAGCAAAAAAAAGAAAATAAGAACAATTTTAAATACATGGGATCACTCTTTATATCCCCTTTGACATCCTCAAATGATCACAATCATCTCTGCTCACTTCTATGTATGCTCAAACACTGACCTAGTGCACAAGAACATTATTAACTAACATGCAACCAAATTATTAAGCTTTGTTCATATAAAATATTGATTGATCAAACCTAAAAATACCACATAAATAATACTCATGGATTATATAACACTCCCAAATAGCTAAGTCATCATGAGACATCAAAATACCATCATAACAAGCTCAAATATCCTTCTCAGGTTACCTGTAGATCAAATATGAAAATATAGTAAAATTTGAACCTACATAAATTTGACTGTACAAACTTTAAAAATTTAAAATATGTATATCCAAATGTGCCTTGGAGTAATATACAAATTTACTTTTTAGACCATGAGTAAATTTTGCCTGGATCAAAATTTATGGACAAAAAATAGAGCACTAGTTTTTCCCTTTGCATAATTTAAATATTCAAATCCCAACAATCATAGTTAAACCTTGTATACTGTGGTATTATCTCAAGTCCTCATTTCTTATATAAATCATGTATCATAAATATTATTGTAATTATATTACTCTTTAACAATGTTAAACTTTCAATAGGTTGACCACTTTTACTCCACTCACACTGTCGATCTCAATCACATGATTAAATGTGAATAGTTATATCCTTATCCTTTACCATTGCTCAATGTTAAATTTCAAACACTTCTTACCATATTGATAAATACACACCATTAGATCAATATTTTATTATTTCTCATGAAATTTTGGATCTTCATTTGGTTCTAATCTTTATCTCTTGCAAAATCAACCAAGTATGGGAACCATTGCAATTTGCCTGGAAGGCCAACTTTGAACCTCAATAATTTTTTTTGTGCCTAGATGCATGATCTAAAATTTGGAAAATATGATATAGTAAAATATGAGAATCCAACCATATATAAATTTTCTATTTAAACCTTTGTGTGTAATATATAATTCCATTAATATGCTCACTCAGATTTTTCTAACACAGCCAACTATGCCTAGAACTGCTTGAAGGGCCAACTTTGCATAGGTATATCTTTTGATGCGCTTAATTGCATGACCTAAAACTTATAACATAAAAAATAAGAATATAAATAAACAAACCCATATGATAAAATAATTTTTAAACTACCACATGTGAAAAATATGAGTACATCAAAATGCCTACTCAACTTTTCTTGCCACATGTAGATTTGGCTATGGGAAAACACTATCAAACTACCTAGGATCCCAAATTTGCACTTGCATATATTTTGACACGCTTAGTTCATGACCTATATATTTAGTGTATAATATATTATATCATAGGGTAATTCATACATATATTAATCTACTCCTAAAACATTCATATGTGTGAGATATAATGTCACCAACTACTTACTCGATTCTGTTTGAACATAGAAAACACTATCAAAATTCCTAGGAGCCCAATTTTTCACACACATATCTTTGGCTATGATTCATCACATCAATTGAGACTTGGACCATATAAAATTATGAATAATTTGATCATAACTATATGACCAACTCCCCTTGACTCATATAAACATGGTAATTATGATGTCATCAAACTACCTACTCAAATTGTCTGCCACTAGACCCAAAATGTCTGGATGAAAAAAATGATAAAAAAATGAAATCCAATCATGCACAAAATCACTCAAAGCATATAAAACTTATTATGGGACCTCTTTCACATGTTCAATTCTTCATATTCATCCTTAATAATCTTTAACCATGCCAAAATAGAAAATCAACCAAGCCAACTTCATGCATACTAGGATAAGCACATTACACACTTTGTCATTGTCACTTAGACTATCAAGACACTTCATCCACTCACATAAACACCTACATGACATCATTAACAACTATCCAACACCAAGTCATCCCTAAAGTATTCTTAGACCCTCATTTATTGATCTTAGCCCTTCTTGCTTAGTGTTAGGTCATTTAAACACTAGTGCCATAATAAGGACACTAGCAACACATGGAACTAGTGTCCCAATAATGACACTAATGTAATTTTACTCTATTTTTCACAAATGGATATTTTCAAATATAAAACCTCCTAGGGTTGGATTAGACCTCTTTTATCAGTTTCATAACCATTAGAAAGGTATACATACATGAATTTTAGCCCTCTAACCACTAGATGGAAATAAGATGCAAAATACACATTTAAAATCGTAACAATTTTTGCACAATTAAGGTGACCAATACCTAATCTTCCCTACTTCTACATAATACCATCTACAATAGTCATAAGCTTAGATCACCTAGATTTCTAGTCTCAAGCACATTAAAAGCATTTAAGGCCACTATTATACTAGATTCATTTACACTTGCACCAACACTTAGGTTAGGAGAACTATTTTGGGCTTCATCCCTCCTTGAAGTATTGGTATATAGGAAACTCTCATCATAGTGAGATGTTGAGGATGCCCATTTTAACCCACTAACAAACACACTTTTCATCTTGTATTAATTAATAGGTGTTACTTGCACAATTTATTACTATTTTTAGAAAGGTCAAATTTAGTCAATTGTATAAAAAATTAGTGGCTATATTCATTACATATTATTACCCTAATTTATCATACTCATTTATTTAAAAAAAATATGATTTATACTTGCTAAGTCTTAAAAGGTTAAAACATTTGGTGAACTTGAATTACTTCAAACATTGTTCCAACCCTAACCCTAGATGTTACTAGGGTTTGTATCCTTATTTTTCCTATTTTCATGGGATATTTTAAATTTTTAATATTTCATACATTCTATTTTAGTATCCCTATTTCAATTTGTTTTGTATATGCCATCTAAAAAAGCTATTTATCTTTCATTAATAATAAGTTCCAGGCTAGGTGGTAATCCTATTGAGCATATTTAGATCCATTATATTTGAGCTTATATCATAGACAAGGGAATATTTCTAACTCTTGTGATTGATACTTCACACCCTAATTATGTGTATTTTAATGATAATGCATCTGAATATGAGCAATACAATCAAGATTAGATGATACACACGGTGTACATTGGGACACTCTCACTCAACTTAATAATGAAAAACTAATTGTTAATAAGGATGAGATGCTATAGAGATTCATAGATATACTTTGAGAACAACCCCTTGATCATGCATAAATTTTACAAGCCATAATGGAAATAAAGAATAAACCAAATAATGGTCAATCTTCAACTTCCCTAGATAATAACATTATTACACCTATATTAGGGGTAAATCACCTAACACAACAACAAATTATAACTAAACAACATTTAGTGATAGTTACACCTCCTATGGATATATTATCCACTCCAAATGTACAATTTGTTATGCACAAGGTTCATACTATGTGGACTAAGGTTTTACATCTTGAGTAGGGAGCCACTAGGCCATCACATGCCTTATATTCTCATGTTATTTTACATACACCTTTGGAACATCACATAGTGGAAAATATTTTGCCATTTAGATTTATGGCACCTAAGATTACATTGTATGATAGTAAGGGTGACACATAACACCATCTCTGAGATTTTCACATAGCATGTTTGGACTATGTTTCTAATGATTGTATCATCACTAAGTTATTTTCATGAAATTTAAAGGATTATGCATTACAATGGTTTTATGATATAACTAATTATTCTATCACCATAGTTAAATCATTGGTAGACATGTTTTTAGCACACTTCTCAATAAATATTAGTGATAATATCTCATATACACAAGTTGCATAATTGAACAAAAATCAAATGAGCCTATTGTAGAATACATCTTATGATATAATACTATATTATCCAAATTTATTATCCCCATGGAAAATAAATAGCTTCAGGACATATTCAAATAGAGTCTTCAAGTATTACATGAAGCTATCTTGTTTAAGAAGTTTCCAACCTTCACATATTTATTCCACACAATGAAAGAAAAATAAGTCAAACTTCACTCTAAAGGAAATCTAAAATATACCAGTGGATCAGAATCAAATCCTAAGAGTTATAATAATCCTCCATAAAAGGTAAGGTCCACTAAAAACAATAGTGATCCAAAGGCCATAATTAATGTAGCTTCAAATCCATCTCCTCATCTAGTTTTGTTAACTCCTCTATGTAGATTTTTCACCAACCTTATATAATCACTAACATGTGTTTTATAATAGCTCTTAGAATGTAATGTCATATCTCTCCCTCCCATCAAATAGGTTGATATGACATGAAATATTCTATATATATATATATATATATATGATTCTAATGCATTCTATGAATATCATAGGGAACCAAACCATACAACAAACAAATGCATCAACTTAGAACATAAGATACAATATTTGAAGGAGGCTAACATTATTTATGTTAGAAAACATATAGAGGCACCCAAAGTATGAAAAATGGAAGTTAATACATTTAAAATATTCTTAGATCCATTTTAAAAGCATAAAAAAATGAGGTAGGGGCACTTCAAGTGTTCACTACATGTATTAGGCACATCCACCACCAACATCATATCATAATACTATAGAGGAGGCACACCCACGACACGTATTAGGCACATCCACCACCAACATCATATTACACTACTATAGAGGAGGCACACCCACTACACAATATCATTGGTGTGTACCATACTACAATTATACTCGACCACTCATCACTTTCTAAGAGTATGAGTTTATTTTATGATGATACATATTTATTTACACTCTTTGTATGAGCCTGCATAGATCATCATCCTATCCATAATGTTGTGGTCAAAAATGGGTCAAGTATTAACATGTGTACTATCACACTTATAAAACATTTGGGATATTTAGAGTAGGATATATCTCCTATAGACATAGTTATCATTGGTTTTACTAGTCATGTTTAGAGATCCATTGGGGAGATTATACTTTCACTACAGGTTGGACCAACACATGTGGCCACTAGATTATTAGTAGTACCTAGTGTAGGCATATTTGACATTTTATTAGGTACACCATGGATACAATAGCTATGAGACATCCCATCCATAGTGCATAGATGCCTAAAATATATACATGTAAATTAGGTAGTCACATTTGAGAGTCTTCCATATGAGTATCCTCTACCTATAGCATAGGTAGTTACATCACAATTACTAATTAAAGCACCATTACTAGTTATAACACTGTTACCAATTATAGTTCCAAGCATAATTCCTATTAATACAACATAGATTTTAGTGGAGCCACAAGTTCAAAAGAGATCCACTCTTATAGTGTTTCTATATATGCATACTCTCTCATAGAGACCATTATTAGAGAGACCCCTACATTATATTTATGTTATAAATTATATAATGCCTCCCTCTCCTCACTTTCTTCTAATATTAGTATTACTGAGTTCTCAAGGTTCTCAGCATATGGAACCTATGCCACCTATAGCAAGGCCACATTAATAGTGAGTCTTGATGAGACTCATCAGTTAGTATTATTACTCCTTTCTTGTACATACTTTCTTTCTCTATTGATCCTTGTACATAGTTCATTTTCATGTTGATTTTACATAGCTTATATCTATAAAATATAAAAACATTCAAATATTTACTCATAAAACATAATATTATAGATTTTATGCATTTTTATGTGTACACTTCATATATTTTCCAGACACTACATATGATAGCTATCTTAGTATAATCAATTTTATCATACATACATGATTCACTTGTTATTATTGAGTGCTTGAAGATTTATACAAGACTCAATTCCACTAAAATAATCCAAATTTACTATTATCTACCCACTTGGGGTATATGCACTGTTACATAGGTTCTTCACTTAACACATTCACCCATTTGGGGGCACCCTATACATAGTTTTGATTACTAGGTTCTATTGTCATGTCCCCTTCTAGTTGACATATTTTTGAGTGGATGATTAGCCTATTATGCGACCCTCGTAGGCTGATAGGATGGATAGAGGGTCTTGATAGAGATGGGTTGGAATTCGTTCGGGCTCTTTCGGGCATGAATTAAGGGAGATATTAATATTTGATTGATTTAATCAAATATTAATTATTTGAACTAATTTTAATTAATTATTAATTATTAATTAATTATTAATTATTAATGATTTGGTCTAATTTGAGGATGCAAATTCTAAATTAAGACTTGGTCTAATTTTAAGACCCTAGTTCTAATTTAAGGGAGTCTAATTTTAGCAAGCACACCTTTGGAGGTGTATAAGAATCTCTCATGAGAGAGAGTTTGTATTCATGATTATTTTTGATATTGATTCTTGTTAAGAAATTCTTCTGTGAAGACTGAGCCAAGGGTTCCAGTATTCCATCTGTAGTGGAGAACGTCAACTCTTCATTGTGTGCGATTTAGAGGCTATGAAAGATCAGCTGATCTATTGCCAAACTGCATTGAAGAACGTCAACTCTTCAGTGTGAGCGATTCAGAGGTTGTGAAAGATCAACCGATCTATTGCCGAATTGGGAGATAACTTCATCCAGAAGTTATCACATGTACTTACAAGTTTGAGAGATAACTTCACACAGAAGCTATCACGAGGGTTTCAGGTATTTTCATTATTTGGGTTTTGATTCTAGAATTATCTAGATATAGATCTTTGTATTAGCCCATAATTCTACAGGTCAGGATCAAGCATATAGGTTGAGCAATATCAGTGGCCGTACGACTTTCGTGCAGATCTGTGAAAATCCGTACGCATCTACAGAAAGTTCAGGTACCGACATCAGCGAACAGAGACTTACAGAGACCGACATCGGTCGACTCATCACTGATGTCGGCAAGGGGATCACTACAGGTCGACCGACGACGGCAGTATAACCGACGTCGGCGACTGTGTTTTTTACACAGTAGGCCGAGATGTTCCAGATTCAGCCCAGTTCGCAGAATATTCAGGCTATAAGGCCGAACTTTCGATATTCTTTGTATACTTGACAGAGGATCTCTATTGTAAGCTTATGAGAAAATAAATAAGAAATTATACTGTGATTTATTCATCTATTTGAAGATATTTTTTAGAAATTCAGATAAGCAATTTGGAGCTTTTGTTTTGATATTCGAAGGGATATTACATCTATCTTTCCATACTATACATCACAACTTTAGCATTATTATATCTTGATATTGATCATGCTACACTTAGATTTTTTATCATCTACTACTACTTTAAACTCAATATATGTACATATTGTCTCTTATATAGATTTATATTACATGTTCATGTTTAATTTCATTTCTAACTTTCCTAGTTTTGACTTGATTATATATCTATTCTTCTTCTATTTGAGGGTATTTGAATATTCCATTGCTCTTTTACTCTATGCCATGTATATTTCATAGTTTTTATGCTTTAGACATGTGCCCATATTCTTATGTGTGCCTTCATAATTATTTATGAAAAAATTTCAACATTTCATTCTATGTGTCTCTATGCCAAATTATTTTTTTCTTGCATATGTGGACATTTAAACATGTCCTTGTATGTCTTATTTTCACATATTTAGTGACATGTGCCCATGTCCTTTGTATTTTGGACCTTTGGCCTACTTTGCATGCCTCATGTGTATGATTTCTTATATGTGTCATAACCATGACACTTGCCTCTTAATTATTACACACTCCAGTTTTAGATTCCATGAGAGACCTCATGCATCTCCCATTCTTACTTGGGTGCCGTGATGGACATCATGCCCTATCCCCCTAGGTATTTACCCAGTTTTTACTCCAATTTGTTGTTACATACATTTTTATATCTATCTTAACATCCTTGTAAATGTTATACATGACATGCATCATACATTACAAATTTATGCTTCTATTATCTTACATTTTGATGCTATGTATGCACTCTATATTCAATTATTATGTAGATATCATATGCTATGGATAACACACATATATAGATCTTTTTATTATGAATATAATTATTTCATAGGTTAAATAAATCCCCTAAAAAGAGGGGGTATTAATATGGCTTTATAATAGATATTAGGCTCCTATAATGCATTCATAGTACATTTTTAACACACAGGCCTAGATTATAGAAAGCAAACTCATGTAAACACAATGGGAAAATAGGGACACAAATATTAGTAGAGTTGCATAGAAATTAGAGTAGAAGGAAAATACCATGGAAATTGGGGAAATAGCACCATATTTACAATAATGGCACTACTATCCAATAACCTTAATTTCAAGAAAACCCAGATTGGCCAAAAAAGTATAGCAGGTATAATACAGTTTTACATTGGTTCAATCATAGATTTATTAGTTTTGTTCATATTCATACTAGTTTATCTTAGATTCATACCAATTTGATCATATCTATGAAATTATGTGTGGCATGACCATTCTTATATTTAGTTTAGATACCTAGATATAAATTATTACAACTCGGTCCAAAATCCATATGCTCAAATATTATATTTTGGGGGCATGTGCATGGCATATTATTTTTAAAATCTCACTTACAAATTGGTTGATCAGATGAAATGGAAAATTCCATGTCATTATCTACATTATCTACATATAAAATCATATTCTATGTTACACACCAGTTTCATGCCTTATTCCATATGTAGTGGCTAGCATTCTTGACTGGCTCAAAACTACCTAATATACCTAAGTGGTTGTAGAGTCAACATACCTAGTTAGACATTTCCAATACTTCATGAAATTTTAGTTTTAGATGCATCTAATACACATGGGTGGGATATGATAGAGTCATATCCTAATTGAGTTCTTGAGCCACTTACATGAGAGGGTTGGACATACCATCATTCCAATCCAAGCTATTCATAGGTCATGATCCACCAAGTAGGGGCGGGAAATGATGGATTCAAAACCATATTGGGTTATTGAGCCACCCAAACATGAGGATTGTTAAATCCATTAGATTAGTCTAAGCTATTCATAGTTGGATCAATATATACATGCACACACATAGGTTTTCACCAAGTTTTTGCATTGGTTCACATACTCATTGAGGTGTATTCATTCCTTTCCTCTCTCTTATCCCTTTACTTATTTTTACTCAATTTACCTTTTTAATGAGTTTAGTATTTATTTTTGACATCTCTTAAGTAAGCAATAATTTATGCATGTTTCACTTGTAGGAAATGCATTAGAGCATGATTCACACACCAATGCCTAGCTATATAGACTTCACCTCATAGGTAAATCTAGGTACACTTTTTTTCATTTATCCTAGTCATTTCACTTTAATAAATTTCTATAATAAGGAGGGTTTAATCACTTAAAATTTATATTTGAGTGCTAATATTTCTACTCAAGATTACCTATCCCTAGTTTAGACCTAGACCTATCTTAGAACCTATTATCACATTTATACATCCTTCATATGGGACATAGGCATCCCTAATCATACCTAAATTAGTCCTAAACACTCATTTCTTGATCCTAGCCCTTCATTCCTAGTGTTTTTCTACTTGGACACTAGTGCCATAATAAGGACACTAACAACACATGGCACTAGTTTCCCAATAATGGCACTAATGTGCTTTCCCTCTCTTTTTCACAAATAATATCTTTTCAAATCTAAAACCTCCAAGGGTCAGCCTAGACCTCTTTTAGCATTCACACAAGTATCATAATAATATAGATACACGAGTTTTATCCTTCTAACCACTATATGGAAATTAGATGCAAAATACACATTCAAACTCATAACAAGTTGTGTAAAGTTAAGGTTATCAATCCCTCTTCTACCATAATTATTAATACTGCCATCTAAAATAGTCCTAAGCTCAGATTACCTAGATTTCTAGTCTCAATCATAATCAAGGCACTCAAGACCACTATCATACTAGATTAACTTGCACTTGCACTAGCACTTCGGTGGGGAAAACTGCATCAGACATGATCCCTCCTTAGATTATTGGTATGTAAGAAAATATCATCACAGTGGGGGGTGAGGATGTATAGCCTACCCCACTAACAAACACACTTTTCATCTTATATCAAATGAATACCCTAAAAACATGGTGCATTAGGGTTTGCTCACAAATTAAGTTAAAATAGGCAATACATAGGGTTTCATAACTTGTGCATGTAGGAATAGACCTCAAAGATCCAGATACAAGTGCACCTAGAAGCTTAGGACAATCCTACACATAGGACACTATTGCCAATATAGGGACACTACCATACACTTCCAATAATAGTGCTACTATCCAATTAGGACACTACTATCTAGGATGGGTTATGACATTAGGATCATGTTTCTAACATTCAAACTAACTTCTACATTAATTTATAGCGTCAAAATCATCCATATCAGTTGTTTTCCAACTAGGTTATTACTTGCACTATTTATTAATATTTTGAGAAAGCTTAAATTTAGTCAATTATGTAACAAATAAGTGGCTATATTTATTGCATATTATTAAGCATACTCATCTCTTTAATAAACATAGGATTTATACTTGCTAAGTCCTATAAGGTTAACACATCATACTAAATAGCATGCAATAGGATTCAATAATCTCTACCACCTATATTTTTAT
The DNA here is from genome assembly GCA_037957365.1 of Torreya grandis. Taxonomy (NCBI): domain Eukaryota; kingdom Viridiplantae; phylum Streptophyta; class Pinopsida; order Cupressales; family Taxaceae; genus Torreya; species Torreya grandis. The sequence goes on along the minus strand of JARHVA010004028.1, from coordinate 495,426 downwards.
GAACTATTGAATCTTAGGTTCATATTCTAGTTACATGTGGACATTCAAAAACTTACCCACTAATTTGACCTCTAACTTATCTAGTTGAATAAACACCTTGTCTAATTTGGTAGAAACTAACACTAACTTCTCATAAATACTTGATGGCATTACATTTATTGAGGATCTTGACTCCCCTAAGTAAATGTATAGGTTCCTTCCAAATAACCTAATATTCAAGAGGAAAGGGGGAACCTCAATCTTGTTCTTATGAATGAGAATAGTGGTATGGGTCATATTTTGATTAGTTTGGGTAGGCTATGTTGTCTTTTTAATTAAGGATTTCAATAGAATATCATATTATTTAATGGACAAAGTTCATGAAGGGTGATATTTTATTTAATTTTATTTATGCCCTCTAATATGTTATAGCCTCCCTCGATCTGAACTAGTTGGGCATCTACAAGATCTTTCAATTTATAGTGTTTTAGTGGCAGTGCATTATTCCTAGAGTTATGATATTATGGGGTTGCATTATTTTTTAGGTGGTCAAGTTATCAAGAGGTTAATATGGTTTTCATTTCCTAAAGGCATAATTATTCCTTTGAAATTGTTGGAATGCATAGACCTCACTAGTACTCTCCTCTGTGCCATTCTCTTCATGGCTGGGAAACTCTATAGTTTCCAGCACTATGGTCAATCTAGGGGGTATACCCAAGTTTGATGATATATGGATGATTAAAAAACACCTCATACCCTTCCATTTATCTCTATAATATATCAAAGGTACTATATAGCTCTATAAAGTCTAACTCCCCATGTGCAACTATGTTGTGCACTTGACACCAATTAGGTAGAGTTATCTCACATATGTTAACTTCATACAACTTATTAGGGGAAGGATATGGTTGGTTGTGGGGATTAATTTAATTTTTGTTTTTTATTTGGTAGGATAATTTCTTGTTTAAATATTCATCATTAGATTTTCCCATTTACCTTTATAGAATAAGTATGTCTTTATTTAGATTTTAGACTATTCACTGGATGAAATACAACTCATTTTTATTGGAATCTTAAGGTATACTTGGGGTGTTGTTAGCTGATACCAATGTCATTTGGTGATGTAATTTAGGATTAATTTTATGGTTTATTAGGTTGTGAAATCTTAGGTGTTTGTTTGGCATGGTGTGACTCAAAGGGACCTAGTTCATTATGGGTAGTAACTGAAGTATGGGAATATTCTATTTGGTATTGGGAAATAATTTCAAAGAAGGAATACATGATAATAAATTAGGAATGGGATCAATAATTTGACACTAATGATTTAACTTCCTATAATTTTTTATAGATTCAAAATAAACAAGGATTAAGTTGACTATGTGGGGGTCTTACCTTAATAACATGGTTGTCAATGGGTCTAATGCATTTTTTACATCTCTAGCGCTATTCAAGAATTTGGATGATAAAACATGGTAACTTAGCTATACATTTTTTATAACCTAACACTAAATTTTTTTATGGATTCATCAAGGTATTATTTAATGCAAGTAAATTGCTAGTTGAGGACACCAGGTTTAATGATTTTCTAAAATTGGGCCAAGATGGCACTTCTAAATTGGTCCCATCTTATTATTGAGTTTTTAGGGATTTTAAATAACCAATCATAGATTGATTCTATCAATGTGAAAGGGAAAATTCTACATGCTACATCATTGTGATCCACATTGAGAAGTCTCAGGGTAGTCTTGTATGAGGTTACATACTCTTCAACTATTCATTCTACACCAAAAGTGAAGTGTGGGAGGTATCTTTCTAGGTTCCTAGGTATGTCATAGAAAACTTTGAGAGTGTTGATATCCAACCTAGATAACCAAACAACTTAAAAATTTATTTTGTGTGGTCTATTTGGGGGAGACTATGAAGATGAACTAGTAGAATAGACTATTGGTCTGGATTTAGGTCTACAAAGTTTGGTCCTCCTATTGAACTATAAAGTTGAAATAATTAGTATACCATGATGAGACATAGATATAGTGATTAATGTAGCAAGATCTAAGGTATTTCATAAACAAATAATAGTTAGAACATTACCATTAAAAAGAATAACCAACACAAACTAATAGACTATTAAATAGGTTTATAAAATAGAGGCTCTCCTTCTAGTGTCAGTTTTTGTGTGTATTAATCATGAAATAAGATCAAAAAATAAGGATTAGTAGTTCAATAAATTAAAGTCAAAGGTAATATCAATTAAGTACTCCAAAATAATGGCCCTCTTTCTAGCACTAACTATTATCAGCCCTAAGATTATTTTTGCCTCTGAATGCACACATGGGATTGAGTGTTTCAAAGAGCAAAGTAGGAGATAATGCATGGGATAAAATAACCCCTCATTAATATTAGGATTGATTCTGGTTGAATCCAAGGATTGAGTAGGTTAACCTTTTATACTCAAAAAACTATGATTGTTACCACTGAGGGTTTAAGATATGTGCAATTGCACTTTTGATTAGTTACTAACTAAAGTAACCTATACTCATCATTTAATTTTGAGTCACACCTCATAGATTTATAAATTAGGGTAAAAATTTTGGATTCTAAAACAAACATCAAAATGAGGGTAAGGTAGATATGGAAATAGTTTTTCCAATATTGAAAGTTCTAATGCTTCAATAACTGAGCTAAGTTCCTTATGATAGTTATACCACTATGTGTTGAGTTTAATAAATGGTTCTAAATTAATTTTACATAATGGTAGGAGTATGAGGAAACATGGAATAATTATAGATCTATAAAAACCTCACTAAATATTAATATTAAAAATCTTATAGTAAATACCACATAGACTCTTCAAACATAATCTATTAATTAACATAGATTAAAAATAGTGTAAGGGAAATTAAAAGGGCTCATAAATGGGTTAGAATAATAAATCACATTATAACCACTATAGTCATTAAGAAATAGAGCATTATTTTTATTTTATTAGCATTAACATTCATTTAAGAACTAGAAATGATTGACAAATTTTAATAAATAAACTATGAATTTTGTAGAAAGTAAAATATTGCATTCATTAAAATAAGTTCATTTACAAAATCATTGATCATGATAGACATTCACAATACAAAAGGGTGAAAGAATAAGTAGGTACAATTCTATAGTAATTCTAATAGTATTTTATGACTAAGAATTATCGACCCCCAAAATAGACTATAATTATACATTTATAGATGAGGACGGGGCTTGCATCCAAGTAGCATGATATTCCCATCCTGGGCCATGATGGCCACTATAGGTTATTATAACCATATCAATTTCAAAAAGAGAATAAAATCCTCATGAATACCTTTAAAATATCCCTAAGGTCCCACCTAAATTATGTGTGAAGGGGCCTTAGATGAACCACTTCAAAACTGCCTGGACTCTACTCCCATAGTGGCTAATGCAACTACCACTAAGTCAAACTCTTGGTTTAATTTGGTCAAATTCAATAGTGGATCTCAGAAGATAATCTTTGACTAGGCCACTAACCTTTGATAAAATTAGAGTGGGGCCTCCATATCCACCTTGAATTTTGACACTTGGTTAATTATTAGAGTGGATTAGGTGGAGAGTTATAGCACCACCTAGGGTCCATCCTTGTTCTCCTTAGCCAACTTATTTCTCATGACATGGTTGAAGTGACCTAGGTGGAATATGAACTTATCCCTATCCAATAGAGTACCATATGGGTAGAATATCATAGAGATATTAACCTTGTTAAATTAAGCTAATATATTTTTCTTTCCTTTTTTAAGGGGGACACTATAGTCTATGTCAAGTTTAGCCACTCCTTAGTTACATTCCTCATGATCCTAACATATGTTTGGTATAGGATCAAGTAAAAACTAGGCATGAAATTAATTTATAGAAACATGCCCTTGTGTTTTATAATTGCCACCTTCCTTCACTTGGTCTCTACTAGAAAAATTATTTCCAAATAATCATGGGTCCTTTGAATATGCATCTTTCTACCCACCAAAGTCTCCACCACTTTTCCAAGAGTTGATTAAATATGAAAGAGGGAGTCCTTGACTTCTCTGCTTAGTTCAATATGGACGGATCTCTTCATACATGTTTCCAAGACTCATACTTGCTCATACATGTCCTCTATCAACTTCTCTAACATGTTATGTATGGCTTGGAGGACTGAGACAGGGTCTTCGATTACCTTTTCCTCTCTTATGGAAGTCCTCACCCTAGTGAGGGATAAAAGTTACTATTGGTTATATTAGACCATAGGGTTCCCATCCTATATGGAATTTTGAGTGAGGATCCTTACATGTTTCATGTGGTATAATTGAATTCCCATTGCACATTGGTGTCTCCCTATATTATCATCTTAGGTGCCTTCGACACCATAGCCATTCCTAGGGTGGGAGGAGGAGGTGTTGGTGGGAAGGATGAATGAAGAAATTAGTGTATGAAAATAAGGCATGGGGGTGTAAGGATACATGATGAATGGGGAGGCCCAAAAGAATATATATGCTTGAAACTAGCTCTAAGCCATGTCAAACTATGGGGCTATGACTCTAAGGAGATGGGCATTCAACATAAAGAAGTAAATTGTCTACTTAAAGACAAATCCCTAAGAATGTAGGATGATGGAAATGGGTGGCCTAGGAATGATGCATGGATCCACTAGTGATAGTGTAGTAGGGGAAGTTGGAGCATGTGGAGGAGGCTGAGAGGGAGAAATTAGTACATAGATAGGAGGTTGAGTGTAAGCTACCTTTTAATTATTTAGTGGCATTTTTCTTGGATTAGATCTATATGTTGTAGTTAATGGAGTAGGGGTGGCATAAGTTATAAGGAATGACTGAGGAACCTTTTGGGTAACCTAAGGTACTACTAGAATGGCCTAGGATACCTATGATGTGCACATAGGTGTACTTATCACTAGAGTTATATCCAAAAAATTTAGGTTGGGGAACCTATAAGTACCTAGATCTATAGAATGACTAGTAGGGGTACTAGAGTAGTCCTTGATTATGGAAGATATGATACATATTTGAAAAAAGAGGTGAGAAAATTGTGCATGGACAAGGCCAAAGGTACATAGGTGAGATATGGATGGGTTGAAATGGAAAATAATGGAGGTATAATGTGGGAGAATACTGAGGGACTAGTAAATTAGTAGTGTTATGAGAGGCTAATAAAGAGTGGATGAAGTAAGGGAAGGGACCTAATATGGTGCATATTATTAGTCCTTCCTTAAAATTATCTATGGGCTGATTGGAATGTCAAACATGAGTGCTTGAGTAACCTTGGATAAAGCTATTTGGGGTGAAACCACTTGAGGTTGACCTAACTAAACTAGAAGAGGTGGTGGAGGAGTTGAGGGCTAAAGTGTAGGAGGAACTTTATGAGAAGAATCTATAAGGACTCCTTATATAATTATCCTCAAAATCTATGGGGAATTTATTAAACCTCCTTGTCAAGATGAGTCAATGTGGAAGAGGAAAGGCCAAGCTTGATGGATGTCTCAAGCTAGACCTTCATTCCTTTTTTCTTCTTCTAAGCCTTAATTATGGTGAACACCTCTAGAGCATCTGCTAGATTTAGGTAGATCTCATCATCATCATCATCATATTTGAGATGGTGGCCATAATTGAGGTTAATATGGGCCTTATTTTTATCTAGGTTAGCCCATATAAAACCATGCAAGTTCTTATCCCTATGATCTTCCCTTCCCAAGGTAAGGGAGTCCCTCATAATTACCATCTTATGTAGTGGAGGGAAATCATGATACACGTATTGCTTGTTAGTGATCAGGAGATGTGGGAAGGCCCTCTACTAATAGTTGATGTAGTGTAAAAAGATGACTTTGATTAGTTAATATATTATTTATTTCTCTATGAGGTGGTTTGAGACTTGATACATTAGGTAGAGTGGATCCTTGAGAGTCTCTACCATATGGATGATCATGTCATTCTTGATAGTACCAACAGTCATCAGTGGGATTGAGATATTTATATATTTAATCTAATAAATGAGGCATGGGTGCCTCATTAATGACCATGTATACCACTAGGTAGAAGGACTCATATATCTATTATATATGGTTATGATAATGGTGGACATATAGTTTGTAGAAAAACATATGGACCACCACAACCTTAGAAACCCATGATCAAAAAGTAGAAGGTTTAAATGTGAGTGTCCCATAGATGACATCTACAAAGTATCTCATCATGTAAAAATCATCAAATCCCTACGCATCTACCACTACCTTGATTATGTTGAAGTTAATTATCCCTCATAGGTTAGGGACTTTATCATGTTGTAGGATTATGTGGAGTAGGGGAATCCATAGGAGGTTGATGTGTAGACAATCATCCTCCCTAAATAGTAGGTCAAGGAGGATCATTCTAATGTAGGATCCATATTTAAAAGTGTAGACAATATACATATTCACATATATATTGTTGACCCACCTTGCATCAGGGTTCTTGTCCTAGTCCTTCAGGATGTCATGAATCTAGTGAGTGATAGTCTAGGTGGTTACATTAGACAAGTTGTAAGAGAGGGTGTAATCAAGGAGGTTGTAGTAGTCCTTGGAGTTGAATTCCAAGATGTCAATAATCTAATTGAGTTGACATGAATTCAAATTTGAGTTGGTGGCCCAATATTTCCCATTTATTTCTTAATTTGAACATAAACTAAGAGATATCAAATATATGCCACCTTCTATATTTGGTGATCATGACATGATGTTTTAAATTATCCAATCAGGGCCTAACTTCCCATCTAATTAATACCAAGATCATGGTAGGAATATAAACATATCATCTTTGAGTCTTCTTAGTCAATTCTTGTTGTGTGCCACATGTACTTTGCTAATTATTCTTTGTGTAATGGTTACACCTAGGTATAGCCCAATGCCTTTTATTTATACACTTGGGAGAAATAGAATGCTATTTAGAGGACATGTGGCATATTTTAATTAGCATTTTAAATTTTAATGTACCTTATTATAATATCCCTAGGTTATTTTGGGCTCTTCCTTCCAATCTACATGAAAATACTATATGGCATGATGTTCTATGTTTGGATCCCATAGGTTCTGATATCTTTGTTAGGTAAGACACTAACATGCCTAAAAATGGGTCACATGGTCCTTTTTAAATTGGTCAAGATCTCCCAAGATCTAACATATATGAAAGTCTTAAGAAGGTAACCATTTAACCACTAAGGCAATCTCACTAGTTAGATCTTGACAAATCTTACTTCTAAAACACACAATGTTCTTCCACTCAGATGGGCTCTCCCAAGATTTGACATCTCTAATAGTTCTAGGAGACTAACCTTTATGAATTCAATTAATGTGACATTCTCCCATTGGGTCAGACTCCCCTAGGCTTTGAAATCCTTGATAGTGTTGGGATACTGACCTATTTAACTTTAGGGAATCCTAAATTGGCTAGGCTCTAACAGGTTTTGACCTTGTTATTAGTGATCCATGTGACATTATTTAATTAAAACATCCTCCCTATATAAATCCACCAAAAATGACTAAGTAAAAGGGAAATAAGCACAAAAAATTATTTACTCACCTAGCTACTATCTGGATTACACAAGGTGCCACAAAGGACTCTAGGAGTTTGAAGTTCAAGATATTGAGACTCTAACAACCTGAATATTGGATCAAACTTGTAGGAAATTTAGAGCATTAAATATTCTAAGTATGAAAGTATCTCATTTAATTTGGGATGCTTCTAATATTTGATTGAGATAACTTTAGAGGTCACAAGGGCTTTTGACAAGGATCAATCGACCCTTACAAACAAGCCACATGTTCAGGGAAACTAGGGTAGAATGGGAATTTTATTATTCTCTCCTAATGGAGTTGGTCAAACTAGGATACGAGGTTTGATAACTTTGAAATATATCATTTTAAAGAGGGGTTCCCCATTTATATGAGAAAAATGGTGTGTGTTAGCCATAACATATCTCCTAAATGAGATGCCCCCATGTAGTTATTTTATCTCTCAACCACAATTCATGTCTATCATATACTGATTCATTTACTATATCATCATTTAGAATATCATTAATTTGATTATATTCATATTCTATATATTAATCACTATTTTATTGACCATGAATATGATTATAGTCATAAATGTATTAATGTCTATAAATATAACTAATTTATTAGGTTTTCATTGTTATTCAATATTCTCCTTATTATTTCTTTAATCAAAGGACCTAGATATGAGGAATGTTTTTCAGTATCTCACGTAAAAATCATTTTCATGATACTAATATTAGTAGGTACATATTGATTTTTAATTTCTTTCTTCAGAACTTATTTCTTAGTTAAATATAATATCTTAATTTCTTCTTTTATAAGTATAATTTATTATTTAGCTTGTGTTTTTTTGCAACTTGTCTTTTATTAATTTCCCTTTTTATAACATTTCATGTTGCAAAATTTCTTGTTGTAACATTTTGTGTAATATTTTATTTTCTTCTTTTTTCATGTAATTTTTCATTTTCCAATTGTTCCTTATAATATTCAACCTCAATTTTCATATTTTTTTCAATTATATAAGGTATGCTTGAACTTATAGTGTTCTAGTGGATGTATCTATTGTAGGATCACCATTATCAATAATATTTTATAATTTTATCTTAAAATGCCAAAAATTATTTGTACAATGTCCATACATTCTATTATAGGCATAATAGTATCTATATCTTTGTGGAAGATGCATATAAGGTCATGTGATCAAATTTTTCTTAAGCATATCCCTTAAAATGTCACTTTGTTTCTTATTAACATTATGTAAATTGTTTAGATCATTAGTTGTATATGTATTATATTTTGTGATTTATATTTGAGATGAAATCTTTTACGGCACACTTTTTTATATGGAGAGGTAAAAATGAAATTGACACTAGTATATCTAGGATTGTTGAATGGGAAATATTATCCTCAAGTGATGAAATATTTAGACACATTTAGTTTTGGATAGTCTCTATGAAATCCATCATAGAAACTATCTGATCTAGAATAGCCTCCTTACATACATTACAACATATATGATTTGAAGATTCAATATTCATATAATATTTTCTTGGAGGATGCACCCTACTTGTTGGGATACTAATAACATGAAGCTTCATAATATAGGTTTAAAAGGAGGAAGGAAAACTCAAATTTAAGCCAAAATAATAAATAAATGTGAAAAACTTAAAATGAATAGAATCCAAAAAGTGAATTTGGGAAGAAATGATCACTTAAAAAGGGTCAAATAAAGAACCAACCACATAAATAAAACCATGAATAATTTTTCCAAACCAAAGGATTTTTTTGATAAAAATAATTACATAAAGGAATTAGGAAAAATATTTATTAGTGATCACATTTATGTATTTGGGTAAATATTATTTGTAATATTTTATGATTTGTTATGATAACTCATAATATTTGGATAATATATTATTGTGTGAGTGAGTTGTAGTCACAACTCATGTAGCTATTCTAGGATTAGTTGAGTATATTTAGTGATAAGATAGTGTCTTGTGGAGATATTTGGTGATAAGGGTTCACTCCATAACATTAGTGGTTACTCTAACTAGGAATAAACATCCTAAATAATTTTATTTTTTATGTGTATTCACATTTATTTTGGAAATCCATTATTTCATGTGTGTTTAGCTTATGATAAACTAAACCTGAGTCATTATCTAGTATTAGAGAAATAAATTATTTTTTAAATTAGAAAATTAATTTGTTATATAGTGGAAATTGATATTCTCATTACCTTGAAGATGAGAGATTAATTTACATGAAGAGTGTGTTTGTTTTGATACACATTTTTTTTTGTAAAATTAGAGGTTATTTTAGATATGTTAAGGTATTATGCGCTTTGAGCACATATTAACTCATTAGTGTTACTTATACATTGGATTAATGCTTGGGTCAATACTCTATAGGTTCATTTCATTAAATCACCTATTGAATTCTCTGACATAATTTCATCTTGGTTATGTTATTGCCTAATTATTTTGTGTCCCTATTTATTCCTAGGTTATTGTTAATCCTATGTAAAACTATTTTATGGAATCCAAATAAATGTGTGTGTCCTTATTCATGGATAGGTTAGTGGTTAACCTAATTAAAACCATTTTAATGTTAAACAAATGGTTCTTGCTTATAGTTCCCATACTGCTTCAGTTGTTGATAAGTCCCTGACAATGAATGGTTGATGACAGATAGTTCTTGTTTATAGTTATCATACTAAATTATATCAGTGATAAGTTATTGATAATAAATGGTCGATGAGAGGTTGATTAGTTCCTTCTCTACCTTAAATTTTAGTTGTATACCAAGATCATGAACTAGTGGATATAACAAACTATAAAATAAGTGTAATTATTTTTCTACCATGTTAGCACTAAGGGGGGAATGTCAGGAAAAATATTTATTAGTGCTCACATTTATGTATTTGGATAAATATTATTTATAATAGTCTATGAGTTATCGTGATAAATTTTAATATTAGGATAATATATTATTATGTGAGTGAGTTGTAGTCCCAACTCAAATAACTAATCTAGGAGTAGTTTAAGATGTTTAGTGATAAGAGAGTGTCTTATGGAGAGATTTGGGGATGAGGTTTGACTCCATACCACTAAGGGTTCCTATAACTATTTATATGTACTCCCATGTATTAAAAATCAACCTCAAGAATTATAATTTGTTTTTTCATTCACATTTATTTTTTAATTCCATTAATTCATGTGTGTTTAGTTTATGATAAACTAAACTAGAGTTATTAAAATAAAACATATAAATTCAAAATATACAAAATACATACATAATTTTAGAGTTAATATGTTTTTATCCAAATAATATGACTAACAAAAACTATTGAGTGTTTTATAAATAGATATGTTTTTAATGAAATATTATCCAAACAAGGACAAAAATAATAAAGGAATCCCTAATAGTAGAATAAGCATGGAACCTAAGGTTAAAAGAGGATAAAACATAAAATTTACACCTATGAATATGGATTTTTAAAATAAAGTCTAAATATCAAAACCTAGGGCATAAATCTAAAATCATGAAAAGAAGGAAATAAACCCTAAGGTAAATTTATGGTTTGACGTTATCACTATATAAATAGGTTCACAAATATACTTTACCTTATTTTTAGTATATGAACTTAATAAGATATAATTTTAAACTAATTCAGATTATATGAGATATGAAAATAAACACAAATATGAGTTTAAAAGGTATAATCTAATATGACAATATCACTTACTATTTATAGAAAGCACCATGAGGATAAATAGAAATATAATTTTATTTTATTATGTAGTTCTGAGACTGAATGCTGAATTAAAAAATGCTAGGAAATTAGACTAAGAGTTAGTCAAATTAGGATTTGAGTTTCTAGATGCACATAGATAAAACCATTAGCTTCAGGATGCCACCAATTGATGTTATGTCCTATAAATTTATGGTTTGGTTTGGATGAGTTTTTATTATTTTTTCTACACAATCTAATGTGCACTTCTATGCTATCTCTATCTACAATATTTAGTGGACATCTATGTGTGTAATTTTATAAATTTGTCTCCTCATCTCTAAAACCTTATGTTCACTTTAAAAACTATTTTTTGGCCTAAAAATATGGAAAAAAATGTGAGATAAGCTAACCCCAACCATTCAAAGATGATGAATAGTTAATCACTACTTCAATTTCCAATACTCCAAATATAGAATCCATACTACATGTTATTATACATATTCTGTGTATATGTTTAATAGTGATATTTTATAAAATATAGCTATTGTCTCAACCAAAATCCTAATGTAAGAAACATTTACGAGATTAATTTCTTGAAGAGGACTTTTGGACAATAAGGGACTTTCATCCTCCCAGTTTAGGATTTATTCAAGAGCAAATTAGGGAATTGGCTATAGGTATTAGGATCCATGATATATACTAATTTAAATAAATATATAAGAGATACAATGTTATTATTAGAGGTCCAATACTTGATTTAATAAAAAAATTCTAATTCACACCTAGTTCACTTGGTTTCAAACTTAAGCCCTAGTGGGCTTCACTTCACCTATTTATAAATAAAGGGTAAAGATGATTTGGTTGAAATCAAACATTAAAATATAGGGAGTAGATTAAGGTATAAAATGGATTCATATTTCATGAAATATATAAAAGCTTTAAGAAAGAGTGTGTGTTTAGCCACTATTATACCATTGTGTACCGATTTTGATGAGGAGATTAAACTTATGATCACACTAGGAAGGAGTTTGAGGAGACAGTGAGAATAATTAATATATGAAATATCCACAAAATATAAATACATAATAATTGCTTTTATTAAATTATACATAAGACATTAAAAGTTAAATGAAAGCATCAAACACACATATTAACAAGTGTTTATAAGAAAACATAGAAATTTCATAAAAAAATAGAATATATAGGCACATTATAATTATTATAATCATCATATATAGTAGGGTACATTATAGATTATTTTAAATTAACACACATTAATCAAACATAGGATTTACTGGACAACATCCATACAAACAAAAACACTATTGGGAAAAAGTATGAAAACTTGCATTGATTTCAATAGAGTTTTAGTTATGTACAAAATGCTAACCCTTTTCAAAATATAATAGGGCCTCTTATATTAGAGTGATAAGACCTATGTCCAAGTAGCATGTGTTCCCACTCTAGGCCATCATGTATTGAAATGGTTAAAACTAAAGTTCAGCAAAAAATATTTCATATCCAAAATAGGTAGAATATAATCCTTAGGTCCCACTAGAAAAGAATTAGAGGGAAGTTGGAGGGGAACCACTCCACAATTACTTGGGACATGCCTCTTTAGTTGCTAATGTGGATTTTACTTGATAAAATTCTTAGTCTATTTTAGGAATATTCATGGGAGGCACTCAAAAGATCACCTCAACTTATGTTAGCAGCTACTAATACACTTAGAATGGGGTGTTAAGGGAGACCTTTACCTTAGACACTTGGTTGATAATCACTATATACTACATTTATACCTATATAATAACCTTGGCTCAAGAATGATTGGCCTTTTCCACCTTCATTCTCATGATGTATTCAAATTTATCTAGGTGGACTTTGGATTATCTTATATCTAGCAAGGTACCATTTAGATGGAAAAACATAGTGATGTTGACCTCTTTAAAATATATAAGCATCAAATCCTTTCCCTTCTCTAAAGGATCTATGAATTTTTTTGTGATCTAAGAATTTGACTCAAGAGAAGATGGTTAGTATGGTGTTAGTCACAAAATGAAAACAAAATAAAAGAAACACACTAATAACATAACATATCTAGGCCTAAACACTAGGGAGAGCTTAGTCAACAAAAAAAATGACAAACACAACTAAAAAATAAGGAATGAAAACACAATAATTCCTTCACCTTCCTTGGATGCTCCAATTTCCTTTGTAGTGGTGGCTTGCTTGGTGTGTGCTCATGAAGTCATTGGTAATGGAAGCTTGGATACCTCTATCTCTCCTTAGCATTTTGTCTTGTGGCTTGGATTGGATTGGAATTAATCTGGCATGGTACCACTAGTTTATTGAAGATTTTGGAACCAATCTTGAATTATAACTTTTCACAAATTAATCTTAGAAATGATGTTCACAGCCTCTCTATGTATAGATTTTTGAGAATGTCTAGAAGGAACCTGAACCATCTATCTTGAGATTGAGATGTGTGGTTGAGAATTAATTAAATTTTTGGAATTAAGTTTATAATTATCCTCATCATGACATTGGAATAAGGGTAAATTAAGAGGCATGGAGGGCATCATGGAAGGCATTGATGAGGCATGGAGGGCATGAATCCTGATATTTGTAGCATTTATGGCCTAGGGATGTCTTCCAAAGAAATGAGGTCACATGATGATGTAGATATTTAATATTCATCTCCAAAAATTAATTTTTAACAAGTTTCTATGGAATTATTAATTATGCCTTGATTTGGGTTAATTAGCTCTTAAGCATGTTTAAGCACTTTGTGCACAAATTACTCAAATTAATCAGAATGCCTTGTTATTGGTCCAAAATTTGACTAGATTAGAATTGAAATCAAATGTCAGATGCATTGGAACCATTATACCATTTAGGATGTTACAAATATCAAATGATAAAGGCACATATTCTGTGCAAGAGATTTAATAGGAAATATTAATCCAGAGAACCTAGGTGTAAAATTACCATTTTGACTTAGAATGATCTGATCAAAGTTAGCTAGCCCATAAATTACATTGCCCTATTTAGGGATACCATAGCCAAAATTGGCACTTGAATATGTTAGTTTCACATCATTTAGCATGTTTTAGTGTTTTTAGGCTAAATCATGCATTTTAGGTTAAATTGGCTAAAAGCATGATTGGAGGTTATTGGTGGTCAAATTTAGGTGTATACATTTTACCCCTATTTGGGAAGGCATTGCAAGCTATAAATGCAATAATGTCTTCTCAAAGAATGAAAAATTCCTATATGCATACAACTACAATGATGATAAACTAACTATATTTTGCCCCCTCAAGGAAACAATTGGCACAAGTAGGTTGGTAAATAGTCCATCAAAAAGAAAGAAGTGAAGCGAGGGGACCAAAGAAATAAAAGATGATGGGGTGAAAAACATAATGAGACTAAAAAAGAATGCAAGTGGGATAGTGTGTAATGATTTATCCAAAGGTAGTTATAAACATTTTATCCTAATAGTGGAAACATGGTATGATAACACAATGATTTTCCCAAAGGTGATTATAATCATTGAGAAGATGGAGCTACCCCATTTAGGATAGACAAACAAGATAATAACATGCCCCTTTATAGGCAAAAAAAGTAAAGTGGTGACAACATAATGCTTTTCCTAAAGGTGTTATAATCCTTGAGAAATGCAAGTGGGATGGTGTATAATGATTTGCCCATAGGCGGTTATAATCATTGGAACTCAATTATGGAAAACATGATAAACTTGTATAAGGATATTGATAACTTAACATAGAGGGTAATGATGAATTAGAACAACCTACTAGTAGGGAGATGCTCATCTAAACTAATAAATGTTAAATTATTTCATGGTTAATTACTTTATTTGGGATATGATTGAGAGTGAATTAGGATGTTAATGACAAAGAGATGCCACCATTACTGAATATACTTCTTGAAGATAAGGTCTATTTTAGCACATGTCCATAGGCATCATGATATAACATCATGAAGACTTGGACAAAATATGAATGAGGACTAACTCTCATAATCCAATACTTAATAGAAAATAATACACCAATGATATAAACCATGATGACAGTGTAAACATATGAATATGGATGGATTTAATTGTAAGTGTGGGCAAGGAATCACCCAATGAACACACATAAACTGAATCAAGGCAACAATGTTGAAAGTAAACAAACAAGTAGATAAATAAATAAAATAAGAAGAAATAAATAAAAAAAGTAATGAAAACCCTATGAATATTATCCCTAGAAAATAGGTGATAACTTAACAAACAAAAAAAATGGGGGAATAGAAGAAAAAAAAAGGGGTGACTGAATTGTCTCCATATACACTAGGAAAGTGGACACTACCTATATAGTTCCATAGATGTAATATCTAATAAAAAACTTTAGGCCAAATGTAGTTCTCCCAAGGAATGGGAAGAATGTAATAACTGAGGAAAAGAAATATAATGGATGTGATAGAAGAAGATGAAAGATCTTGTAAAATGGTAAGTGCATGAGAGAAAAAAGGCCAAAAATATGGGGAAACTAAATGACAAGTGATTTGCTTTTAACTTAGTAAGGGTTCCCAAAATCCTTAAGGCAAAGAAGTGGTCAATGTTTTTGTTCTTTTCTAATGCTTTTACAAATATTTTTGGAATTTTTGAAGTATCTCAAATTGATCAAAAATGATAAGACACTAAAAGGTTCAAGCTCATAAAATGGTAAGAGCATTCAAACTTAGGTTGCTCAAAAAATGTAGAGAGAATTCAAACTTAGGTTGATTGTAAAATGGTGAGAGTATTCAAACTTAGGTTGCTTGTAAAATGATGAGAGTGTGGCTTAGGTTTCTTACAAAATGGTGAAATAATGGATAAAAGGGTGACTGAGCTAACCTTAACAAGTATTGAGCATTGCATACGTAGTCCCAGAGTAGGACCTCAAGTCATTATAGTTATGCCTTTATAGTGGAGGAAGTCGACTAGTGTAGCAATCAATTCAAACAAAGTAGGCATAGTTGGTAAAAAAGGCATAGTACGACATAAGAAGTGGAAAGTTGGTACATCAAGGCTTAATGTTTCCCCTAGCTTTCCCATAGGTGGTTATAACTAAGACATAATGATATAGATTGATGGTACTAATTTTCCTAAAGGTAGTTATAATTAGTAACAAGACTGGTGGTAAGAAAGGAATAACAAACAAAGGATGAAATTGTCAAAACTTCTATCATATTATCCAAAAATACACCCTCTATCTAAAGTAATTAAACTAATTGATGAACTAATTAGATACCTTGATGTTGAAATTGTGTAATGAATGACAAAAACCAAGGTCAAATAGGATAGGCTTTAGAACACATTGGGTCAGTAAGATGGAAGCAGAAAGTGGATATAATAAAGAGGATGGATAAAGATAGTATTTGTATAAAGAAGAATAGTGATAAAATGGCATAATTGAAATAGTCCTTACAAACAATACACTTTAGCACTCAAGCATAGTACCACTTGAGATAAATAATATTCATTGGCTCAGGAAGTTCCTCTCCATCTGGTGTGGTAAGCCTATATGCTCCTGATACATAATATATAGTGATGATGAAAGGCCCTATCTAGTTTGGTTTGAATTTCCCTTTATGCTTCTTCTCAATCATGCTATTCTTTTGGTTTTCTTTAAGAACAAGATCCCCAAGTTCAAATGTTTTATACTTAACATGATGATTATAGTGGCCTTTGAGATAGTTTTGATATGTTTGAAGATTGTTGAGTGTGGTTATGAATTTTTCATCAAGTAGGTCTAGCTCTTTTAGGCAAGCTACTCGATAGTCATGATCATCTAGGACATACTTGAAAGAGATGCATAGTGAAGGCAATTCAACCTCAATGGGAAGGATGGATTTAGTACCATAAACAAGTGAGTATGGAGTGCCTCTTGTGGGAGTATGATGATTGGTATAGTATGCCCAAAGGGTAGGGAATATCTGAAGATGCCAATCATGATCAACATCATTGACAATCTTTTTGAGAATATTGATAATGGTTTTATTGGATGCCTCAGCTTGGCCATCACCCTGAGGGTAATATGTTTCCAAAAAATGTTGTGAGATGTTATATTCAATATATAACTAGTCTAAATCCTTATTTTTGAATGATACTCCATTATCAAATATAATGTTAGAGGAAATACCATAGCAGCAAATGATGTGGTTGAAAAATGATTTTGGAAATTTGCTTTCCAGTCATGTGAGGGGTATAGCTTCAACCCACTTAGTGAAATATTCAGTGGAAATAATGGTATGTTTATGGACATTAGATGAATTTGGGTTAATCTTCCTAATGAGGTCAAGTCCTCATGTAGAAAATGGCCATGGTGTCAACATCAGTTTTAGAGTTTTTTTGGGGGCATGAATCAGACTAACATGCCATTGACATTTATCACACTTTTTGACATATAAAGTGGAATCTACGTCCATTAATAACTAGTAAATAAAATATTTTTGGATAATACTATCCTACTAGAATGAGCTCCAAATAATCCTTCGTGAACTTCTCTTAATGATAGCATAGACTCTGTTAAAGTTAAATAATGAAGAAAAGTTCCATCAAAACTATGATGGTAAAGGGTGGATCTAAGTAAAGTATAATTAGTGGAGTGATGAATGAAGGATTTGGTTTATTTTAAATATAGGTTAGGTGGAAAAAATTGGTCATGAAGGTAGTTGTAAAGGTCTGGGTACTAGATAGAATTAGGACCAACAATATCAAAAATCATGGCAATGGTTGAAGGTTCATGACCTAGTGCTAACAAATTATTAATGATGAACTGATACTCTTTAGCTTTATTTATTTGTTGAATTAGAGATCCAATAGTAGCCATGGAATCTATAGTTCTATTACTATCCCTCAGTATGTGCTCAAACTAAATGTTGGCAATTTGTTGTTTAAGAGTGTCGACCATGGCTTTATATGGACCAACTTGTCATCTTTGGTCTAAAAATGATTTGTAACCTAATTGATGATTAAATGAGAATCACCATAAAATTTGAGATTAGATATATTCCAATGCACTACTTGTCAAATTCTTAAAATAAGTGCTTCATACTTGGCCATGTTTTTTGTATAAGGAAAGTTGATTCTGAATGATTTAAGGATTAGATTCCCCTATGGTGTAATAAATAATAGGCATAATCTTGATCCATGTGTAGTAAATGAACCATCAAAATATAGATTCTAGGTCTACTCTTCAAGGGGTGTGTTTATAATGGTCATTATGGATTCATCAAGAAATTGAAATGTGAGTGGTTGTGTCTATGAGAGGTACTTCAACAAGTTGATTTGCAAGAACTTGTCCCTTAATTGCCTTTTTATTAACATACTCTATGTCAAAATCACTGATAATCATGATCCATTTAGCCATTATACCTTGAAAATATATATTATATAATAGATAATTGAGTGGATCTACCTTTGAAATGACCATGGTCTTATTATTGAACATGTAATGGCATAGTTTCTGAGCTGTGAAGACTATGGCTAGACAAACTTTTTCAATAGGTGCATAGTTATGTTCATATGTAACCAAGGTATGGCTTAGGTAGCATATGATGTGGTCCTTTCCATTGTCATCATGTTGATCCATGAGTTACCCTAGAACATGGTTGGTGGTTGATAATTATAACAAGAATGGATTTCTTTGCATATGAGGTGATAAAATAGGTAGATTAACAAGATAGTCTTTGAATTGTTGAAAATATGTTTGGTAGTGATCATCCCAGTGAAATGAAACTCCCTTTTTTGAAAGGTATGTGAATGGGTGAAACTTGTCTACTAAATAAGAGATGAAGCATCAGATTGATTGGATCTTACCTTGTAAACTATGGAGTTGTTTCAAATTAGTTGGTGGTGGCATCTTAGTTATAGCATGGACTTTTACCAGATCAACTTCAATACCTTTATGAGATAAAATGAATCCAAGTAGTTTTCCTGAAGTTACACCAAACACACATTTATTTGGATTGAGTTTGACCTTGTACTCCTATAATATTTCAAATATCTTATGCAACATTGTTGGATGGTCAGCCCTAGTTTTGGATTTTCCTAATATGTCATCGACATAGTCTTCAACAATATCATGTATCATATCATTGAATACGATAGTCTTGGCCATTTGATATTCAGATCCAACATTCTTAAGGCTAAATGACATTATTTGATAACAAAATGTTCCCCATGGAGTGGTGAATGTTATTTTATGTTGGTCTTTTAGTGATATTCTGATTTGGTTATATCCTAAAAAGCCATCCATGAGTGAAAGCATTTAAAAACTAGTCGTGGAGTTGATGATCATGTCGATATTAGGTAAAGGAAAATCATCTTTAGGAAAAAATTTATTGATGTCTAAAAAATTAGTAAAAATTTTGATCCCTTTAGGTTTTTTACTAATATGTATGACATTAGAGATCCATTCTGAGTAGTTAATGGATCAGATACATCCTACTTCTAAGAGTTTTTCCAACTCATTCTTTACCAACACAACAAAGTGAGGATGCATCTAACATAGCTTTTGTTTTACTAGTTTTGCATTAGGATTAACCATAAGATGGTGCATAACCAAGGGGGGGTCTAAAACTGACATGTCAGAATAGGCCCATGCAAAGATATCTACAAATTCTTTCAATAAAGTTGTAAAGATGTCACATTCCTCCTTAGTGAGGGATGCTCCTAATTTTATCCATTTCAGGTCTAATGGAGTCTCGATATTTACCTCTATTGTATCTTCAACTAGAAGGGTTGAGCCATCTTCTAGGATAGTAGGTAGTGACTTGAACTATTAAATTATGTCAGGGTCCTCCATTAGGACTTGCTCTTTAACTTCTCCTAGGCATGATGAATCTAAGTCCCCTAATGAGAGATCTAGCCATGTGACAAAAATAGTTATAAATTATTAAAGAATTTGATCAAATAATTATTATTTCTCAAATCTAAACTCTAATCCATAGGAAAGTTCATTATTGGTGGTCTCCTAGTCTAAATTCAAAGAAGAATGAACACCCCCATCTAATGGTGCTTGAAACAAGTTTTCACCACTAGACTAGCCTTTATATTTACTTTCTCCTTGGTTAGAAAGTGCCTCAAAGAGGTTTTCACTTTGGGACCTCAATGTTTTACTTATTTATTTTTGGATAAGGGTGTTCACTCACTCTCCACAACAGGCTATAGGATCCAATGTGATTGAGAACCCTGATATGTGATCTCCCAATGGAACATTGTCTCTAAGGCTTAAAAAGTCATATAATGCCTCATCATTTTGGAACTCATCAATCGGTAGACTAGATTCTTATTGGTCTCAATCTATTAGTTGGGGATAATATAATGGAAAATAGTTGTGATGAATGGCTAAGGTAAGGGTATAAATGACATTGTTATCAAATAGGTTAGTTTCAGCTAGGTCATCAAAAGTGAGGCTATGATTAGACTCTGCTTCACTGTCAACATCATCAGTACTAGTCACTAGTGATGTAGTTTGAATAAGATATGTGGGATCACCACTAGGGGGTTTAAATCTAAGTCCATAAGGTCTTTCATACTTAGTCATGGAAATTGGTTCAATGGTTCCTTATTGATTTAGTCTGAGGCCTCTTCCTTCATAATTGTGACACTCCATGATCCTATTAAGAATAAGATACTTGGAATTTTTATAACAATTAGCTTGGTTTTCATTATATAACCATGATTCATCATCTTCAAGAGGGTTAGGTCCTAGGCCAGATGCTGGTACAAATGTGATAGGTCCCTTATCTTTGTTCTTTTGTTATTGATGCATATGTGGGATGACTTTAGGTCACCTAAAGGTTTTTAGATTTTGAGGAAGATTAGTAATATGAAATTTATCATGGGTCACATACTCTCTTGGTCCATTATCTAAAATGATGAAATAATTAGAAACTTTAGGAGTTGGCATGTAGGAAAGGGAATCCAAGGTATTAGGATCTATGTAATTATCTAGTGAAGGATCAATACGTATAGCTTTTCCTTTATCCTATTTGGAACTTGGATTCATATTGTACTGATAATTATAGATTTAAAATTTGGCCTCAAGATGCTTGCAATGTTCATATGGGTGTAAATCTCCTATAATATTCACTTCCATCCTTGAGTGGGAAGACATTGGTTTAGTGTTGATGGGACTACACTAATATCATGTAACCAAGGCCTACCTAGAAGCATATTGTATGATAACTCAAGATCAAGCACATGATAAAGTGTATCATGGGTCAAAGGCCCAACGATAATTAGAAAACTAATGGTGCCTTGTGATTCTCTTTCCTAATGATCATAAGCTTTGATGGTTATTGTTTTTGTCTAGAGATCTACCATTATGTACCCAAGAAACTTGATGAGCTTTAGAGACACTATGTTGAGGCCAGATCCATTTTCTATAAGGACATGTTTCACTTTATTCCATAAGATACAAAATTATATGTACAATGGGTTATTATGGAGTGGGCAAAGAGAAGACATATCAATTTGATTGAATGTGACTTGTTTGGCTAGAGCTAGGTGTCCAACCAAAGCTTGAAAGTTATTAGGGGATATGTCACTAGCAATAGTGAACTGGGTCAAAAACTCAATAAAGATTTTTTTGTGGATTATTGGCATTCATAGCAAATATAAAATAGAAATTTGTGCTAGTGTTTTTTGTAATTATTCCATAATATCAAAATTCTTATCTTGGTCAGTAGTGATTGGTTTATTCTGAGGTTAAATGGTTGGTTGGATGATAGGAAAAGTGGCAAATGGATATGGTCATGGGATAGTAATATTCAACCTTCATGTTGTGATTGCACAATTGGGATTAAATACTAGACTATTGTTTTTAAATAATATTAAGAATAGTGTAGGACCAGAAAGGACAAGTCTTGATTACCGATGCACTTGCATGTGGTCACATGGTAAGGACAAGTTGTCGATATAAGGTCCAAAAAGGGAAGTCCTAAGTTTCTAATTTGCATGTATGCATTCCCAGGTCAAATAAGGATTATCCATGTAATTTGGCTAAATGTTGTTGTTTAGCAATGGTCTAGATTGATTAGTGTTTGGTCTAGGATTAATGGATATGGTATTAATGCTACCCCTACAATATGACCTACAACCCTATTGTAGTCATGTGTAATTACATGGTAGGTTTGTTGGTTGTTACCATTTTGACCTTGGTTTTGTCTATTATTCTATCATTATGGGCTCTATTGTTGATTTTGTTGATTTTACTAGTTTGACCTTTGATTTTGATACTATTGATTTTGTTGCTGCATTGGCTATTGTTGTTATTATTGATTGTTTTGTTGCTATTGATTGTTAAGTTAGGAAAATGGGTTTTGATAGATACCAAGAGTTTTATTAGAATTGGAAGCACCATTATCTAATTTTATCTCCCCATTATCCAACATATTCTCAATTAAATGCTTGATTTGGACACATCTTCATAAATTATGCCCATTGACTCGATGATAGTCATAGAATTCATTTTCATGGTACTAATTAGGATAATGAATGCCTTACAGATAATGCTTTGGTATAGGCTAACTAATCATATTAGCGGTAGTAATCTTGTGAAATATAGACTCAATAGTTTCTCCTAGGTCACTAAAGACACAATATGAAGGCACAGTTCTTCTAGGAGGAGGGGTTTGCAATTGTAATGGATGCTATATTTATTGTGCAAGTTTGGTTATTATGCTTATGACACTAGCTAAGTAGGAGTAAGTTTAAAAGGTGTTTTAGATGATTTTTTCACTATTTACACATGATGGGATTTGGTTACTCCATTTCCCAAAACACTACTATTATATTTGAATTACTTTGGTCTTTCATGGTTATTAGCCTATGCCAGTTGTGATACTTATGCTTGGATGGGATGTTGGTGATTTGCCTAATTGGTACCTTGATTTTGATTAGTTGAATTAAGCTTTATGACTCCTTTATTGATGAGTTCCCTCTTAATCAATAAACATTTATCAATGATCTCCTTGAACGTATGTGCACATTGTAGTTCCAAATGATAATCTATCTCATTATGAAATATTTTGGTAAACATAATAGATAATTATTTATCTAGTTAACTATGGGTAAAATAGCTCACAAGGGCTCTCCATCACTGTAAATAACTTGTAAAACTCTCACCATTTTTTTGCTTTGCTTGCATTAAATTCACCAATGAAATCTCATACTCAAGATTATAGGAAAAGTGCTGCAAAAAATTATCAGAAAGATCATCAAAATGAATTTTTGGGTAACTTCAAAAACCACTCCAAGGCTTGTCTATCCAAGTTCCTTGGAAACAATATCAAAAGGTATAAGTTGTTATATGCCACTGGTTAACATGCGATGAAGAATTTGGTCAAATGAGCCTTAGGGTCACCTTTCCATTTGTATTTATCAAATTTTAATGGTTCATATCTTGGAAGAAATAGTATCTGTAAATACTCCATGTTGAATGGATAGGAACATACATCATCTAATTCAAAATTTTTAGTTTTTTTACCAGCTTAAATGGTAGTAATTGCATCCTTCATTTGTTGCAATTCTTAGGATAGGAAAGGAATATTGGTTTGAGGGAGAATTTGGGTTTGGATAGATAGTTGGGAGGTCACAAGTGGAACACTTTTACCGAGGTATGATGGAGCTACCTGATGGGGTACATTGGCTTCATTAGGGAATGGACTAGGAATATGCATACATGGATTATGATGTACTTGAAATTACACACTTGGTTGTAAGATAGTCTAGTTTGGGTTGGTGATAAAGGTTTGACTTAGAGGATTTTGAGGTTGGGATGGAGGGATATAATTATATTTCACTTACTATGGTTGAAAATGGACATGTTACCTACTAATCAAACCTTGCTATTGAGTGGGAATTTATGGATTAAGACCCTGTCTTAGGATTTGTGGCACTTTTTGAACCAACGATTGTCTAGTAGGTAATTCAAAAACGTGTGGACCTCCTTGTTGCACAAATACCTATGAGGAAGTGAAAGTGGGTTATAGATTCTACATCTATCATTGACCAATATTTTCACATTGTTGACTAGTCATTGTTTGGTTTTGGATTGGCATATTAGTATGTGACTGAAGAGGTATATTCATCATTACCTAGCAAGGTGGAATATTTGTTGCTCTTGATTAAGGTGGAAATGTATTTGTCCTCTATTATGTTGATACACTAGATTTTACCTATTGTTTTGGAATACTACTTGTTACTTGTTGAGGAGGAGTAGGATTCATCAAATTTTATCATTGAGGCATGATATTGGCCATTGTTTGATTACCTAATCCCATAGGTTGTACATTTGAGGAAGCAATCAGTTGAGGTTGGGGTGTAGAAACTCCCACTCCCTAGTATGATGACCTATTCATAGGATTAACTATAAGCACATGTTGGCTATTTTTTTGTGCATTAATACCACTTTAATCAAGATTGGACATTTTTTACACATTATCTACTACATTTGGCTCACTATTTAGTGTAGAGGCTGAAGACACTTCTTTAATAATGATCATATGCATCAAGTTATCTATTAAAATAGTTTGTATGAATGGGTTGAAATTCATATTCTCTTATCTAATTAACTCTATCAACACTCCTATTGAAGGAACTAGGTCAATGAGAGGCTTACTTACCATGTTCATCTGATTGAAATCATGTGCTAGATTTAGATATGTTTGATATGTTGTCTATATTTGGTCAAAGTTCTCTTCCATGATGTTTTTGTCTCAATTAGATATATTAGTATCTTAGTACGTTGTTTGGACTAGAGACATATGATTTCTAGAAGAACCTTGTTGATTATAAATGATATTATGGGGCACTCTTACTAGACTTGGTACATTTTCATGGGGGAAGTTTGCTAGAAACTTATCCCTTACCTCTATGGATCTAACCAAAATCTTATCTTTGTTCTCTAAAAAATGTCACTTAAACAAAAATGGATAATACATGGAGGTTATATTAGTATAATATGATTGTTGAAGTACTAGTTCATCCACTGTAGGTATTGTGCAGTTTACTCTTGGTCCTATTCTGAATAAGGTAGTATGTTAACTAGATAGTTAGCCAATGGATCTTGGCTTTATGTCCCTGATTGAGTATTATAAAAGGGATAATAATCCATCTCATAAGTAATATTATCCACATAGGGGTCTTGCACCATTTCTTCCTGTGTAACCACATTACTAATCCCTGGATTGTACATGAGTCCACTATGAGTGTAGGAGTACATGTTGGGATCCATAGTCAATGCTTTTGTGATAAAATGTTAAAGATTTATACAAAATCTAAAAAGGATAATGTCTACAATAGATGATGTCCCAACTTGGTCTAGATTTGTCAAAAGGATCAAAAGGTTTATGCAAAGTTTTGTGAAGAAACAAGCTAGCATGAATTATCTAACATTTCACTATTCACATAAAGATAAGTAAGTAAATGGTCCTAAAAATCAAAATGACAAACTCTAAGGTCAAAGTGTTTCAAATTAGTCTAATCTAGGAATTTAAAAGTTGTTAGGTCTTTTGGCCAAATGCGGCATCAAAAGCTAGGCTCAAACAAGGCATGTGCTAGGACTCTTGACCAAATGACGTCAAAAGTTAGGCTTTGAAAATAGATGAAAATTTTAATCTAATGGATTTGAAACACTTCTAATAAACACTAGGAATTTGATTCTTGGACATGAACTTGATCAACTAGGTATAAGGTATGAAACAAAAGGCATTTTAACAATAGTTTATTTTCTCACAAAAAATGGTATAAAACTGGGTTCTTTTAACAAACAAGCTAGACAAAAGTGAATAGTATAACTATTTTAGATAAAAGATAACAAAAGTACACTTCGATTGGTCTAAAAATATAAGAACAAATTTGAACCCTATGCAAGAAGGTCTATGAAACAATATTTGAAACGTTTTAGGTAGCATAGTGATGTTATACTACCCAAAAAGGTGTGATAAAAATGTTTATTTCAAAAACTCTCTAAGGCAAAGATGATTTCCTAAAATTTTGATAACATAACACTGCCTTTCTTGACTCAAAATGTTGTGGTGCATAGACTTAAAGTGTAAGTGTTTAGCAGAAAATGGCTTAAATATATCAAATGTTGATAATGATTATGAGTCTTAAACAACCTTCAACCCAAATTGGAAATTAAAACTAAGTTCCCTCAAGTTTAGTGCAAATGGTAAACACACTTAACACATCAACCTTATAAACTTATAAAGTTAAAATTATGAATTTAGGTTATAAGTGAAGGAATTTAAACAAATTTGGTTAAGGTCTAGACTCAATTGGGTAGCATAACTATGCCAAAGTGGATGATATGACTCTCAAGATTTTGATGAACTTTTGAACAAGGCAAATCGATGATCTCATGTGGGAAACATAATACCTCTTTGTTCAAATGAAAATTTGGACTATGTGTTTGGTTTGGATTGTTTATTTACACCAAGTTTTGACTCCAAACAAGACTTTAATCTAGGACAAGACCAACTAATTAACCATTCTTAGATCCTAAACAATAAGGTTGCTTGGTAATAGTGGAATCCATCAATATACGTCATTTGAGAGGATTTTAAGTGTTCATCCAAAAGTAAATACATATTATATAGTAGGGTTTTTACACCCCCCCTTCTCTCAAATGATAGTATTATGACATGGACCTTGAGGCATACCTTGCACCAACAATACTTATGTGGTAAGTGGGGATTTGTCTAAGATCTAAAAAGTTTTTGAACGATCTAAGGGAATCAATTACACAATGACTTTCACACCAAATAATACAAAAGAAAAGCATAGATTTTGGGTTCATAGCACTTGACTTATTACAAAAAGGTCTATTCCTTTTTGAAACCACTACATATTGTTGTTCGCTTAATATAGTGTGATGTCCAAAGTGCTACTACGTCCCATGTGCGACTCCAAAGTAGCCAAATGAAGTCAATGTTGGGAGATGAAACCCTAAGTGAAATCTTCTATAAATAACTTGTAGGAGTTGATGAAGTCCCCCTCATAAGCCAATATGCATAAAAAATAAAGAAAGAATGAAAGTAGAAAGAATTTAGGGTCATTTTCAAGGTCATCCAAACTTTGACAAGTTTTTAGGGAGTGCTTTAGATGACCTTCTTTCTAATCCTTAGACTAACCTATTTGTAATAGGAATATTGCTTTTGATTCTAATGATTCCCTATAAGGGACAAATGGAAGAACATACACGTAACATTCCTCTTTTTTCCAAACAAAAATTTAATTAAAAAACTATTACAAACAAGAATTGACATGTGTGTTCAATTTTAAACCCAAAATGAAAGATTTGGTAGTGTCCATTTGACCCCTTGGTCTTAGTTTCAAACTTTGAAAACATTCACCAAAACATCTAAGTCCTTTTTTAAACACCAAAATAAGGTTCTTCATTGATTTTCAAGCATGCAAATGTGATATAAACATGTTTTGAACAAATATCAAGCTTGGTCCTGTAGCAAAAATGTTAGCATGTCTTTTATATTTGAAGCTCTTTTTATCTTGAAATAATAAACTTTGGAAAATAGCTCTTGGGTCTATGTTTTTGGAAAAACACAGTGATCAATGTCAATTATTACAATCAATGATGGTTACTTTGGCTAATTGAAATCTAACCGATGTTGGTTTTGCTAATCAACATTAGTTAAGCCATGTAACTGATGTTAGTCTTACTTGTCAATGTTGTGTAAAACTATGACAACCAAAAACAATAAAATAAAGTTAGAAAATCAATTTGTAAGAGTTTTAAAGTCCAAATAAATATTTTACAATTAAAAAATGATCTTCTTTAGGTGTGAGATGTAATTAGTCCCACTGGGTGTGCCATAATGTGATCTAGGAATTTGACTCAAAAGAGGATGGTTAGTATGGTGTTAGTTCCAAAATGAAAACAAATTGAAAGAAACACACTAATAGCATAATATTTCTAGGCCTAGACACTAGGGAGAGCTTAGTTAACAAAAGAAAATGACAAATACAACTAAAAATCAAGGACTAAAAACACAATAATTCCTTCACCTTCCTTGGATGCTCCAAATGCCTTTGTAGTGGTGGCTTGCTCAGCTTGTGCTCATGAAGTCCTTTACAATGGAAGCTTGGATACCTTCATCTCTCCTTGACAGCTTTGGCTTGTGGCTTGGATTGGATTGGAATCAATTTTTCATGGAAACACTAGTTGTTTGAAGCTTTTGGAACCAATCCTACATTATAACTTTGCATAAATTAAGCTTAGAAATGATGTTCATGGCCTCTCTATTTATAGAATTTTGAGAATGTCTAAAATCAACCTGAATCATCCATCTTGAGATTGAGATGTGTAGTTGAGGATTAATTAAATTTTTTGAATTAACTTTATAATTATCCTCATCATGATATTGGAAGAAGGGGAAATTAAGAGTCATGGAGGGCATCATGGAAGGCATTGATGAGGCATGGAGTTCATGAATCCTAATATTTATGGCATTTATGGCCTAGGGATGTCTTCCCAAGAAATGAGGTCACCTGATGATGTAGACATTCAATATTCATCTTCAAAAAAAAAATTTAACAAGCTTCCATGGAATTATTAATTATGCCTTGATTTGGGTTAATTAGCTCTTAAGTATGTTTAAGTACTTTGTGCATAAATTACTCAAATTAATCAGAATGCCTTGTTATTGGTCCAAAATTTGACTAGATTAGAATTAAAAGGAAATGTCAGATGCATTGGAACCATTATCCCATTTAGGATGTTATCAATATAAAATGATAAAGGCACATATCTTGTGTAAGAGATTTAATAGGAAAGATCAATCCAAAGAACCTAGGTGCAAAATTACCATTTTGACTCAGAATGATCTTATCAAATTTCACTGGCCCATAAATTGGATTACCCCATTTAGGGATACCATAGCCACAATTGGCACTTGAATATGTTAGTTTCACATCATTTAGCATGCTTTAGTGTTTTTAGGCCAAACTGTGCATTTTGGGTGTAAATTAGCCAAAAGCCTGATTGGAGGTTATTGGTGGCCAGATTTAGGTGTCTACAATTTTCACTAAGGATAACCATTTCTAAATTGAGGATCTCATGTTCCCAACATAATTTTGATATAGGATTAATTATACTAGGGGCATGAGATTGAGCTTAGGGAACATGCCCTTGTGAAGGACCATAGTAAGACTTTTTCATTTAATATCATTCTAAAAAACCCTTTCCAAATATTCATGTGCATGATGGAGGTTATATTTTCTCATGGTGAGGGATTTTATTACTTCCTTAAGAGTTATGAAGAGTTTCACAAGGGCCTACTTAATTATATCTATTAATTATACTAGGAAATTTCTCTTCGCATGTGCTCTGAGTAACCTATTTCCTCCTTCATATATTATATGAGTTTATCAAAGAGTTCATTGGTAGCTTGGAGAAATGACACTAGGTTATTGACCACTTTATCTTCTATAATATGCATCTTTTTTTAGTGAGATAGAAGAGATCCTATTCAATTCTTTAGACTATAAGGTTCCCTTCTTGAATAAAGTTCTGTGTGAGCACTCTCTTCATGATCTCAAAAGTCCTATCAAATTGTCACTAAAAATCCATCCATGGCATACCATATATGTTATTTATTTGTATAACAAATCACTGGGTCTAATCCAACTTGATCATGTAAATGTACCCAAGGTATTATAATGTAGGAAAGGAGGGGTGGAAGCAACTAACATGGAAGGTAGAGGCCCAAGAGGAGGAGGGACAAATGAAGTAAAAGGAAAGATAGAGGAAATGATTGGAAATGGATGAGGAAGGGGAGTGAAAGGAGGGAGCAAGAATGAAAAATCCAATTGGAATAATTGGGCTCACTAGTGGTCATGGGCTATGTGGGTGTGGGAACTAATGGTGCCTAACATAGGTGTGTTTAATAATAATAATGAAATCAACTTGTTGAATTTTAATCCTTGGATCCTTAGGGTGATATAAAAGGAGGATTATGGAGCCATAGGAGGAGTAATCAAAATAGATATCTAAAAGAGAGAAACTAAAAATTGAACAAGGGACTATGAAAGAGTTACCTTCAGTTTCTTCTTGGGCCTTTTTCCCAGATCAATTAGAGTTGAGGATATAGTAGGATTAGTTGAGGTAGATGATTTAACTATTTTGGGAATATTGGAGTCTTATTCCTAATTTAGTTAAGGGTCTGAGTTGACTAAGTCAGTAAATAATATTAAAATAATTTAGCTACTAATTTATATAATTTAATTATATTTTTAACCTTTCTATAAATAATAATAAATATGAATAAAATAAGTCTTAACTAAAAATTAGATGAAATAGCTAAGATAGGGTATAGAATTTGCTATGTGGGCTAGGACAATATTGCAAATCAAGATTTGGATTTAATTTTGTTAAAGGATAGGAGTGTCAAAATAAGACACCCTAGGGTTTGGTTTTATAGTCCTTCTCTTCCACTATTATTCTAGAGACCTATTTTTTTTGGGTTTTGTTTGTTATCCTTGTATGAGCCTGCTTATGAAATTTTGACTACTGAAGGTCTATAGAATTCCTTATAGAGCTGATTTAGTCTTCAAACCCTAGACTTAATTGTGATTTGATCAATCTTGAGAAAGAAGGGGGTTAGTGTGTGTAAGATGCACTGAAAGTGTATCCACACCATTTATGTGGGCACACTACCTACATAATAATACTCTAAAGAGGGATCAAGCCATATGTAGTTTTCCCACTTGATGTGCTTTGTGCAATAGTGTTATGAAGATCCAAAAATTCTAAACTAGGTATGCTTGAGGTGGCTAAAAATTAGTGTGAGTATTTGGATGTGCTTATAGCTATATTAGATAATTATATGTAGAGAATAGGGAAGTTTGCCTTAATGGTCTTGCTTGTATTATTGCTTGCTTTTATAATATTTTCCAACCCCTTCTAAATGAACTTTGAATGGGATTTTATAGATATTTGTTAGCCATAGGTCGATTGTATTCATGTTAGGCTAACAAGAAGGATAGGAACTAGAAGACAGTAACTGTTGGAGCTAAAAATGCAATTGGATAGGAGCACTAAAAATGGACACCCTAGAGTCTAGTGCTATAGTCCAAATTGGGCACTATTGTCCTATAGGTGTGAGACCTAGTGGAATGGAATTATCATAGGAAATGTAGCCTAGCTAAGCTGGAATCAAGTCTTGGAAGTCTATGAAAGATTAGGAATATGCAAAAAGGTGTCTAGAAGGGTCATGAGAGCATGTAAGAGGGACTTATGGGTTTGGTGTCACAAGCCACAATCTATCAATTTTCACATTTTATATGACTACATTTCCCCCACCCCCCACTTTATTATAGTGATGCAACAAACCAAAAGACTTAGATAAATGAAAAATTGAAAGTGTACCTAAACTTACCTATAAAGGTGAAGCTCATGAAGCTAAATGATGTTAGGTGTCCATAGAGAGAGCATGTTGTGAAGTGTAAATATACAAGAGAAAATTAGGAGTAGATTAGTTCTTATTAGATAGATTATATCTAAAATAATAATGTATAAAAGCTAGATAAAATGGAGAGGAAGATAATGGAATGAATACCCCTCACCAAGTATGTGAACCAATACAAAACTTGTTGTGATGCTGAGTGATGTTGATTATATGCTAAATGATGTTGTACCAAGATTAATATCATGAATGGAGATAATTACTCAATTCCCCAAGGATGGATCAAGAACAAAAAGGTTGGCCCTTTAGATCCATCATCACCCACTAAGTGAATCTATGTAATCATGCATGTGTGAATCAATGTTTGGACCATGTGTCCAATCCCTCTGAGTAGGTGGCTCAAGAATGTAAAGGATAGCTAGTCCTTTGGCTCCATAATTTCCCCATGAAGTAAAGATTTGAACTATGTGTTGTATGAGATGGCTCCTGAATCTCATGAATGTTCTATAATCTGACAATGTGGCATGGATAGTTGAATGTGTGATGGAAACTAGGCCACTCTTGGCCACTCAAAAAAGGTGGAGATTAGGTTTGTATGAAAGCCACTCCAAAATTGGGTAATAGGCTTATGTGGAAGCAACTCAAAAATTACTCCAACCACCTATAGAAGGAATATGGCACATAACTACTGAGAATACCTAGGTAATATATTGAACTCAAAAAGAAAAGAAGTCAAATGTGCCACACACATTACCCCCAATCACTAGTGTCTGAAATATGGATTCTGATATAGAAGTTATACCAACTATTTAATTTAAAACTATAAGAAAGAGCCATTATATCACACATGATGCCCCCTATATTTAGATTATTTGAGAAAAATTATAATGAAACTATTGATTTTGAACTGAGCTATTTCTAACAAAACTATAACTATACTTACTTTTCTATCTATTTTGGAAAATCTAGTTTTTTTGTTATTTAGATAGGAACACCAAAATTGAACACTCTACTATCTGGTGATATAGTCCAATCTTGGCACTCTTATCTTGTGTTGATTTTGAAGACTATTCTATAATTATGACTATCTACCTGGTATGTTCTACCTAGTTTAAAGTCTAGATACTATTCTAGGTGTTCTAAAAGTTGATTTTTTGATTAGTGGGCACTTTGTTCTCTATGAAAAAAATCTTGTTTGTTGCCCCCTCTTTTAAGGGTAGGAATGAAGATCTTGTAATGACTACCCTAAGAAAGAAGAGCCCTACAAGTGTGTTATGCTATTAAATACATGATATAGCAATGATAATTGAAAATATATCTCAAGATATAACATAGTTTTTATTGGAGATTGTTAAATCAATAGGGCTTTACCTAGATAGATATAACAATGAAATATCATGTGCAATGTACTAAATTAAAACTAGAAATGTTAGTTGTTTGTTTTTAGTTGCTAGTTTTCAAGGAGGGATGGAGCATGATGTCCATCATGGAATCCAAGAAATAAAGATAATGCATGGTGTGGATCATGGCATTGCAAATAGTGAGAAGCAAACAAGCAACAAGCACACAAGGAAAGAAGCAAGAAGAATATAAGAGTGGCCAAGGGGCCAATAAAATAAGGGATGTGGGTACATATCACTTAAACTAGAAAGCAAGCTTTCAAGGCATGTTCAAATGCCATATACACATATAATTAGAAACAAACAAGGTTGGCATGAGGGCCAAAATCACATAGAGGAGTATAGGCAAAGGACATTGGTAAAATGTCCTACGACACACACAAGAATAGAATAAAAAGACATTGGAAAATGTCCTATGTCACACACAAGAATAGAAGTAAAGGACATTGGAAAATGTCCTAAGGCACATACAAGAGAAAAAATAGGAACTAAGAAATTCAATCACATCTAGCTACACAAATCAAGTAAGGAAAGCATGTAATATACGATAAATATAATTGCATCTAAATAATAAAAGAAGTGAAATTATGAAAGACATGTAGTACAAGACTAGGTATATGATAAAAAAATACACAAGTGATATATATTAGTGAATGTTGATAGAGTAATCTATGTAAGCTAGTAAGTAATGTACATCAACATGATAACTAGAGTGTGTGGTGTAGGAATGATATAACCTAGATGGTGTAGTCATGTAGAAAATTCCCTTAAGGGGTAGATATATCAATATATGTCTCAAATTTATGAAGTGGGATGCCCCCTCAATAGGTAGAGTGAAGAAATAAAGGATTTTAAAGTCATTACACACACTCAAAGAAGATTAAGTGAAGTATGGTAATGTAGATAAATCAACAAACAATAGCATAGAGTAGTAGAATGTAAGTCCAACATGGTAGTAGAAATGCAAATCATGGAGAATGCATACAATTGAAATGTTTTTGGTGTTTTTGATATATTTGAATGTTTTTGGTATTTTTGACATATTTGAATGTTTTTGGTATTTTAGAATATTTTTTATGTACAATAAATCATGAGGATACTATGTACAATAAATACTAAGCAACAATGTACAAGTAATTTGAAAGAAAGCTATATACAAGTAATTTTGAAAAATTATGTACAATATAATGTGTGAATTGAAATGCTAGACATGGAATTTGTGTAGATGCATAATATTCATTGTATTTTTGAGTTTCTTTACTTTAAGTGAGGTTAGATGATACACTTTAGGGATGAAATGTTTGGTAATAATGTATGGACCTAGCCAATTTGATTTGAATTTTCCTTTGATTTCTTCTTTAGCATTGACATTGTAAGGATTTTATTTGAGAACGAGATCATTAACTTAAAATTATCTAGTGTGAACTCATTTATTATAGGATCATTATATATGTTACTAGTAGATTCTAAGATATTATGATACTTGAATGCATGTATGGTCTAACTACTCAAGTTGGTGTAAATGTTTTTCATGATGCTAGTCATCAATGAAAATACCTTTAAGGGAGACCTAAAGAGATGGGATTTCTAATTCTAATGGTAAAACCACTTTTATGCCATAAAAAAGTACATAAGGAGTGGCTCTTGTGGGTGTGTGGATGCTTATGAAATAGGCCCATAATGAAAATTTTAGTTGATTATGCCAATCATCTCCAAATTTGGTCACTATTTTGCTCAAAATGCTATTGATGGTTTTATTGGTAGCCTCTACTTGACCATTTCCTTGTGGGTAATATGGAGTGGAGAATGTGCATTTAATATTATATTTTGTGTAAATTTTTTTAATATTTTTATTATTGAATGATGTACTATTATCGTATATGATGTCTATGGGTAAGACAAAGTGTGAAATAATGAGTCATGAGGTAGCTACAAATGTCCTCCCCTATGGTAGATTGGAGTGGAATGGCTTCCACCCTCTTGGTAAAATATTTTGTAGCTATGATGATGAAATTATGCCCATAGATATATTCAAGGTTAATTTTTCCAATTAGATCAAATCCCCATAACATAAATGGCCATAGAGATATAATAAATTGTAATTATTGTGATGGTGCATATTGTAGGTTACTATGTCATTGACATTTATCACATAGCTTTGCATATTGTGAACATTCCTCTTCTATGGTGGGATAGTAATACCCTTGTCAAAGCAATTTGTGTGACATGGACTTTCCACTAAACTGACCACCACACTCACTATCATGTATTTATGTAATAACAATTTTGGTTTTTGCTAAAGTCAAGAATCGAAGCAATTGTCCATCAAATGATCACTTAAAAAGGTCCACCAATGATTACATAACAGAGTGATTATTATTGTAACTTGAATTTATCATTTTGTGAAAAAGTGTTTGGTGTAATATTTTTGTTTACAAAGTTATATATATCAGAGAATCATTTTAGAGCTGTGAAACTACGTATATTAGCTAAGACAGATAGTAAAATCAATCCACATTAGATATTGATGGCGATTATAATCATTTAATTATGAAAATAGATTGATTATAATTGATGTTGATAGGAATCAAGGATGTGGTACTTTACATTAAATATGTGTGTCAATTATCTTTTCTTGGTATACTTTCTATAGAAAAGTAATCAAACTATGATGATAAACATTGTACCATGTTACAGTATGGGATAAGATGTTCTTCTTTTGTCTGATAGACATCATTAACTTGATTGACCACAAGTTAGGAATAACCAAAGAATTGAATAAATCTAATTTAGAGGGATTGGGTGGAAAATAGACCTAAAGTGCTTCATATTCTATGGTGTTATTGGTTCATGAGAAGCTTATTCGATATGCAATAGGAACTGTGTGATCAAAAGGGTCGATAAAGACAATGCCTACCCCTGCACTAGATGTGCATTGAGAACCATAGAAGAACATGGTCCAAGTGTCAGAATGAGTAGAATAATTATTAAAATCATCTCTAAATGTGTTGTTAATAGGATTGGTTTCTAAAAGTGGTATAACTGCCAAATGATCTACAATGATTTGGCTCTTTATTAATTTTTAGAGAACTATCTTTAAGTCAAACTATAGTAATAGCATGACCCATTTTATGATGCGACTAGAGAGATGTAGTTTTTCCATTATAAACTTTAATGGATCTAATTTTGTGATAACTTAAGTCTCATAATTGACCATGTAATGTCAAAGTTTTTGTGTGCCAAAAACTAATGATAGACATATGTTTCTATTGTGGAATAATTTTTTATGTAATAAACTAATGTGCAATTTATGTAATAAACTACTCCCTTAGTATGTTGATCATTATGTTGTGCTAATATTTCTAGTAACTCATGATTTGTTACTAAGATATATAATAGAAAAGGCCTATCAGGTAAAGGTGGTACTAAAATGGGTAGATTAAGAAGATATTTCTTGATTGTATCAAATATTTATTGATAGGCTTGGTCTTAGATAAACTTTGTATCTTTCTTTAATAATCAAGTGAATGACTAATTTTGATCAGCAAGGTGAGATATAAAATGATGGATTGCTTGGATCTTACATTATAAGGATTGAAGTTGTTTTAATTTCATAGGAAGTGGCTTGTAGAATTGATTTAAATTTCTCAAGGTCAACCTATATGCCATGCTTAGAAATAATGAAACATAAGATTTTGTTTGATGTAAATCCAAACACATATTTCTTTGGGTTTAATCAAACACTATATTTCTTAAGTCCTTGAAAGATGTTTTGTAAATAATTAACATGATGTTATTATTTGGATTTAGCTAATATATCATCGACATAATCCTCAACAATATGGTGAATCAATTCATGAAAAATATGTGTCATGGTATGTTAATACATGTCTCTAACATTTTTTAATCCAAAAGGCATGACAATGTAATACAATATACCCCAAGGTGTTGTAAAAGATGTTTTCTCTTGATCTTATTTGATGATTTTGATTTAGTTGTATCTTGAAAATCCATCCATAAATGATAACATTTCATACCCAAATATGGAATCTATGATCATGTCAATGTTAAGTAAAGTAAAATCATCTTTTAGGAATGTTTTATATAAATTTCGAGAATCAGAACAACACCAAATTTATTTGTTAGGTTTTACCATGGGGACTATATTGGAAACCCATTTAGGGTGTGCTACTAGTCAAATAAAGCCAATATATAAGAGGAATTGGACATCATATTTGACTAACAAAACCAACTTATAATGCATTTTGTGAATTTTTTATTTAACTGGTTTAACATCTAGGTACAAGGGAATATGATGAATTGCTATAGATGTATCAATTCCTAGCATATCTAAGTAAGACAAAGCAAAGAGTTTTGGAAAATATGTTAAAGTTTGATTAATATCTATATCCTCTTCCTTTTTGAGGGAAGTAACTAAGAAAACAAAGTGGGGATCCTGATTGGTTCCAAAATTGAAATTAACTATTTCC
Organism: Torreya grandis; assembly: GCA_037957365.1. NCBI lineage: Eukaryota > Viridiplantae > Streptophyta > Pinopsida > Cupressales > Taxaceae > Torreya > Torreya grandis. The sequence goes on along the minus strand of JARHVA010004028.1, from coordinate 457,764 downwards.
TCATTAAGCAATGTGAAACAATCTAGTGTGTATGGGGTTATAGGAATAGTATCATTTGAATCAATTGTTATGTCTTGGGGAGAATATATATTTTATTTAAATTATGCATGGGAATTTGTGTGATGAGGAAATATATTTTTATGATAACAAGATGGGAGGTCCTCATATGCTCTGAGAAATTGTAAGAAGGATTCATCCTTACAAAATTTATCTAATGTGAACATATCAAGTGAAATAGTATCATCGATGAGATCAAGATAGATCAATGATAATGTTGAATTATGATTAATAGTGTGGTCTATCAGTGTAATGGGTGGATAAAAATTTATATGCTTTGAAGTGGTGGAAGAAGGTTTATCATGAAGAAGGGTAAGATGATATCCCATCCCTTACTTTCCATGTTGTGTGGATGCTTCAATAGGATTGATGATTTTATGTTTGTTATTTCCAAGACCTTTGGCATGATATACCATATTATTAAGACATTTAAGTGCATTAGGGGAAGTAAACTAGTGATCTGGTGTCAATGCTATTATAGAACTTGGAATTGTCTGATGTGTTGCACAATCTGAGTGTGTAGTACGAGTAACAAGCTATGTAGGTATAATACTAAGATTAAATTGTAGAATATAATTATATGGAGATTCAAAAACTTGGAAGTATTTAAAAGGTTCATTGTATATTGGGCATGTGTAGATGTAGCCTTTGTGACTAAATTTTAGACAAACATGAAGTGTAGAAGGGACTGCATGCATATCATGAATCCAAGGCCAACCAAGTAATTAATTATAATTGAGGTCATTTAGCATGACTTGGCAAGTAGTTGGCAGTGTCTTAGGTCCCAAAGTAAAATTGAGTGTTATTTGACCCATGACTTTCCGTGGAATGTTGTCAAAACCTTTGATGTTCATATCAGAATGGTTTAGATCATGAGATTGTATATTAAGGTGTTTAAGAAAAGAAATGTTGAAAATGTTGAGTCTTAAACCATTATCAACTAACACTCTTTTTACCCATACATCATTAATTATTAATTAAATAAATAGAGGTAGATGTTGTTTAATGATGTGGCATGGGGGTAAATCCTCTTTCTCAAAGGAAATAGGCTTTTTAGTCCATTGCATTATGTTGAGGATAGAGGCAACGTAAGATGGTTCAATGGAAATAGGGATTCTAGTATTGTGAAGGATGCATTAAACACATATTTGTAAACATATGATCATTAAAAGATCTCAAGAACTGAAACTATATTAGAAGGGGTGCTAACCTGAGTGATAATGATATATCCATGGATGTAATCAAACTATCTATCTTCATAAACTTGGGTGATAGCATGTACCATGTGATCTACTATAGGAATAGACCTGGTAGTAGGTACGGGATAAGATATAGATATACCAAGTTTTAAGGGAGGATGGATAGATATAATTGCTAGTGTTTGATTATGTCTAGTAGTGATAGGGAAATAATCAAAATTAACCAATGATTTATATGCATCTAGGAATAAATCTTGAATGTGAAATTAAATTCATGAAAGTGTAGTTATAAGTTATATAACAATATGTTTATAAAGATCATTCCACATGAGAGATAACAAGTAAGGGTGAGAGAGCATGAATGGTGCATGAATACATAAATTTTTTTGACATGTGTTATGATATTTCTAATATGTTTAACAAGATAATCTTGAAAAAATTTCCATATGAGAGATACAAAATAAAGGATATAGAGCATGAAATGGTGCATGAATGCATAAAAAACTTTGACATGTGCTATGACATTTCTAGTATGTTTAGCAAGATAAAATTGAAAATTTTTCCATATGAGAGATAGAAAGTAAGAAGTGAAACCTTGTATTAAATAAAAATAAACATTGCTTTGAAGGAGAGGGATCTTACTATGTTTAACAACAACTTTCTTAATATCATCCCATATTATGGAACATAAGCATGAAGTGCAAAGAATGAATATTTGTACTAACATATGATAAACTTAATCATTCATATACATGATAGGCCTGAGTATGGTCTCATTATTTGCAAGAAATGAAAGAAATATGTGTAAATAAGTGAGATCTATTCTTGTTATTATGTAAAATCTAATTTTAGAAGTAAGATGATACCTTAAGCAGATAAAGGGACCTAGTATATGCAACTAGGGTTTTGAAAAAATGATATTTTTAAAATTACTAAGGAATTTTAAAATTTAATGTGAATTTTTGATTTAAATATGTAGGTAAAAAATTAGAGACATATTGGAAAATTCTTTATTTAAAGGAACCTAGTATATGCAACTAGGGTTGGGAAGAAAATGGTTTTTTTAAAATTATTATGGAAATTGAAAATTTAATGTGAATTTTTTATTTAAATATGTATTATGGGAAAAATCAGCAAGAAATTTACCCTAGGGTTTCTAGGGTTTTTATGCACAAACAAAGTAAGTTGGGTTCACCAAATGATTTAACTATTTTGGGAATATTGGAGTCTTATTCCTAATTTAGTTAAAGTTTTGAGTTGATTAAATCAATAAATAATATTTCAATAATTTAGATACTGATTTGTATAAATTCACTATATTTTAGACCTTTCTATAAATAGTAATAAATATGAAGAAAATAAGACTTAACTAAACATTATATGAAACAACTGAGACAGGGTATAGAATTTGCTATGCAAGATTGAGACAGTGTCACAAATAAAGATTTGGATTTCATTTTGTGAAAGTATAGGAACACCAAAATAAGACACCCTAGGGTTTGCTATTATAGTCCTCCTCTACTTATATTATTCTAGAGACCTAAGTTTTCTAGGTTTTGTTTACTATCCCTATGTGAGGCTGCCTATGAAATTTTGACTACTGAAGGTCTATAAAACTCCTTATATAGATGATTTAGTCTTTAAACCCTATAATTCATTATGCTTTGATCATTATTGAAAAAGAAGGTGGGGGTTAGTGTGTGTAAGATGCATTGAACCTATATCCAAACCCCTTGTGTGGGCACACTACCTACATACCATTGCTCTAAAGAGGGATCAAGCCATATGTAGTTATCCTACTTGATGTGCTTTGTACAATAGTGTTATGAATTTTCAAAAATGATAAACTAGGTGTGCTTGAGGTGGATAAGGACTGGTGTGAGGATTTGGATGTGCTTATAGCTATATTATATGGTTATATGCAGAGAATAGGGAAGTTTGACTCAATTGTATTTCTTGTGTTCTTGCTTTCTTTTGTAATATTTTCCAACCCCTTTAAATGAACTTTGAATGGGGTTTTATAGAGATATGTTGGTCATAGGTCAAATGTATTCATATTAGGCTGATAAGAAGAAGGATAAGAAATAAAAGGAAGTGACCATTAGATCTAAAAATGAAATTGGATAAGAGTGATAAAAATGGATACCTTAGGGTGCAACATTATAGTCCAAGTTGGGTACTATTGTCCTATAGGTACAGGACCTAGGGGGATGGAATTATCATAAGAAGTGCATCCTAGATGATCTAGAATAAGGTCTCAAAAGTATATGGATGACTATTAATAAGTAAAAAGGTGTCTATCATGAGAGCATGCAAGAGGAACCTATGGGTTAGGAATCACAAGACACACTCAAGCTACCAATTTTCACATTTTATATGACTATAGTAGTAATTGAAGCCTATTTGGTGGGCACCACAAAATTTACCTTTTTGAAACCTTTGGGCATTGAGCTCAAGCCAACTTGAGCTATAATGGTAGAATATATCAAAGTGGTGATCATTATTGGAGTAGACTAGGAACTAAAGGAGTGGATACAAGTGGAAATAATGCTAAGAATCACCAAAATTTTACACATGGGTGCACTTGTCACTGAGGTAGCCATCTAAGCCATCATGGTGGGGACACTGGGAGGTGTCCATGATGCAGGGGTGACCAATGTGAGCATTATTTTTTCATCCATGAAATATGTTGGAATCATAAAACCAAGGGCCATTGAGGTGTGACTACTTCTCAAAAATACAAAATTAACCAAAGTGGAGGGAAAAGGCCATGCAATTAAGGCACTTAGAGACCAAAGAGGGGGAATGGGCAAAAATGTGGGTTTAATAGGATGAGCAAGAGGAGGTTTTAAAGTGTGAATTTTGAATATGTCTAAAGGTAAAGGGATCTAAGTGAACTAGGGAGTGGGTGAGATGGGAACTAGGGAAGGCTATAATGGGATAAACATGGTGGGAATAGGAAAACATGGGGGGCCATGGGTTATATATGGGTGGTGATAGTAGGGGAAAAGATCTTGAGTGGTACATGTTGATGATCCCACTTATGTATTACTTTAGGATATCTATCAATTCTAAATTTTAGTGCCATTATTTCCTATAATTGAGTGAACTATGGATGTAGAAGTTGAGGAGCTAGTGCCACAGTTGAGGGAGGTGGAGCCTGAGGAGTTGAACTTGATGGGAGCCCTTATATGATATTATTGGTGATGTGGGGAAAATTTTATTGGATGTCTCCTCCTAGTTGAGATGGTATGGGCCCCAAGGGTTGTTGTGGTAGATGGGAAAGTAACATTAGTCTTTCCTTAATGCTTGACCTAACTTGGGCCTATTTTAATTTCCTTTTATTATTTGCCTCAATCTATGCTAATACTTAGTTGTCATTAGTTGGGTTGATGTGAAACTCATCATCTTCATGGGGATCATGATTATAAGTGATGTTTTATTGGGTCATGTGTTTCTCTACATGGGCACAAATGACCCCATGAAGAACCAACACTCTATGCTCAACATAATACTTTATGTTGTTCACCATATTCCTTAATGGAGGAATATTCTTATAATCATGGTGATATAAATTAATTGGGAATTATTGGCACATTTTATACCAATGATTAGTTGAGAACCCCATGACACCATCGACCAATTGATGCATAATTTCTTGCATGGTTAGATGATCTAGGAATTGATAGGGAAACATAATAGGGGCATGTTGGATTCCTCATATCTAAATTATGGAATGATTTTTGTAATATTTGTAAGATTTGATGGGAAATATCATCCTCTTTATTTCATTAGAAATCCATGACATGAGCTTTAATGGCCTGATAAACCATAGGGTATAAGTGCTCACAAAATCTTATATTTGAGTCTGGTAGTGGTGATTGTATAATTTGTATAACATGACATGTACCATAGAGCCCATAGGGATCTAAGGTGGGAAAAGTGACTGACTAAACAAGAGGGTGGTGTAGACTACATCTATGATGTAGGAAATCATGTATAAGTTACCTCCATCTCAAGTTCCCAAGATGGCCTTAAAAATATTGAAGTTTATTACACTTCCCACATCTATGAAATCCTCACATTTGAGAATTAAGCTTATTAATGGCACCCATAATTTGATTAAAATCATGGTGTTGCTAGCCCCAAATAGGTAATATGGTAGGAACATCCCAATAAGAACCCCCTATAGAAGACGTGGATAGGAAAAGTGTTAGTAGCCTCTATGTTGATACATAATTATTGGTCAATGGCCTAGCCCTTAAGGACCTAATATATATCAAGGGTATTGGTCCATACATCTATTATGCAAGAATCATAGATGATGGTGTAATATAGAAGGTTATAGTACCACTTAAAATTATCTCATGAGATATATGTGATCAAGTTAACCAAATTGGTAGATTAGATGAAGTCTTTCCCATTTCATAAAATGCATTTATCAGTCAAAAATAGGTTACCAAAGAGGTTCACACAAGGGAATACTTCAGACTTGGCCATGGAATATTATAATCTTGACCTACCTAGTTTCATGAGAACATCAAGGAAATCGGTCTCATCTTCATCATCCTCTGAGGTGGGTGCCTGCAAGTATTTAATTACTTTAAAGATTTTTTTTTATTTCTCAAATGGCATAAGGTTTAGTTATAAGGTGGTGCCCCAATGGTCAGGCTTAGGCTTGGGGTTGGAATACAATGCGACCATTATGGGTTGGAGAACTCTTACCACTAATTTCTAAGATAAATAAAAGAACTAAAAGTGAAATAAAAAATTATGGAGGACTCTTGGGAATTAGGAAAATAAATGGTAAGTTCAATCAACCTAAAGATATAAAGGGATATATTAAGATACCATGAATTAATGGTTAAAATCTAGGTTGGTGACACACTCCACCCAATTATTTCCCAATCTAGCATTAACTCAAAGGATTTTATAAGGGGGTCTCAATTTAAATTTTTTGATGGTGATTAGATGTTTCAAATTGTCCAATTAGAGAATAATTACCCAAATTAGTTAACATAAGGGGTGTATTAGGCACATACCTACCTTGGTCCCCAACCACTCTTGGGTACCTCTTAATTAAGCCATATTTCATTTTATGATTCAAAATTTTATCTATGAGTTGTGCCAAATAAGAATTGTTGGTATGTTATACCTTTATGTGTTAGAGTAAAAAAACTATGTTTTATAGGACATGTGGTAATTTGTGATTGATTATTCATTCTAGTCATACTCCTTCCATGTGTTAATTCAGGCACTCCCAAGCCTACTCAATAATTTTTTATGAAAGTACCATGTGGTATGATCTCATGCACTGAGTTCTTTTGAGGCTATGATAAGTCTAACACCCTTGAGATAATGGCATGTTTGATAGCTTCCACATGGTGTGATATCATTCATCAGGTTCTCCCAAGGCTCTAACAAGTTTGATACCTTTGAGAGACTTATAGGTCTAACAATTTCCTCATAGCATAATCTTATTCATGAGGCTCTCCTAGGGCTCTAATAAGTTTGACACTGCTAGGAGACTAGTATGTTTGACAACTTCCATGTGGCATGATCTCATTCATCAAGCTTACCTAGGGCTCTGACAAGTCTAACACCCCTAAGAGACTGATAATCTTAAAATATTACATGTGGCATGATCTCATTCATTGATCTCTCCTACAAGATTTTATAGAAAGAAAGACCAAGTTAAAATAAAGGCCATGTGGTTAATTAAAATATCACCTACCTAATAAATAAACCTTATGAAATTCTAAGTAGGAATCCAAGATGATGTGATTTAGGGATGACCTACTTATTTTTAGCTCGATGAAATAAAACTGAAAGAAATTCTAAATGTGAGGAGGATTTCATTTAAAACATAGAATGGAAAAATTAATAGAAACAAAGGCAACTGAATTGATCTCAATGATGATTAATTACATGTTATACATGTTTATAAACACTTAGTAGACCAAGGTGAAATAGGTCTAAGATATTCCATACTGTTCGAGACCCAAGGAAAATTGATTAGAGCCATGAGAAAATTTGAGATGATAATTTTTAGAGGGGTCCCCCACTTCTCCATAAAGGGGTGGGGGTCATGTTGGCCATAAAAAATGTTGACTTTGTGGGTAAAATGTTATTCTAATGTCTAAAACCCACATTATGGCCCCCATTATCAAACTTAGATATAAGCAAGTGAAGTTATTTTTGATGAACTACAAGAAGTCAAAATTGCTCAAGTTTTCTTTTAATAAATGACATACTAGGATTAGGATATTTTAAAGGGTCCCCTTGTGCAATAGTTCTACCTTTATTTATAATTATTCATTCACTCATTGAGAATCCTAGACAAAATCAATGTGTTTGAAGTCTCTTTAGTAGGCATGCATTTTTTAGGTTCTTGGCTTAGTAGGGAGGGTTCATGGGTTTCTCTGATTCCATCCAAGTATTCATAAACCTAATCAAGATACCTTTTGTCTCACTCTGGGTCTTATTTTACTACCAACCATGTAAGAAAGCTTGCAGTGGAGGTTTCTTAAACACCCTTTCTTAGGAAGAAATTTAGCACATTTTATGAGATTCAAAATTTTTTTGGTTCTAATATTTTTATATTTGACCTATGATGGTTTGAGACCAATGTATCCAAGGCAATGGATTGGTTTAATGATCCTTAAATCGTCCATTTGACCCTTACTTGCTTAGTAGTTCATAACATTACCTATACTTTTATTAGAGAATCATGAAGAACTTTAATGGAGAATATATTTTCTTAATCTATTTTCTCAACTCTAAATCAGTGGCCCTTGATTCTTATAGTATCTTAAAGGGAGTTATCTTTCCTATCACTTTGTTCAATACTGAGGTATGCCCTCTATTTCTTACTTTTGAACTAGACTTCATGGAATGTCACCTTTGAAGTAGTCAAAACTTAATAGTGTAGGGACCCACACTAAATTTATCTTAGCTCATCATTTTTATTCTAAATTACTATGGGTGGATTAAGGGTTCAACATATGACACACAAAATCTTAGGCCAAAATGATATGGAACTAAAAGATAGACACGAGAGGAAACATAGAACAAAACAAATACACAACATAATTATATACTTAAATAAATACATTACTAGTCACCTTCTCAAGGGGGTAATCTCTTAAATCCTTAAAAGGGATAACTGAAAAGTAGTGATTTAGAAACTATCCATTTACTAGTAATAGGAGATCATTTCCTTTAAGATCCTTAAGATGGAAATCATTTTTTCCCAATAACTTAGAGATTTGGTATGGGCCAATCCAAAATGGATTAAATTTGGAGTGTTTCCCTTTTCTCTCATGCAATTTTTCCATAGAAACACTAAGTCATAAATTATGAAAGGCTTAAGATTGGCCTTTTCATCTAACCATGATTCAATAGTGTTCTGGTGCTTACTAAGATTTTGGAGGGCATCCTCCCTAACATGTTATAGTTGGAAAATATCCAATAACCTCGAGCCTATCTTATCCTTGTATGTCATGTAATCTTTCATAAAATTTTAATTAAGAATTTTGAGGGTGATTGGGAAGATAAGATCAACCCATACACCAAAAATAATGTCAAACTTATAGGAGCTTGTTTGTACTGGGTATGATTGGCCCATAGGGCATATTTCAATAATGAGTTCCACTCCTAGAGGATATTTTCAAAATATTTCTTGATTGCATTGATTAATTTCTTATTTGTTGATTTTTCCAACCTATTTCTATATGGATATTATCTATATGATAATAAAAAAATGACTCCATACTCATATTCCCACTCAGTGAATTCTGTGGATTGAAATGCAGGTCCATTATCATATACCAATGACATCAATGGACCAAAATGAGTGGTTATGATTTCCTCCAAAAATTTAATTACCTTCATGGAAGTGTTATTAATCATGGTTACTACTTTATTCCACCTTGTGTAGTAGTCAATGGCTATGAGCATTAACTTTTGGCTAGCTGAGGAGTTTGGATTAATAACTCCTATGAAATTGAGTCCCCATTATCTTCCTTAAATAACATGTTACAAAGGCATTACAACATGAACCCTCCATTTAATAAAGGCTTAGCATTGGTGAAATGAATGTACATGGGCATGGACATCCTTGAGTATGGTGGGATAATAATATCTCACTCGTAATATTTTATGCATCATTGAATTCTTAGACTAATGACCATCCCTATATTTTCATGATATCAAGCCATGACTTCCTTGAATTCTTCTTCTGATAGGCATCTTAGGTAGACACCCTCATAGTTAATTATATATAAGACCATTTATTTAGCATACAGTGGGATTATCTAAGCCCAAGGGTCATTTTTTATTTATAGGTGAGCCCTAAAGGTAGACTTCCATAAATAAGATAATGGTTAATTGAAGAATATCAGACCTAGTGTAGTGTTTCTAATTATTCCACTAGGTGAATAATAATCTTGGGGTCAATCTAAATGATAAATTTAATGAGGCCTTGGCCTCAAACTAGTTTGGTAGGTCTAATCTCCTATTCATAATCCTAAAACTTGGGCATCTAGTGACCCATTTTTTCTCCCAATTATTTCTATCCCAACATGAGTATTACAACTAGGTTTGGGATATTGCATACACCTTATTCCTAAGGATGTAACATTTGAGCTTATTTATCATTTTGACCAAGGCATAGGCATGTTTGTCTAGAGTGAAATACTTAATCTCAATATATTTTAGGTTAGTACTCATGAAATGATTTGGGTGCTCTTCTCCATCCAAATTTTGGGTAAGTACTGTAGTTATGGTATGCTAAAAATCAAAAGAGTAGAGGTAGAAGTCGATGGTGTAATATGGGATTATCAAAATTGGTGCTTGCATGATTGAATATTTAATGTCCTAAAATTATTTCTTTTCTTCATAGTTACATTCTACTTTTTCCTCCTATTTTAAAATTACATTTATAAGTTTAACAATCTCATTAAAGCCTAAAATAAACTTGAGTATAAATTTAACTTTGCCAAAGAAATATTTTAGTTCCTTTATACTATTGGGAAGAGGTAACCTAGATATAACATTAACACATTTAGGGTCAATAGAGATACCATACTTTGTGATTATGTGACCACTAATCTTATATTCAGTAATACTAAACACACTTTTTATTAGGTTTAAGGATATACCATATCTCCTACATCTTTCAAAACTTTTCTATAGATGGTAGATGTGATCAAACTTTTTTTTCAAAAAAAAGTCAAATCACCAATTTAAATAATAATTAACTTTGGTATCAATATAATATTATATTTTTAAGGTTAATTCCATATCTCACTAGAAATTTTCACCTAAATCGATTAAGCCAAATGGAGTCCTTTTGTAGGTGAAGGTGCCCCACTTCATGATGAATGTGGTCTTAATTTTATCTTCTAGGTTTACCAAAACCTAAATATATCTCAAGAATCCATGAAGAAAGGACATCATCAGGGACCCTCTCACCATATGGATGAATTTATAGAGAGAGGGAAATATATAATTATATTTATCATAATCCCTATTTAAGTTTCATAAATCCACACATAGTTAGATCTCCCCACTCATTTTTCAAATGGACACTAGATTAACTACCCAAGTAGAATGGGGGACCAGGAAGATGATCTTAATTGAAATGAGTTTATTAACCTATTTTTGTATGAGTATTTATAGGATGGGGTTGATAGACTTTTACCTTTTTTTTAAAGGTATTTTATTTGTCTTTAGGTATATAATATGAGTTATTACATTTGGGTTGAAAACCTTGAGGTATGTATAGGCCCAGTAATGACATCACTATACTTCAATATTAGACTTGTGAGTTGTTAAATCTCAATTTATGTATATTCAAGGCCAATATTTATGGTCTAGGTTTGATTAGATGATCTAATATTAATAATATTACATTTTGGTCCATATATCTCAATTTTTTAGGAGGGTGCATATGTCTCTCCAGGTTAAATTTTTTTAATAAGGAGATCATTATTTTTGGGACTTGATTCTCTTTGAGGTCCATGAAACCATCCTATTCATAATCCTCATCTCCTAAGTCACCCATCTAAACCTCATCTATGATTTGGGCTTCAGTTACTCTAATACTATTGAGAAATTCTAAAATGTGATGGTCATCCTCAAAGACCTATAAGTTTTTGATGTTTTCTAAGACTAAAGGGAATGGGATTAGTTCAACAAAAAACTTATGTAACCTTGAGTCATCCAAGGGTGTTATATATATATATAGTATAAATTGCCAATGAGTTGGCCACTTGATTTTCCTCTCTAGGAATAGGAATAAAATTAAATGAAGTGAACATATCTATTAAGTCCCATGCCTAGTATTTCAATTTCATAAGATAAGAGAGTTTACATTGGAAATTAATACTAACTTAGTTTATAATCAATTTAGAATCCCAAAATATATTTATCTCCTTGAATCTATGTATCAAGGTGAATTACAACCCAAAGATCAAGGTTTCATATTCGTCTCAATCATTAGTATAGGTAAATTACAATTTGTAAGTGATTTAATGTCATTTTCCTTGTGGTCAATCAAAATGACTCTAGCTTTATCACCTCGCTTATAATAGCCCCCATAAAAGTATTGGGACCACAAACCTAGTACCTTAAGGTTTACCTTAGCTTTATCCTTATCCAAATTTACAAATAGGGTATAAAATCCTATATCAAAAGATAATAAGTTTACCTTTTAATTCACTATATTATACTTTATGATCATTTGTTTCATTCTTGGTTCTCTATCCACTCAGATTTGACTAGACACACCCCTTAAAGGTAGCCATATATGTGATAATTTAGTATCCATATATCCATTTAGAGTCTTAGAATAATCCATACTAAGGAGCATCTAATAGGATTCATTCATTTCCATAACTTAAATATTTATGAACTATTGGATCTTAGGCTCAGACTCTAGTTGCATAAGAACATTCAAAAGATCACCGATTACTTTAACCTTGGATTAATCTAGCTGGACTACTACCTTATCTAACTTAATAGGGACCAACCCTAGCTTCTCACAAATTATTTGTGGGCATCACATTAGATAACACTCTTGAGTTAACCAAACAATTATGTAGGTTTTTTATGAACAATTGGATTGTGAGGAGAAAAGGGGGAACTTTATATTTGATTTTATAGATTACCATATTGGTATGGGCAGCCTTTTATTTTGGCTAGGTTGGCTTCTCATTAAGTGATTTAAATAGGATGTCTCTCTACTTAGTGATCTAAGTTAACTTGTGAAGCATGATATTACCTTCATCTTATTTATATTTATATTATATTATATCTTGTTTTGCTTAGGATAAGTTGATAATATATGGGGGCCATAGTTTTTATAGGTTTTAGAAGTGGTAGGTCATTCTTAGCATTGGGGTTAGGAGGGGTCACATTGCTATTCAGATAGGTGGAGGTAGTGAGGGGTGGTTCTTATTTTCAATTCTTTAAGAAATATTTATTCCTTTAGAACTACTAGAAGATGTTCACCTCACTTGTAAGATCCTTTGGCTTATTTTCATATTGGCTAAGGAACTCCATGGCATTTAATACCATCACTTTGTTTTGAGGTATAGTAGTGTTAGGGTATTTCAATTGGTCTAGGACCACCTCATATTATTCCATTCCCATATGGAAGATATTGAAATCACTACATAAATATATGTAGTCAACATCTACATTTTGGGCAATTTTGTGCACCCAACACTAGTTTAGGAGGGCTATCTTGAAGATTTTTATTTTGGGTAGCTTGTTAGGTGAAGGATATATTTGGATATTTATGTGATTATATTATATGTCATGTCTTTAATAGGTAAATTTTATATTGGAACTCTCACCACTAGAATTCCCTTTTTATTTCTAGAGACCTAAGAAATCATTTCTCAACCTCTACACCATACATTGGATGGTATATGACTCATTCTTAGTAGACTCATGGGGTTTGTTTTATACATTTTTCATAGTGGTAAGAAGCACTTAAGTATGAGTTTGAGGCACTACTTCAATATTTACTAGGGTAAGGAAACCTAAGTGTTGGTTCACTATGGCATGCCTTAATAGAATATGATTTACCACAAGTATGGGTTGGATCATCGGTACTTTTTGGTTCATATTGGGAATAAGGTTTCATGTAGGAAAGATTGGTAATCCATTAAAAATGGGTGATAAAATTTGGAATTAGGGATTAAGTTGTTTTTACACTTTAATGGCTTCATCATGAGCTAAGGGTAGATATACTAATAAGGGATCCCATCTTAGAAACATGGTCTTCCAAGGGTCCAAAAAGTTCTTATATATTTTGAGTGCTAGTTGAGTAATAGATCGAGAAAGCATATTAACCTAATGATACATATTTTAGAACCTAGTGTTTAAATTTATGACAAGATCATTTTATTCCTTCTTAATACATGTTAACTACTAACAAAGGACATTGTAATTAATGATCTATATAAATTAATCCAAGAAGGTATTTCTAAATTATTCCCACCCCATAACAGAGTCTTCAAGGAGATTAAGGAACCAATCTTAGGCTACATCCATAAAATTAAATGGAAATAGGATGTAATTCACATCCACGTGTTTTATTTTTATGATTTTTAGGGTATTCTTATAATAAGTCACATGCTCCTCAACCGTCCACCCCACACTAGGTGTAAACCATGGAATGTAGCTTTGTGGGTTTCTTTGGAGGTCATGAATGAATTTGAGAACATTGATAGCCAACTAGGATAACCAAGCCACACAGAAAGATATTATTAGTTGTCTATTTTAGGCATATTGAGAGGATGATTTGGTGGGGAAAACTATATTCCTAGGTATATTCCTACCAAATTGGGTCTTCCTATGGAATTGCAAGTGTAAAATAATAAATCTACCATGACTAAACCTAATATGATCATCCATGAAATAGGCTCTAGATTAATAAGGGGTAAAACATTTAATTAAAACTCCTAATATTAATAATTCCCTCCTTTTATCATTAGTTATCTCATCCAAAATCCTACCCAAATAAACACTTATGAGATTAAGTGCCCAAATAGGACATTAAGACAATACTGGACTTTTGTCCTCCCATTTTAGGATTAATTAGATATCAACCCAAGGCACAAGAAATAGGTATTGGGATACATGATATATCATTCTTGAAATAAATATTTGAGAGATGTAGTGATATTTTCAAGGGTCCAATATATGATTTAATAGAAAAGTTTTAATTCACACCTAGTTCATCCAGTTTCAACCTTAATCCTTAGTGGGTTTCACTTCCACAATTTATAAATAAAGGGGAAATATTTTTTGGTTCCAAAATAAACATAAAATGAGAGGGAACAAGGTAAGGTATAAAAGGTATTCTTTCACAAAAGATGTGAAATATTTAAGAACGAACATGTGCCTAGCCATAGTTATACCACTATGAACCAAGTTTCACAAGGAGCTTAAACTTATCATCATATAGGGAAGGAGTCTAAGGAGATAGTGAGAATGATTAATACATTAAATATCCACCAAATATAAACATATAAGAATTTATTTTATTAAATTACATGTAAGACCTTAAAATTTATACTAAAACATCAAGCACTCAGATTAATAAATGTTTCTACGAAAATAAATAAATTTCATAAAAAATTAGAATATATTTACATGTTATAATTATTACATTCATCATATGAAACATGGCACATTATCAACTCTTTAGTGTTCGCATACATTCATCAAATATAAGAATTATTGAACAACACCCATACAAATAGGAATGTTATTGAGAAAAATTAGGAGAACATTCATTGATTTTAATAGAGTTTTAGATACATATAAAATGTTGACTCTTTTAAAAATACAATAGGGTTGATTATATAGGAGATATAGGTCCCATATCCAAGTATCATGGGTTCCCACTCTAGACCATTATGAACTAAAATGGTTACAACTAAATTTTACCTTAAAATATATTATATCCAAAATAGGTAGAATAAAATCCCAATGGTCCACCAAAAAAGAATCAAGAGCAAGTTAGATTCAAACCAATCCCCAAATACTTGGGATGTTCCATCTTAGCTAACAACACAACTTCCACTAGGTAAAATCCTTGGTCCATCTTAGCAAGGTTCATGGGAAGCTATCAAAATATCACTGTATCTTGGGCCATAAACCATTGGTGCACTTGGGGTGGGGCCTCAAGGGAGACATTTAACTTAGACACTTGGATGATACTCACCATATATTGGGTCAATATCTCTAGAATCACCTTGGCCCTAGCCTTATTAACCTTTTCCACCATCCTTCTCATGACATGGTTGAATTGACTTAGGTGGGCTTCAAATTCTCCTTTGTCCATCAAGGTTCCACCTAGATAGAACATCATCATGATGTTAACCTATTTTAAATAGGTCATCCAATATTTGACCTTCCCTAAAGGATATATGACTATATATTTTAAGGTTAACCACTCTTTAATTTAGTCTCTCATCTTCCCATCATAAGTCATACATAGGTTCAAGTCTGCCAAAAGCATAATCTTGAACTCAAGAAACATGACCATATGAAGGACCACAATGAGCCATTTGCATTTGGTGTCAACATGTAAAACCCTTTCTAAATATGCATGTGTTTTTTGGATGTGCTCTTTACTCATGGTGAGGAATATGATTACTTATTTAAGAGATATGAAGAGATGCACAAGGGCATCCTTAACTCTATTAACTAATTATACTAGGAAAGTGATTTTCATCTATGCTTTGAGTACCCATATTTTTTCATGCATATATTCCATGAGATTATTGGTATCTTAGAGCACTGACACCAAGTTATCATCCACTTTTTCTTCTCCACCAAGCATCCTCAATTTATTAAGGGAGAAGAGATCTTGAATAGTTATATAGACTATTAAATTCCCTTCATAAGTAAAGGTCTATGTGAGAACTCTTTTCATGATCTTAGAAGTCCTATTGAATTTATACTGAACATCTAGATTTCCATGGTAGACCATCTCTAGTCTTTGTGCTCCAGATGATTTGATTGATGTAACCCAACATGGTATTGTAAATGTCTATAAGGTGTTCGAAGGTAGAACAAGAGGGGTGGAATAAACTAACATGGAAGGTGGAGGCTTAGGAGGATGAGGGAGAGATGAAGTGGAAGGAAGGATGGAGAAAATAAGTGGAAGTGTAGGAGGCATGGAGTGAAAGGAGGGAGCATGAATGAGGAATCCCAAGGGAAAAATTGAGTTCACCATTAGTCATGGGTTATGTGGATGTGGGGACTAATGGCACATGAGAGAGGTGTGTTAAATAAGAATGAGAAAATAAATTGGTTAAAGTTAAATCCTTGGGTCCTTGGGGTGATGAAAAAGGAGGATTTTGGATCTACAGGGGGAGTAATCTGAATAGAGGGCTGAGAGGGAGCAACCATAAATTAAATAAGGTACTATGAATGAGTTACCTTTGGTTTCTTATTGATAATATTACCTAAATGAGGTTGATTTGAGGCTAAAATAAGATCAATCAAGGTAGAAATTGGACCCTATTTGGTGGGAACCACAAAAGTTACCCTTTTCAAACCTTTGGTCATTGATTTCAAGAAATCATGATCTAAAGTGGTATAATAGGATGAAGTGGTGATCATTTTTGAAGTAGAGTGGGGAATAGAAAGAGTGGATATATGGGAAACAACACTAAGAATCATCAAAATTATGCACATGGGTACACTCACCACTAAGGTAACCATATGAACTATCATAATGGAGACACTAGGAAGCATCCATGCTAGAGGGGTGACTGACATGGGCATTATTTTACTAGACATGACATATGATAACACCACAAAACTAAAGGCCACTAGGGTCTGAATACTTATAAAAACTATAGAAGAAACTAAATTGGAGGGTAGAGGCCATGCAACCAAGGTATGTGGAAAAAAAAGAGGTGGCATGGGGATAAATGTGGGTTGAGTAGGATGAGTAGGAGGTGGTTGTGAAGTGATAATATGGGTACCTAATGAACTAGGGAATGGGTGAGATGGGAACTGGGGGAGGGCATACTATGATATGACTAATGAGAATACCAAACATGGGGTGCATAGGTTACATATGGCTGGTGATAGCAAGGAATGGATATTGATTGGTTTATAATGTTGATCCCACTCAAGGCTTACTCTGGGACTATGATCAATGTTGAACTGTAGTGAATGAATTACCTATAGTTGAGTGACTTATGGATGCAAAGGTGGAGGAGTTGGGGTTGTAGTTAAAATAGGTGAAACTCAAGGAGGTAAAGGTGGAAGTATAAATTGTATGATATTATTGTTTATGTGGGGCATTATTTTATATATTTATACTCCTAGCTTTAATGGTGTGGGCCCTGAGGATGGCTGTGGTGGAGGTGGCATTGATATTTCATCAATGCTTGACCTGACTTGGGTTTATTTTCATTTCTTATAATTATTTGGATTGAACCACACTAATATTTCATTATCATAAATTAGATTGAGGTGAACCTCATCATCCTCATGGGGATTATTATCATAAGTTATATTTTAGTAGGGTCATGTGTTTTTCCACATGGGTATAAATTACCTTATGAGATCCCAATATCTATGCTCGGCCATAAGGCATAAGAATTTTTGTTGGTAACCATATTCCTTATTGAAGGTATATTATTATAATAATTTTAGTTAATGATAATTAAAAAATAAATGAATGCTTTCTTTTAGTGATCATCTGAGATCCCCATGTCACCTTCGACTAACTAATCAATAGTTTCTTGTTTGGAAAGGTGATATGGGAATTGATAGGATAAGAAAAGAGGTGTGTATTGGCTACCTTATACTAAATGATGGTGTTATATTGATAATAAAATTAAGATATAATGGGTAAGATCATCCTCTTTATTTCCTTTGAAATTTATGACATGGGCTTCTTGTTAATGGCCTAATAGACCATGGGGTAGAAGTGCTCACAAATATCTTAGATGTGACTTTGGTAGTGGTGATCATATAATTTTTATAATATGACATGAATCAAAGATCCCAATAGGACCCAAGGTTGGAACACTAAGATATTGAATGAGAGGGTGGTGTAGACTTCATCTATGATGTATGAAATCATTTAGAAGTTCCCTCTAGATCAAGCTCCTAATACAACCTTCAAAAAATTGAAGTGGATTATAGTTCGTAGGTTTCTAACATCCTCTATTTTCATAATTATGCTCAACAAGGGTATCAATAATATGCATGGTGTCACTGGCCCCAAATAGGAAGTTCATTAGGAGCATCCCAAAACGTTGTATATAGGGTAAGTGTCAATATCTACTTTGTTGATCCATCATTCTTGGTTAGTGGCACAGTCCTTGAGGACTTTGTATATCTCATAGGTATTGAACCATACATACACTATGATAAAATCATAGATGATGGTGTAATCTAAAATTTTATAGTACTCCTTAAAAGTATACCCTAAGATATCTATGATTAGGTTACTAAATTTTTAGAGTATACCAGTTCCTTTCCCTCTCATATAATGTTATTAGAAGTCAATAATAGGTTAACAAAGAGGTTTACACAAGGGAATAGTTTAGGCTTAGCCCCAACCTTATATAATATTGAACTACTTAGTGGCATGATATACTCAAGTAACTCAGTCTCATCCTCATCATCCTCTAAGGTATGCCCCTAAACAACTTCAATTTATTTAAATATTTTGTTATAGTGCTTAAATGACACTAGGTTTGTTAAGTAGGTGGTGTCTTGGTACTCAGGTTCAGGCTTGGGGTTGGAAGATGATGTGGCCATTTTAGGTTGGATATCTCTTAGAAATAAGTTCTAGGATGAAGAGAATCATTGAAATCATGAGTATAAAATATGGTGAAGGAATCTTAAGAATTGGGAGTGGTAATAGTAAGTTCAATCAATCTGAATACTTAAATGGCTATGTTGAGATACCATGCATTAATGGTTTTTTAGCAACTCACCCTATACGAGCTTAAATATCAGTTTGTGGCATATTCCACTTATTAATTTCCTAATTTGGTATTAAATCAAAAAAATTTAAAAGGGGATCCTCATTTAAATTTTACAATGATGATTAGATGTTTTTAAATTATCCAATTGAAGCGTAATTACCCAAATTAGTTATCAAAAGGGGCATGGTAAGCACACACCTACCTTGGTCCTCAACCACTCCTTGATACCTCTTAATTAGGATTTGACATTTTATCTATGATTTATTCCAACTAAGTTCTATTAGTATGTCATCCCTTTATGTAGTAGAGTCATAAACCTATGATTTCTGAGACACAAGGCACTTTATGATTGGTTCCTAGTTATATTTGTACTCCTATGGGATAATTTTGGCACTCCCAGGTATTCTCTATAATTTTTATATTGAATTTACACATGGTGTGATATCATTCACCTAGTTTTATTTGGGCTATAAAAAGTCTAACACCCTAGGATATTGGTAGACCTAACATCTTCCACATTTCATGAACTCATTCACTAGGTTCTCCCAAGGCTCTAACAATTTTGACACTTATAGGATATTGGAAGGTCTGATAGCTTCCTCATGGAATTATCTCATTCATTAGGCTCTCCTAGGGCTCTAACATTCTAACACCCCCAAGAGACTGGTAGGTCTGACTACTACTACCACATGGCACAATCTCATTCGTTGAGCTCTCCTAGAGATATGACAAGTCTAACACCCCCAATAAATTCATAAGGCTGGTAGTTTCCATTTGGAATGATCTAATTCATTATGCTCTAGTGTAATATTTTATGGAAAAAATACTAAGTTAAAATAAAGTCCATGTGGTTAATTAAAATCTCACCTACCTATTGTTGAGGCCTTATGAAACTGTAATTAGGACTCCAAAATGACATGATTTTAGGATGGCCTGCATACTTTTAGATCTATGAAAAAAAGTAAGCATAATAAATTATAAGTGCGATGAAGCTTTTGTTTAAAACACATAAAGGAAACATTGATATAAACAAATGAAATTGAAGTGATCTCAATGGTGATTGTTTACATATTATACATGTTGTAAAACACTTAGAAAGCCAAAGAAAAATAGGGATTGAAGATTCCATACAATTTAGGACCTAGGGCAAGCCAATTGGAGCCATGGGAAACTTTGATCTAATAGTTTTTAGATGGGTCCCTCACTTCTCTGAAAAGGGGTAGGGGTCATGATGGCCATAATAAAAACTAGTGGTATATATTTTTATACTTAGAAGACATGTTACTTATGATTGATGGATAAATTAGAAAGATTAAGGAAGTTGATTTCAATGTGAGTATGTGTATAATAATCTTTCTTGACAAATTATGTATAGGACTAGGTTCAGACCTATTGTGTATGTGTGTGGATTTATTTGTGTAATTTATCACACCACCTACATGTGAAATATATGTTCTAACCCTTAATAAGGATTTGAATTTGAAAAGTTATATTTTATTGGTGTGGGAAGAATTCATTAGGTTTAGTTGAGTATTGAATACTGGAGCATTCTAAACTTGATGGTTATGTCCATAAGATATGGAACTTAATATGATAAACATTAGATAGTTTAAATATGATTTTTAATAAGTTAGACATAGACTAGGGAATTCCTATAAGTGTTTGATAGTAAATTAAAAAGGTTTGACCCATGGAATACTTGTGGATGTGAGAGTAAAGAAAATAAGATCCATATGTGTATGTAAAACTTATGTAATGTTAATTTAGGTAAAAAAATGACATTTCTAAGTGTCTAATACTAAAATTTTAGTATCTATACCTATTGATTATGATATAAAATTACTCTCCATTCAATCTTGTTATTTGAAAATCATTGTTGTCTTTGTAACTTGTTATTTATAAGGTCTAATCTGTATGGTGTCAAATTTAGCATGTCTTCCCATCTTATCTCTATCTTCATCCAATTTAAACACAAAGTCACCTTCCTTAAAGATCTAATTTATTTTTTTCTTTTCATAAACTCTCTTGAAACTTTACTAATGGATAATGAAATTATTTATATCTCTTTCTCTTATTTCCTCATGATTAACAATTCATCTATTCTAATTATCCTTACATCACTATGTTTAAGATCTAGCTAGTGTAAACTCAAGATCAAGAAGCTCAATTCAAATATTTAACCTAGCTTCCTTACCATATACCAACATGAAAGGGGAATTTCCTATAACATAATTGGGTGTGATCCTATCATCCCATAAATTTCCTTTCATCTTTATATCATGCAATTTTCTATGATTATGCTCAATAGTTCTATTTATGATTTTGATAAAATTATTATTAATAGATTAAAATAGCCCATTTACTTGAGAGTAAAATTTTTAAAAAGTTTTCAAGTATATGTCATACTTGAGAACAATTTCAATAATCTTAGTTTCTAAAAATTCCTTAGCATCACTTATTATATTATATGGCACACTAAATTTTGTCATAACATCTTACAATAAATTTAAAATGAATTTATTAATATATTCCTTTATATAATCTTCCTATGTCCATATTGTGGATTAGTTTATTTCTATGAGAATTCATTTTTGGCCTTCACTAAATGGTATATTTATAATGCCAATGAAATATAAAACCCCATTAATTAAATTCACTACCACAACATCATTGGAATCTCTAGCCTTTGAAGATCTTAAATCACACCATCCTTTCTCCCTCACCCCCTAAAGCTGAAGTTTAATACCACCTAAAGAAGTTGTGTCTTGATTTCTCTCAAAATACCCTTGCATTACCATAGTATCCACACACCTGTGAGTCCATGTTAACTAAGGGGTTTTCTCACCCATGACATGAATCACCATCCTTTCTAGGACTTTAATAAGATATACTCACTTTATATGATGCATATCTTCCTTCTATAACTCCATTTTTGGAATAGGACTCTTAATTTGAGCCAAAGGTGGCATGGAAAAAAAAATTCTTTTAAAGGATTAGCGTCATAGACCTTACATTGTATATCTTCTGCAAACCCAACTAGAAACACAAACCTAGTTTAGAGAGATATAAATTCAGAGATTTTAACTAGACAAATACCATCAAAGCCTTGATGATGGTCTAGAACCATAAATAATGCCACCAATTTTCCAACCACTTCCTTATTCACCATCAAAGACAAAATATTATGAGTAAACATGGATAGCACTTCTGAGTTGACTCTACTATAGATGTTATTAAACAAATATTCTTCCTCTAAGACTTCCAAAATTTCCTTAGTAGGATCCCAAAAAATATTTTTGAACTGATCCTTAGAAATACTACCTTTAAAATCCATTTCCCTCACTATGATGCTACCAAAAACCACTGGTACCTAAAGCGCTAGAGCCACCTCATGATCCATCATGAAAAAACACCATTCATAATAAAATGTTAACACTCCACCCTAGTAACAAATGTAATGTGTGATCAAAGTCAATACATGATAATTCACACATGTTAACATAACTAATGTTGAATCCCACCTCCATTCACATGAGATAATACATAATTAAAGAATGACCCAACTTATAACCTAATGAAAGATAATTAAAACCACTTGAAGCCTTTGCAAAAAATAACTAGGAGAATAATCATGAACTTTTAAAGGCTAAAATTGATGTCAAAAATCTTGAGAAAATATTCTCATGAAGACCTTTAGTTGTTCATATGAATTTCCTCTCTTTGATCAATCCTACAATTGGCTAAAAAATCAGCGACTATATTGGTTTCTCAAAAACAATGTTTACAATCCCAAGATGAAAGACTATCCAAGCTTTCTTAAAATTTAGTTAAATTATTTTCCAATTTCTAAGAGATTATTGAATTTTTATTGAGATCAGAGATCAAAAATTGAGAGTCTTCTTCAATGAGAAGATTATCAATTTTACACTATAAAGCCAACTTAATCTCAGTTGTAAGAGCCTGAGCTTTAACTTAATTATTTGTGCCATCCATTAGTTTCCTTGAAATAGATCTGATCAATGAACCACTGCAATCCCTTCTGATATGACCTTATCTAGAAGCAACTAGATTTCCCCTAGAAGCTCCATCAAAATTCATTTTAAACCACCCCAGAGGATGAGGGATCTAATAAGTCATTTCCTTTCTTAAACTTTTACTTGAGTTTACTATTGTCTTATTAACAAGTGGATGACTAATAAGCCTCCATTTGGTGCACATTTTCATATCCCATGATGAAAGACATCCATTCCTATGTTTGATCTGAGGAGAGATGACCTCTAAAATAACAACCTCTAATTCTTTAAAGATTTTAGTAAGTTGTCTTTCTTTCCCTTCAATTATTCATTAGTTTTTTTCCTTCTAAATTATCCACACCAAAATAGTAGGGCTAACTCTCCATATAATACAAAGTGAATTTTTACAATCATCAATAGGCCAAAAAGAGAACACATTGAATAAATGAGAGATAAGACTAAGACCATTCATATTTGTAGCATAAATAATCCTAACACCAAGTAGAAAAGGGGAAAGCATAAAGAAGATGATTGGCAGTTTCTTCCTTAGCTTTGAAAAGAATACAATGGGAAAGTTTTAGAAAACCAATTTTGGCCAACCTATCTTGCATGAGAATATAGTTTTGAACTATAATATAGGTGAACACCCCTACTTTTTAGAGCCCAATCATGTCCCAACACAAAAATCTTACCCAGCTCAATGCATCATCAGTATTTAATATCCAAGTCTCACTTTATAGATGCCTAATTTAGCCCCTATCCAATAAAGTGAATCCCATTTGGAATTTAACAAAAAATTATGATTCATCATAAAATACCTCAATTTCATGCACTAGTCCATTGGAATCTCCAAATCCATGAATTTATTCCAAACCCAAGAGGATAGACCATTAATCTAATGTAGTTTCAAATAATTCTCAATCAAAACACCCCATGAAATAGTGAGAATGTGTTTAGCCTCCTCCAAATATGGAATATTTGATATTGGTTTATTCCCATTCCAAGAGTCATCCCAAAATTTCATTATTTGGCCATTATTGATGGTCTAACAAACATGTTTTAATATCAAAGACCTGCAATTCAATAAAAAAATCCAAAAGTATGAACTTTTTTGGAGGCTAGTAATAGAAACCATGCTCCAAGGGTTATTTAAATCAGGATATTTGCATCTCAAAAGTCTAAACGATAGAGAATTGTGTTTTTAAATCATTCCCCAAACTAGTGTAGCTCTAAGAACCCTATTTTGGAGACCCAAACTTTTCACACCTACTCTTCCCATCTTCTTAAATTTACAAACCCTTTCCAACTTAGGCAGGGGGATTTTAATCTTGATATGATTACCTTGCCACAAAAAATAATTTATAATTTGATTTAGAAGCTTAACCACATGACTTGATAGTTGAAGAATTTAAAGATAATATATGAGAAAAGAGCTCAAAATTAAATTAATGAGAATAATTCAACATGCCATGGAAATCCATATTCCTTGCCAAGAGTTGAAATGAGCCTTAAAGGATTTGATCAAGCCTTTTTAGTGAATACCTTTTCCCATTCCAGATAAAAGGTAAACTCTTAGGTATTTGGATGGAATTTTCCCAACATTAAAACCCAAAACCAAGGAAATAACCTATATTTCTTTTTAAGAATAATTAATAAATAAACTTGATTTTCTTGCATTCATCATTTGGCTAGAGGCATACTCATAACTAGAAAGAATAGATTTGAAAACCTGATCTTCCCACATAGAATCTTGACCAAAAATAAAAGTATCATAAAAAAAATACTGATGGGTGATATTTTCTAAACCTTCTAAAACTTGAATACCATATAAACTCAAATCATCCTTAGATTTATTCACAACAAGAACTAAGGCCTCAACCAATAGAATAAAAATAAAAGGAGAAAGAGGATACCCTTGCCTAATACATTGTGAAGAATAAAAAAAGATGGACTTCCATTGATAAAAATATAAAATTTTGGACCAGAGACATAGCTTAAAACCTTATTACACCAATATTTTCCAAACCTAAATTTCTTTAGGACATTGATTAGAAAGTGATAATTAACCATATCACAAGCTTTACTGATATCTAACCCTTCCTATGAGTAATAGATAGAGAGTGGATAATTTCATGGGCAATGATTATACCATCTTAAATGTTCCTACCCAGAACAAAACTAACTTATTATTTTGAGATAAAAGAGTCCAAAACAAGTCTGATTCTAGTTGCCATTGATTTAGAGATGATATTATAAATTTTATTGCATAAAGAAACAAGACAAAAATTACCAAATTTTCATGTAGGTCTCTTTTAGGAGAAAGAGATATGAAAGTAAAATTTAAATCTAGGATTACCTTTCTTCTCCTTCTCTAGTCTTCTACCATTTAAATCACCCCTTTACTCATGATCTCCTAAAATGATTGAAATAAAGTCACAGGAAACCCATCTAAGCCAAGCCATTTATCCTTATCCATAGAAAACACCACCAAATGAACCTCCTCCAAAGTAAAAAGAGACAAGAGTTTCTCATTTTTATCTAAAGAAACCAACTTAGGGATGCACTCAAGGTTGTCATTAAAATTCCAAAGATCAGATGCTTTATCATCATTGAGCAAGTTTTTAAAGAAAATAACAACCTCATTCTAAATCTCTGATTGAGTATCCAGCACCTTTCCCTTAGAAGAATGATTTTTTGACATGTAATAAACATTAAACTTAATTCTAATAGAATTGTGAAAAGTAGAGTTTTGCTCACATTATTTCAACCAATCTATTCTAAATTTTTATTTCCAAAACATTAATTATCTTTGTAATAGTTCTTCATACTCACCCATCAAGCACTTTTCCAACCAATAAGAGATTTGATCCACCCCTTTTCTAAAAACTATTAAATTTAGATTTTCAAGATCCACTTAAACACAAAAAATTTCATGAAAAATATTTCTAAAATAATTGATGTTTCAATGCCAAGTATACCCTTTGATAAATTAAATATTTTTGGCCATCGTGAACATCAGATATCTAGACTGAATATGACAATTACTCCACCAAACTTTTATAAGACCTAGAAGAGAGATATAATAAAGCCACATATTTTCAAATTTAAAAGGATAGAGATTAGGAGGATGGTCCACATTGATAAAAAAATACACAGAGAAGTGATCCAATCCTAAGAAAGGGAGGATGAAACTTTTTGAGATTCAATTTTGAGACAACTAATTAGATGAAACCAAAAAGTGATCAAATCATTCCATAATTTTTTGCTCAAGATTTATTTTATTATTCCAAGTAAACAAACCCTACTTTGGTTAGATATCTAAAATCTCTTTTTTAGAAAAAAAAATTGAATGAAATCCATATTTATAGAAGTTTTAATTACCCTTATATCCTATTTATACAAAGGGGAGAGAAGGGAATTTAATTCTCTACCCATCACAATCTTTGAACCAACAAGGTGAGACAAGAGGGTAGATAATTCATTCAACAACAAAAGCTTAATATTAAAGTCATTTGAACCATACAGATTATAAAGCATAAAAAATCAAATCCATCCTAAGGCATGTGATTCTACAAATTTTCCAATTTGTTCTAGCCTCCAATGATTTCAATTAGACTTTGGAGGGAACCCAAAGAATAACCAACCCCCCTGAAGCCCAGAAGCTTTGACAAAGGAGATAATCAATCTCTTCCAACTGAGATCCACCAAACTAGTAGCTTCAGCCAAACTTATTTTAGTTTCTTGGATCAAAATAACATTAGGTTTTTAATAAAAGAGAAGACACTTTACCAAACATATTTTATTAGGGGCATTAAGACCCTATCATTCCAAGATAAACTATTCATGAGGACTAAGGGAGAGAATTTCTATGGAGTTAAATTCTTAATCCAAATCCTAATCCTCCAAATTTGAATCATTATGTAGATCCTCAATCATAGGATTATCATCCAAATTATCTAAACAATCCTTTAAACCAACCATAGGAACCCTAGAAATTTGAGAAGATTCTAAAGAATAACTTTGATATCCTAGGACTGTTTGGAGATAAAATCACAAACTTTTAACAATGAAGTAGGATATAACTCATATCATTTATCTAATTTATCCAAAAATCCCTTCGTTTATAAAATTTTAATGCATGAAACATTTTTAGTCAATATTTTAGTATCCAAGTTTGATTGGGATCTAAAGGAATCAATTACATTGGGAGGAGAGGGAAAAAAACTAACTTGAGCAAGATCCTGATCCAATTTCACAATCTTTTCATTTTTACAATGAAATTTTTTAGTCTGCTTAGACCAATAAATATTATTATTACATAAGAAAAAGGACCTTGATGAGGATGCAAAACTATTTTCAAAACCTTGAAATCTACCCAAAATTTGAAGAAAAAACTGTCAAGGCTCTCATATAGAACCTTTGAGTGTGTCTAGTACAACTACATTTGAAACATCTAAATGGGAGGTTTTCAATATCAATCGATTGAGACCAAGAATGCCCCTAGGTTTTTATGAAACTATTTTCAAGAATAACAACACCTAGATCCATTAAAACCATAATCCTCACACATTAATCCAAGAATCACTTCTCAAATATAGGATCAATCTATAAAAAAGACCCTAGCAAGTTGCTTAGGTATGATAAGCAATCAAAACCCAAATATTCCAAAGGAAGACCATACAATCTTATCTAAACTAGATAAATACCTTGTTGTGATGAAAAAATGTTAAAATTTGGTTGCCATTTTTGAAGCTAGAGGTCCACACCTCTCATGGACCAAAAAAGATGATTCAAAACCCTATTTTTCAAGTCCAAATTGGGGAAGATGATACTGAAGAAACCCTTAGGCAAAAATATTACCTCAAGATCCTTCCCCCATCTCTCCTCCACCCAAGGCTCAATATCACCAATTTCTATCTATTTCTCTAGAAATTTGAAGATATTATCCCATTCTTCCAAAAATGAAACAACCTAAGAGTGTTCGGATGATTCCCATAGGATCTCTTTATCTTCACCAACCTTGAGTCTATCCCATAAGAGGATAACCAATACACCAAAACTATCTTAGACTTTATCCACTATCCTTCCATCCTTTACAATATGTTCAAAATCTAGTGGAGTAGCCTTCACTTTGTTGATCATAGTCTTTCTAGTCTAAAAATCCTTTACCTACACTAATTCTTCTAGAACCTCCCAAGACTCAGCCTGATTCTTATCTTCTAAACATACCACTTCTTCATCAATAAAAAACCTTAACTAGTCATTAGTTTCCTATACTTATTCCTCTAAAACCCATCGATCCCTTTTTGAATACCTACACCCGATCTCCACCATGAGTGTTAGGGATTCTTTATTCTTTTGTCCCTGTTCACATCCATTTCCCCTATATCAATTGTTCATATATCCTAAAAAAAAAAATTAATGAAACTCTTTCAAAATCTTTTCAACCTTATTAGGTTTAATACATATGATTAATAAACCATTAAAGCCTAGTTTTAACAATATCTCAATTATCAAGGCATATGAGAGGGATTGGTGCCCATAATGTATTCTACTGATTATATCCAACATCCTTGCTATTTATCTTTCTTAAGATATCTAGCTAAATTCCTAACCCATTTAACTATCTTTCTCTATTATAAATTCTATTTTAGTAGAATGTTTTTTTTCATGCAAGTAGGTTTATTCTTGATATTTTACTAAACCTTCAACTAAGTGTATAAAGCTCTTCCTTTCATTAGTTTCATTGTTTTGATTTTAGCGTCAATATCCATGATTTTTATGATTCAATTAGATCTTTTCTCACTAGTTTCTCCTCCCATAATGTATTCTTTCAAATTTAAATGTATCAAATTAGCTTGAATATGATTTTTTGAAAGGAGATTCTTGAATTTCTTAATATATTTTTATAATGCATAAGCTTACTTCTTAATAAAACTATATCTAGTCTCAATATTTTAAGGTTTAGCTTATGAAAGCTATAGTTTGCTCTAATTATTGGTCATTATTATAAGTTAAGAGAACTGTAATGTGTTTTCCCTCCAAAAGCATGTAAAATGAATATCTTGTAAAAAATAGAATTAGTGAAAATAGTGGTATGGAAATTTCATATTTGATATTTTCAAAACTATCTCTTTATTTTTCACACCATATGAATTAGTTATCCTTCTTTAACATAAGAGAGGCCTAACCATGTTTGAAAAATATGCAATGGAATTTCTAATAAAGTTGATATTTAAAAAAATATTTTGATATTTTTTTTGTGATGTGGGAATCTTAGGACCAACATAGTTAAACATATTTATGTATCAATGGTTAACCCATAATTAGACATAATATGCCCAATAATATTCCTTAACCAACTAAAAAGACTAATTTTAGGGGTTAGACCATACTCTAAATTCACTACATTAATCCATTTAACCCTAATTTGAATGTGGATCCTACTTGGGTAGACAGGGTTAAGGATTTAGAAATGATAGGGCACAAGGATGAATATAAAATATACAATAGGCCAATTAAAGTGCTAAAATAAAATGTACCATATATTAAATTTATTAAACTTAGATAAATTATTAATAGAAATTACAAATATGATAGATATAAAAATTATATAAAACAAGGTAGTTATCTAGATCTAATGTTAATGCAGATTTGGATTTGGAATAGGTTGAAATCAAGAAGGAAGTGGATTCTAGAATAGTCATCAGATTATAGATCTAGTGCCTTTGGATCTCTAGACAGTTGCATCAACCTAGGACAGTTGTATTAATGATACTATATATTTTTTATGCTAGTGTATTATGGATTATCAATAAAAATAGGATGTGACCACCTAAATTTTACCTAGTTTGGATTGACCTTCACTTTGGTACATTATAATTTGGGTCATGGACTATCACTCCTTGTAAAATGGCAAAACCCTAGCTTTCCATATTAAATATGACCCTAGGGGAAAATATGTTAGTGGCCACACAGTGTATAACTTACCTACAATAACCTAATTATCAAAGGGTTTTTCCTAAATATAAAATAATCCATAAGATGTTCTCATACTCATGTAGTTTTCCCCTATGTGTTGGCTTGTGTGTGAATCATGCAATGTGTGTAAAGCAAGTACAATAGTGACCTAGCTTGTAAATTTTAAAATAAGACCTTTTGACTACTCATTTATTACTTTATACCTATAAATGTGTTGTACTTATGATTGATGAGGAAATAAGGAAGCTTTTGATCAATTTAATGATTGATACAATGCTTTTGATAAGTTGCCTTGGTCTTTTAGTCTGATTTCTAGGTGAGGAATGAATGAGGGTTGATATTATATTTCTAACAATCCTATTAGGAGATAAATTTCATTAAACCACTTAGTCTAACCATTGGAATATGTTTCATTTATAAATTAGATGAATTTAGGGCATTAGACACTTACATCAGGGTAGAATAGTAACACCGATGTTACTATCTATCCTAGATGTTAGTGTTTATGGAGTAAAAAAATATGTATAGGCTCATAAATTGTAGAGGTGGAAGATCTATACATTTTAGGAATTTTGGGTAATATAAGATTTCTATGTCATCCACATAAGATTGGTTGGTCTAAGAGATAGGTAAAGGGGAAAAAGATAGAGAAAATGCAAGGCTTATAAAATCAAGGCATGTATATGACTAAGATAAACAACCAAGGTATGGGTTTTTAAAGTGTACAAGATTGAGGTGCTACATAATCACAAAATATCATGTACATTCCCCCCTTTAATCTAATAATGAAATTTCTAGTTTAAGGGAAATGGATAAGTACCTAGGTTTATATGAACACCTTGTATTTGATTGAGTTGAGTTTGAGTGATTTTTTGGTCACTGACCTATAACCAAGATCATGTTATAGTGTGAAATTAATTCATATAATATGGTTTAATAGTAACTTAAATATATTAAAATTAAAATAATGAGGTTTAGGAGTACACATGTGCATCAATGTAATCATCTTGTCTATTGGAAAGTTGATTTAAAAAATATGTATCATTATAAGACTTTGAAACTAAGATTAAGATAAATATAGATAAATATTTTAAGTGCATATATATAAGGGGGGAGAGAGAGAGAGAGAGAGAGAGAGAGAGAGAGAGAGAGAGAGAGAGAGAGAGAGAGAGAGAGAGAGGAGAGAGAGAGAGAGAGGAGAGAGAGAGAGAGAGAGAGAGAGAGAGAGAGGAGAGAGAGAGAGGAGAGAGAGAGAGAGAGAGAGAGAGAGATACGTGCCCCCAACTTTGGAGTAAAAGTGAGTTGCCACTTATAATTTGAGATTGCCTCAACTATGAAAACCCAATAGTACTGATAACCTGTTGAGGTTGGCTAATGCAATTAGACACAACCCCTAAAAAATTGTAAATATTGAGTGATTTAATCACCTCAACTATACCAAAAGGTGAACCAACTACTATAGTAGATAGTTTAGATAAATTCTATAAAAGTTTGTGGGGGTATCAATATATGAAATGGTTTTATAATATAAAAATTATTTTAATTTTACAATATTAAGAACATATTACATAACATATGTACCTTAGATATATCTCATTATAAAATTATGTATAACAATGGTTCCATGTATAAAATTATGCCACAATTATGAATTTAAATCATTTATCTATGTGCTTTGGCCAATTTGGATAGTTATGTAAGTGTAGAGGACATGATTCCAAAGCATTCACCCACTATATATGGAGAAACATGAAACTTATATAAGTACCAATGTGGAGGACATGTTTTGAAAACATGGCCCCATTATAAACTAAAGATGTTGAGTACCAAATAAGTGTGGAGAACATGCTTCCCAAGCATGCCCCCACTGAATCTATAAACTGATATAAGTGTCAAATACTTAATGAGTGTGGATAACATGCTTCCAAATCTTTCCCCCACTAAATTTGGAAAATTTAAATGTGTGGAATCCATGCCCATATGACATGTTCCCATTGAAAATCCAAACTATTATAAGTGCCAAATATTGAATGAGTGTGGAGAACATGGTTCTAAAGCATGTCCTTATAGTCATTTAAAATGTCACTTGAGTGAAATGAGTGTCACTTTAGACCATCCATCCTTATCTTAGATATGGAACTATATTAGGGACCCTTTTCAACCCTTATCCAACTTTCATGTGGGTATTACACATCCATATACATCCCAAAATCAATCCCAAACCTTCCCCTAAGGATCCAAGCCCCTAATTTTATGGGTTCTAACCTAGACACTAACTCACTTATTTAGACACTAGCACCCCATGCTAGTGACTAAGGGACTACACTAGTATCCTTTGACTAATTTAAACCCTAATGGATATGTTTTCAATTTTATAGACATATAATACCATCCTAAACCTATTTCACACTCTACATAAGCGCCATATCAATATAAATACATGAATTTTATACCTTTATCCATTGGATGGAAATTAGATTCAAATACACACAAACAAGCTTAGAACAAGTGGTTTACAATCAAGATCATTGATCCTTATTCTAACCTAATTCTACATACATTCATCTAAAACAATCCTAAGATTAGATTACACAAATTTCTAGTCTTAATCCCCACTCAAATTACTTAAGTTGACACTCATAATAACATTCAATCGCACTTGCACCAAGCACTTAGGCATGAGAAATACATCAACCTCAATCCCTCCTCAGAGTATTGGTATGTAAGAAGTGTTACCACACAAGGGTATGGATCACACATTCAACACATCAGACTCACTAACCTCTTTTTTCATGGTGTTCATTTAAACCCTTATAAGAACAAAAAATATATAATTTTATAAGGATACTAGATATAAAATAAAAATTATTGATCACACAAAGTTAAAATTTAAACCAGAGCTAGAAGAAGTCCAGTTCTACAAAACCCATAAATCATTTGTAGATATTTTATCTGGGAATCTAACTCAATCCCTTGGAAACTATCACATTGCACTATTATCATATATATTATGCTACTATCCAAGGTTTAATATGACACTTGGATCATGTTTGTAACACTCAGATCAACTTCTACACTAGTTTTCAATCCCTATATCATCAATCTCATTTAGTTTATAGGTAAGTAATTATTTATGTCATTAATTTATATTTTTAGAAACATTAGATTGGTTTAATTCTTGTGCAAATCAATGGCTATATTTATTGTATATTTATACCCTTGTACTCGAGCCCTTTAATAACTTAGTTTTACATACTCTAAGTCCTTAAAAGTTAAATCATCCCCCAATAATATGCCCATATTTTTGGATATTTTCTTATCTTTATATACAATCACCATCCTTTTGTAAGATTAATTCCATGTGTTTATTACCTTAGCTTCAATGTTTTGTAATCTATACCTTCATTGATTTAATGACTATAGATTAGGATTGGGAGAGATAATACAATGATGTGAGTCACTTTTAGGTGTTGTAATCACATTTTTTAAATTAAATAACTCATGCCAATGATATTGGTATGAACAAACAACTTGATATATATCTTGAAATCCTTTAAAATATAACTCATAACTGCCACACAACTTTATTGACTTTTAAAAATTTATTGTAGGCCCCATTATATGAATATTTATACTTTAATCTTGAATTTTCAACAAAGTAATTTTGAACCATCAGAGTAGTATCCTAAAAATATTATGATGAGAGTAAATTTTTGATGATTACATAGTCATTTTCACTTCAAAATATCTCATATCATTGATCCTTGTGTGATTTGATGGTTGAGGGGTTCCACTTGGCTTATTTTACGTAGACTATTTTAAATATACATCAGATTTTTTAATTCAAAATCAAGTAAGGAATTATCTTTTTATAAGGATTACAAGTCAAATAAATAGCTAGTCCTCATATAAAATCTAATGTGTGAGACACATTTTTCTAATACATCATCCTTTAAATTTTTAAAAAATGCATTTCATGAATCTAATGATAATCAAGTGACATGAGACCCCCATCAATATACATTATAGTTAGTCATATTTGAATATGTTTTAAAAAATTAACTAAGACATTGGGTTATGCCATGAATCATTAATCCTAAAATTAATCTACATAAACAAAAATTGGAAGAATATCATGTCAATATAAAACAAAATTGAGATCCACTAGTTTAGAATTTTAAAGTTTCAACTCTTTAAAATTTTGATAATGATATCAGTAGGAAGCATTTTCACTTAATAAATTTGTATATAAAGATGAAATTAAATAAAGAGATATATAAAAAATTACCTTTTCATACAATATTATTGGGAAATATTTTTTGACATGAAACTCATAAGCCAATAAAAACAATCCATTCTCATTCCACCTTTTATATTATATGGAAATAACTAAGGCACATACTCAATGAGTTAAAATCTTCAATGTATCATTAGAAATCTACACAATGTTAGAAGCTATAATTGAGGAAAAAATATCCATTGGTTTTGTTTAGAGATTAGTGTTAGTAATTGAAGGCATTTGAATATTATTTAATTGATATTAAAAGTGCACATAACTATAAACACACAAATTTGGTATAAACTTTTATTTTATATTATTTTAAATGATTTTAAATATATAGATTATTAATGGAAAATAGGGAAGTTATTGGTGCATATTTTTGCTTTTGTGTCTCCTTGTCTAATTTACTTCACTATATAGTCTTTTATTCTACTATTTTCATCTTCATTAATCATTTCATTGGGATCCCTGGTCTTATTATCTTATATTTGAGTTTCATATAGAGTTAGGAGAGTTTTTATAATTATTTATAGATATAACTACTGACATCATCTATGCTTAAAATAAGTATCTTGATGTATATTTTGGTTATGTTTTAGGACACTACCATTTTGGGCACTTTTTATAACCTTTTAGATTTTTTTTGGTTAGATTAAATGCATTAATATTTTCTAAATTAATAATTGATAACCCTATACATAAAAAATCCTTATAAGCATTTTATAGACAAAGCACTCACTGATTAAAAAAGGCATACTTAAAAAACATACTCATATAAATTACTATTATTCAAATTCTAAAGTTTATCAATGATGATGATGGTGTGTCTCTGTGTGTGTGTTTATATAAAATATGACCAATAATAGTTGCACTTTTGAATTCATGTGATTTGTCACACACATAATAGTTGGATAATTGCATGTATTTTGAGCCTTCTTCAAAGCATTGAAAATATAAGAAATTCTTAGATATTCACTATAGATTGACCGAGGTCAATCCAACCCAATACAATAACACATTTTTATTTTGTACATTCATCTCAAGAGTGTAATATAGGTTTTTAATAAATGAGGAGGAAAAATAGAGCTATTTTCATAGGTTTAATGATATCTTAATACATAATACCCAAGTAAAGACATAGTTATAGCAATCCAAACTTTCACAGACTAGTGTAGATATCCTAAATGAATCTATTACATAGTGGACAAATCCAACTGCCATAGGTGTCTAGATAAAACTATAGATGTCTTGATGATTTTTTATAGTCTGTTTCCTTATCTAAACTAGTACAAAACCCTTGCATAGTATATTTGACATTAGTAATAGAGAAAAACATAGAATATAATACTAAAAAATATATGTAACATATTCCTTTTTTAATTTATATAAATAATTAAGTGTAATAAATCATAACTAAACTTAGATTTGTGAAATTTAGACATATATTACACAATATGATTATTCTCAATGTTTTGGCTTATTTAGACCACCAAGTCTAAAATTATCTAAAACATATTGGTGAAATCATTCCTTGTATTGAAAAAAAAAAACCCTTGTGTTCTCTTAGGATATTATATTTATATCATAGGGTTTCATACTTTTTTATTTAGATCTAATTTACAATTACTTATTCATATGTGAATTTTTCCTATGGTTTCCATTCTCCAAACCCTATATCTCTATTTTTCATCTCATTCTAAGAGCAGCCTTTGTGTTTGTATTATTTGACATTATATGGTTTGGTAACATCTTTATGAATATGCATCCTAAAATCCCTAATATGTTTAATCATATGGATTCATTATAATTTACACATGCCATACTTTATAGCTATGCCAATGAGTGGAAAAATAAGGTTATAGACAATCATGCTTGTAGGACTAATAAAAATTCTTATGTAGATGAATAATATGCTTGTTTTAGGTCAAAAAATGACTTTTATATTTAATATCGTGATGGTGTTGTATATTGGAATTTTAGTGATATTTAATTTCATAATATTTGTGAATAAGAATAAAAATACAATAGGCTTAATATATAATATGTCAATTTTGCCTCTCATTATTTACACTCTTCCACTTGGCATACACTATAAGAAGAATAAATTAAAAGTGAATTAACTAAAACATTTCTTGATCCCACTATAATTCCACTTAATAATGAAGATGCATTAAGCTAATAGATAGAGGATTTAAATTTTGAGTCAAATGATGTTATACCTTAAAATGATGTTTCTAAAACCAATGATATTTATAGTGACATAAAATAGATGCTACTAATTCTATTGAAAAATAATAATTATTTTCATTTTTTTAATTTATAATATAATAAAGATAAAATTAATTATGATTCTATTCCTTCTTATTTATTAAATGAAATTAATTATAGTTATAAATTATGCAATGATGTCTCTATATAATTTGATAATTAATCTAAGAAATTTAATGATAAAGTGTTTGTGATGATTATTTTACACTTATGTCTAATGTAGAGGGTAAGATGAAACCTTTGTTTGAATTGAAAATAATGTCCCTATGGAAACCATTAACAATTTAAATCAACTATTTAATGATCCTCTTAAATATCAAATCATACGTTTAGAAGAGGTCATATCCTTAATTAATGTTGTAGGTGCCTTACAAAAAAAATAAAATTTTATCTCTTTATAAGGTAAAGCATATTATACTTGGGTTAATTTTAATACTATACATGTAAATCCCATATTGCATAACATTTTTAATTCATCCTTATACCATTAATTCATCTTGCCTAAAATTTCTTTATGCAATGTAAGTAATTATCTTCTCTTATATCTTAAGATATTTTTAGCCTCTATGGAAAAATACAATATCGATGATAGAATTATACCTAAGACACTCCCTAAGAGATTAACTAGTAAATATTTAGATTGGTTTCATCATCCACCTAGTGGATAGCTACATTCATATATTAAATTAGAAGAGACTTCAAAAGTGAAATACATTCAAAATAAGAGACTCTAAGTCACATATGAGTGTCTTCCTTATCTTCACCAAGGTAATTCAATACTAGTTAATGATTACATATTGTGATTCAATTATTATTTACATCAATTAATATATCAACCAACATATATGAAAAAATAATACATTTTTTATAAAGGCCTCATATTTCTTCTTAAAGATAAATGTCTCTATCATACTTGTGAATATTTGCAATCTCTTTTGTTTAAGACTATCTAAATAGAAAAGGTATTAACATATGGTAAAAACCATTGTCATGATAGTAAAACTAGAGTAACTCATCAGAAGTAAGTTCTAAATTAGGAAATTAATAAAATTACAACACATCATAAATATGAAGGCATAACTAATGTCAATAATAATGGGGGAGATGTAAATAAAATATTTATTAAGACATCAACTTGAATGACTCCTCTCCTTCAAAAGTAAATAAATGAATGCAATTTGTAATTTCAAGGATATAAATAATGTTTTTTTTTTTTTTTTTAATTACTTGATAACAAGTTAATTAGGTTACCTCCTTATCACCATTATCCAGACATCCCCTTTAACAAATGGGAGTAAGATTATTTTGTAAATATAATTGTATCAATGGGCATAGAGATAAAATAATTTATTCATTGTGAAACAAGTTTGAAATACTTATGGATAGGGGTGTTATTACATTTGGCCATATGGTTAACCTCTCCATATTATTTTACCACTCATTATATTAAATTTAATGTATCCTAAGACATTCCTACAAAGGAATAAATGTTTTATTGAACTTCCATAGAAGGTAAAACTAGGAGAAGATACAATTATAGTTAAAAATATACATAGATTGATCTTTACCTAGACATTCCTATAAAGGAACCAATGGTAATTTATGATAGTATAGGGGGTGACCATAGAATAGGTATAGTTTTTGGTGATAAGTCACAATGAAATGAATACACAATTATATTTATAAAATAATTATAATACAATGAATGAGAGCTATATCATATGAATACACATGAGGATGAAATAGGGAAAATTACTCTATAATTTCATATTTGAACTAAGATAGTGGATACATTATCATATGTGAATAATGTTATTATGAAAGGTGATGTAATATTTAAATAATCATGGCTACAACAAATGCAATCAAAATTGGATAAGGATAATATGACTATATCATTTAATTTACAAGGTGGCTTGCACACATATAAAATAGATATAAATAAATTCAAAGTATACTCTTACTAAGAGTATAGTTACATCTCAAAGTAAACAAGCATGGATATCAAATAAAAATTAACAAGTCATGTCACAAATAACTAAGCAATTTAAAATAGTACACTAATAAATAAATAAATAAATCTAAGCCTATCTTCAATGTTCAAGTATATAATGAAAATTAAAGTGATAATTCCTATGAATTTAATGCCACAAATACATCATTTATATTCCTTAACATATAAGGATATATAAATTACACAATTTTTATATATGTCTACTTGGTTAGATGATTCCATCCTAATTGGTGTGCTTGATTATAAGAGAATACTTTGATAGTTATTAAGACATTTGAATTAAATTTCAATGATATATAATTAACATTTCACATCAATACATCTCATTATTTAAAATAATAAAAAATTAAATGCCAATCAACACATCAGCAATACAAAAACATGAATCAAAATTAATTATTACAAGTTCATATTATATGTATACATGAAACATAATTACAAATTTTAAATCCATGATATATATCAAGATAAGTGTTTAAGTATGAAAACAAAAGTATCTCAATGCATAAAAAATGAATCACTCAGTAAAAAGGCCATGGTCACCCTGACCTCCATATCAATACCTTCATCTAAGAATCTAAGCATAAGGGCCCTTGATTAGGATGGCCCACTATTATCATGTCTCAATAATGATCTTGATTGACTATGTTTTTTGTGATCCTCATAGACATGTAATATATCCTAAAGGTTCACATGATCTCATTTTAAGTGTATGTATTCTATGAATACTCTTTGTTCTATATCTATATTAGTGACTAGTGGAGGC
The DNA here is from genome assembly GCA_037957365.1 of Torreya grandis. Taxonomy (NCBI): domain Eukaryota; kingdom Viridiplantae; phylum Streptophyta; class Pinopsida; order Cupressales; family Taxaceae; genus Torreya; species Torreya grandis. Next base: position 418,203 of record JARHVA010004028.1, on the reverse strand, counting down.
ATATATTTCCTCACCAATTGGACCCTCAAATCATCACACTCAATAAAAATAATCACATATATGTATACAAGGAAAAGTGAATTTGATTTAATAATCAATCCTAGATCAAAGAAGATAAATCACACTTACACTTTTGATTTTTGGTATATTTAGAAAATCTAGGTCATAACCAAAATGGATCTACTAGACCTAAACAAGTTGTCCCTTACCACACTAATATCACTATATAGGGTTCTAAATCCTTTGGTTAACAAACATCATATGATAACCCTAGCTAGGTCCTATGTTTTTCTTAAGGTAAGTGACAAAGTAAATTAAAATGTAACATAATGCTCACTAAAGCATGTGTTTGTTATAGGTATAATCATTGAGAAAGAGGATGAATCAGTGATGCAATATATTTAATCCAATTCCAAACTCTTCAAACCCTTGATCACTCAACACATATAATAATGAAGCATACACATCATTCATAATAATAAACACATAAGATAAAACAAGAACAAACACATAACACATGACATATGGGAAACCCTCTTAGGGAATAAAACCCACTAAACTCTACAAGATGGACTATAATCATATAATGACAAGATCCAACATTTAGACCAACACCAATTGATCAAAGAGCACCCACCCCTTAATTTAGTCAAACACTCACTTGAACTTTAGCTATCTCCAACTAGCAAGGAGGCTACAACCCCCTCGTAAACCAAGCACCCACTTAACTACCTTGGAATGCATATCACCTTGAACACCTATTTATACTCTTCAACTGATGATGACATCCTTTTTTTGACTCTTTTGCCTTTATACTCACTCTTGCTTTCACACCCTCTCAGTGCATCCAAACCACCTTTTGGATCACTCTACACTTATTCACACATATTAAAATTAAAAAAATACAAAAACTCTATCAAAAAATCAACAAAATTACCAAATGGTCATACACATATACAATAGACTTCTATGATCCTCATTTCATTCACCAATATCTCACAATCTTCACCTTTTCTTCACTCACACTATACACTCTCTATACTTCATTCATCCTTAATGTACAAACCTTCATGATCACTATTATGACATAAAAATTATGTCCTAAAGGTCATACACATTATCCTCAACTTGATCTAGTATTTATTTCATCAAATATGCACACTCACACTTCTCTATCCTTTGTCTCTTAACTCTATATTCCACACATAAACTCTAAAAACCATCTCCTTTGATTTCACTCTTTATAGAGCCTTCATGAATATCATCTTGTTAGTCAAAAATTAGAATTTTATTACCCATTAAATATTCTATCATACTAATACACAACTCAATAACACCCTCATAGGTTGGCCATAACATCCATGGGTCACCTTTAAGCAACTACATTTTTTAATTAGGCCTTAATAGACCTTATAGGTCTCATGGAGACCTATTCACTCCTTTAGCACTTAATCAAGAAAAATAGAAATACAATACCACATAAAAATGCATAATTTCACTATAAATTACCCCTAAAACACTTTCAAGTGATTACATCCATCACTATACTCCTTTGTATATATGAAACCTACTCAAACAATAGTCTTGTACACAAGAACACCATGACCAAACAAACAATCAACTTCTAAGAATTAATTCATACTAAATATGGATTGGTCAAACCTATAAAATACACATAAATGGTCCTCATGGATTCTAAAATACTCTACAATAGTTAATTCACCATGAAACATCTAAACACCATCAAAACAAACTCAAACACCATTCTCAGGTCACTTGCAGAAGATGGTCAAACACACAATCAACTCTAAAGATAAATATCTATAAGTATATGGAGATTAAAAACTTATAAACAATTTTTATGTATGTTATTTTGAGTTATATATCATTTTTATTTTTATACCACCATAAAATTTGACCCATATCAAAAGTTATAGCTTAAATAATACATACTAGTTTTCCTTTGTTAATTTAAATTCCAATGGTCACTGTGTAATAAAAAAGCTTCATAAACCTGTCTTTATCTCTTTCACCTTATAAATTTAACCAAATACACTCAATAAATATCCTATATAATATTTTGGTACTTACCTTCATTCTTTGGCCATTGATACTTGGTAGTCCCATTTGCCTTCTATGGACCTTGCTATCGATCTCTATGTGCTTACACCACTTGGCAGCCATGCATGCAATATAAGCACCCTAATATTAGTATTTAAATGTGATTATTATATTTATTATTACTATATTAAATTTTAGGATTCTTTGACTTATTGACCTTTTGTTCATTGTTAGATCTCTATCTGCATGAATGAACATCTCCATTAGATCTTCATCTACATGATCACCTGTGTGTTGTTGATCCTTGATCTCATCAAGTTATATTTATACACTTATAATCCATATGTTTACCCTCAATAATATATATTTACATAATATTAAACTTGAACTTAATAAATATGCAAGAATACTGATGCATATTGAAGCACACTTTATCATTGTCCTTCTAGCACAAAAGATACCTCATGAACATTCTTTACCACCTTATGGACACATCATTGACAACACCTCAACATGTGGAATAAAATGGGGGTAATAAAAATAAAATTAAACATGCATATAAGATCTCTAATCAAGTCAATGTAGAGAAAATCCTAATACATGGAGAGATAATAATATAAACTAACAAATGCAAATCTATCTACTTTAACAAAAGAGGAGCAAGAGTTAGGAATACTTTCCTTTAAAGACAAACCTAACAAACCTAAATCTCTCCCTTGGTCAAGTCACTTTACAAGAGGTTGTTATAGTATTCAAGGATAACAAATATAGGTTAGCTTTAGGCTACATGACTTTTCCTATGCATCCAAAAGACTTCTTTATCTCCAAGTGTAGTATTGAAACCCTAAGAAATGATCCTCAAGTAGAAAGGTGTAAAAGTATATGAGAAAATAATGATGTTATTATTCTCTTCTATCTCTCTAAAATGGTAAAAAATATGTGTATATATATTTGGATCTAATCCTAAACCTTTCTAAGAATTTAGCTGACAAAGTCAGCCTAGTCAACCCTATTATAAATAAAAGTAACTAGGTCCAAACTAAGATAGCTTAGGCTGACTTAGTAATGTAATGTGTTCAAATCTCATAATAGATTCAACCAAATCATCTATGTATCTAGATGTTAAAATAAGGTTTTAGCTCATGTAGGGGCTAAAATAGGTAATATACATATAAAATAAGTAGTAGAAATATAAAATAAACATTCAAGTATATGTTAACATGTATACATGGAAATATAGTTTCTTATAATTTAAGTTATATTTTATATTTATAATTTTTGGATGTTTGAGAGTGGTTTCAGACCTCTAGGAGCTATAAAGCCAATTCTAGATTTTAGAGGGTCCTATTGGATTTCAGACTTAGCCATACTTTAGAGTTTTATGATTTTATGGAGGCATCACAATAGGTAAATGGATAGACATTGTAAGGAATTTGGATAAATGGTAGGAATGATAAAAATCCCCAAAAATATTGTGAAGCAATAATGGTCTATCCACCTCTTTCCCAATGCACGCTTTAAGGCATGCACTCAAATAGATTGGAACTCGATAGGCCCTTTCAAGCTATAAAGTATTGGTAGCTAGTAAAATTAATAAAAATACTATTTATCTACATATTCCCCACTCAAATATCATCACATGTCACATGAATGTAACATGGGATGGTGCTTCGAGAAAGAACATAACAACACACAAAACTAAACTAAAAGATGAAATACTAAAATTAATGCTGAAACAAAATGAAAATAAATGAAAAATACAATATACAAACCTTAACTTAACTATCTGTTAAATTAATGCATTTAAATATCCTAGTCTTAATCATGGAGGGTGCAATACCTTCAGTTGATAAACCCTAATTATATAAAAATAATAATAGAAATGATGTGTGAATATGTAGGATGGTTAAATAAGCAATGAATAACTCTCAAAATTAATTAAATTACTTATAAAAATTGGCAAACTATGAATGTTAAGGCTAGGTTATAAATAAAAGATCAGGCATGTAAATGACAAAATGATGACAAATGAATGTATAACACACAAAATCACATTAGAGAGCATGTAAAACATAAATGACAAATTAAATATCAATGTAATAAAAATATAACAAAGATATGTAATCAAGTGAAAATTAACCCCATGTAAGATAAACATGTCAAATCAAACATAAATAAAAACATGAATGATTGAAAATGACATGTAAGTCAAGATGTAAAAAAATCATGCCAAGTGAAGATGAAGAAAGCATAAATAACTGAAAATGAAATGTAAGTCAAGATGTAAAACAAGCATGAAGAATTCAAACATAAAGAAAACATATGATAATGCCCAATATCCTACGTAAGATAAGTGAAGTCAACAAAATTCAAATAATAACATGATGTATAGATTAAAATAAAAATCTCTAAAGGATGAAGACTCAAACTTAGTGTTTATTATAAGATACAATATAAGAAACACAACCACCTAATGACATGACTAGTATGATAATGAGATGTTGTTGTAATCAAAGGTGTAAGGGTGTTTGCAAGGAAGGCATGGTCATATCCAAGGTATTATAATACAACTGACAAATTATAAACCAAGAGGCATGATAAGTAAAATGTGATCAAGAATGTGATTGCATAAAAAAAAATCCAACAAAGGGAATATAAGTAAAATATGATGTAAATAAGTAATGTGAGGTACCACATGGGTGATGTGAACATCCTTATAAATAATGAAACACACTAGGAAAATGAGCAAGGCTAAGAATTATCAATAAAAAGGAATTAGGAAACTTTGACTATTGAATACAAAGCTTGGGCTAACAATTAAAGTACATATATCAATCCATGAAAGATATATGGATGAAATGTAAAATGTACCTACCTTCCCTTAATGTGTTCCCCATTCTTCAGGACTTCTTACATATCTATTAGTTTATTACAAAGATTAGGTACTTGTGTGAGAAAGTAGGTGGCACTAAATGATATAATGATACCTCATATCCCAATCTGCTGGCTTACCATACCCCAATGGATCTTAGGTTTATTGTGAGGATGATTATGGAGTTTGTTACATCCTCATTTATCACAAAGTTGATTTACCTAATTATCTATGGATTATTATGGTTTTTAGATTGATTTTTTACTTTTTAACTAAATTTTAAGTCATGAGCTATTATGGGATAGTTATATGTTATTTGGATTTCATGATTTAATTGATATGAGTTGGCTATATTGTGAATTCTATAGATTATGATTACATTAATTATTGTTATAACATTTTTTTATGATATATATCATAATGTATAAGGCTAACTACCTTCTTGTTATGAGTTAGATGCAAGAGAGTTCATCCCTCAGAGCATGATGGAGGGAAAACATCATCATAGAGGGTGACATAGATGGATATGTTGAAGAACTGATAAAATGCATGCACACACTATATTAATTGAACATGTTATATGCATTATGTGGATTATTAGAGTTAGTACATTTCTAATTCCATTTTCTTTAAATATTCAATTTTGTGTGTGAGTATTTGTTAAGTTTAGTACTTATATATATATATATATATATATATATATATATATATATATATATATATATATATATATATATATATATATATATATATATATATATATATATATTGAATAACTCTTTTAGGTGATTGCATTGTGTATATTTTACATAGACTTAGTGCATAATGTTGTAGTATGATCATATTATGTACTCATGTTTGTTTATGTTCAAGAACATGAAAATTATATGGATAATATGTAATTACCATGATATATAGACTAACAAAAATGTATTTTCAATGGTTTAAATCATTAGCTTGTTATCATTAATATTCTAGAATATCAATATAAGCCATAAGTTATAAAGATAATAAAAGATGTATATAGTATATATAAAATAGTAATAATGTGACAATTATGTTACTATAATATGATTATGATTAGAATAATAACTATCTAATTTACATTTTGGATAATAAAATATTATCAATTTTATTGTTAGTTACAATATTATGCCATTGTTTATCTATTCAAAACTATTATAAAATATTTCATTTTAACCTAAAGACTATTATATGATATAAACCTAATCTTTGATTATCATTCATATACTACATTAAGATCTAAAAGTTGAAGTTAGCATTTTGAATACTATTTAAAGTGGATTTTTTTGGAGTGGGACACTTGAAATATTAATTTAGGTAGTCATTCAATGTTTTTAAATGAATAAACTAATAAATAAGGAAATTAGGGGAAGAATAAAGGCATAAATTAGGGCTTTTTGATTTGGATAATAAAAGTTAATAGAGAGTTTATTAGAGTTAAAGAATAATAGGGTATATGCATGGTGAATACAAGTTTGGATAAATTACATGCAATACTCTATGGGTGAGTAGAATATGATAAGAGGTGATTTTAGAGGGGAGTGTGGTATGATGGCGAAGAGGAGAAGGAAATTGTAGAGAAAAATGGAAAAATAAAGATGGTTCATTCTATTTCAAATTGGAAGTGATATTTAGGTTGGTGAAGTAATTATTTTTATTTACTTAAATAATAATATGTTTAGTTTAGATTAATATGATTTATAAAATAAAATATATTTTTAATTTGGATACAAGATTAGCCTATGGATGGCATAGAAATCCATATAACTAAGCTAAATATCCTCTAAAAACCCTAAAACTAAAAACTAGATGGTGTTGGAAGATAAATTAATGTAGGGGGGTGAATCAATATTTAAAAAATTTCTTTCAATTATACTTCAAAATTCATGAACCATGAAAAAACATAGTGATATAGAAATGTATAAAGAACCATTCACATAAGCAAGAAAAAAGAAAACATATATATGAGTGGGAAAACCTCAAGGGGAAGAAAAACCACTATGATATCTAAAAATGGACTACTTTCCTATGAAACAAAAATCACAAATTTATTTGAACACCAACTCAACTTGGAACACTAACCCCAATAAAGTCAAGCACCCACTTGACTAAGCTTTATCAAGCACCTAATTGTAAGGAAGTACCAATTCCCTAAGTGACTCAACACTAACTTAGCCACCTCATCTAAAATTTTTATTACCATAATTATTATATTATTTTATGGTATAAAACTCAATTCAATACCTCCTTCTACTCAACCATGCATGATTTTATATGTTTATTTTGAACATACAAATAGGCCTAAACTGCCTTGTATATATATTAGTCTCATGGTCACACACCACTTGGTAGGCCATACACCTTCATCCTATTAGGTTGGAAAAAAAATAGGTCTTATTAAATATTATTATCATGGTTAAATCATAATTTGAACCTCTTTTGGTCTGCCACAACTCAATTAGGCTTTACTCCTCATTTAGGTTTCATGGAGATGTAATTGCATTAGGTCTACCCTCTTAATGATAAAAATTAATCTTCTTGGGCATAGATGGATTTATATAAAAATAAAAAACCATTAAAACACTTATAAAATTAAATCTTATGACCTCTACCATGATTCATTATACCTACATCCTTTGTTCATACCATGAAAGCTCCTTTAGGACAAACTTCCCTATTAGGCCTATGTACCTCAAAAGTTTGTCTTAAAATAATGAAGCTTAAATAAATTTAAGATAATAAAACATGAAAAGTGAAAAATTTAGATATATTATCATGACATAAGGTTCATAAACAAATTATTAGAACAACTTCACTCAGGAAATAAGGGCTCAAGAACATCTTTGCAACTCGCTTACTCAGAACTGCCAAAATACATCAAAAATCAATCATGAAGAATTAGAAATCCAACATCTATGTAGAAAATTATAATGAATATTTATACATAAATTTTTTTGTATGATATCTCCATAACATCCTCATATATAAAATTCATATGGTCTAATGGAAAATATTAGTCTTGAATACCAATTTCTTGACCTTGTATCTCACAATCCTATCTGAACTTGACATGCCATTTTATGAGAAACATTTTAACCACATAAAATAACCTAAAAAAATTATCAAATAATGATCATGAATTAAAATAAATAAATAAATTCTCTATGAACTTTATTTCATCAATCTATCATACACAAACCCTCAAATCTATCTCTTCATCTCTACCTGGGTTTTACATTATCAACACCATTAGGTTTATCTATGACTGTCTTACTTAAATGACTAATTTAGATCACTTTAATGTTATAAAATATCCATATAACATCATGGAAATGTAAAATTATTCTCTATCTTCTTATATCATCAATTTTATTTTCTTGACCAATTCAATTTTTGAGAGCTACAATAATTTCTTCATAAATAATCCTATATATGTATATTTTCTCTCTCATCTGACTAACCACCACCACCTAGACGTACTTGGGAGAGTTAAATACATTAAATAATATATTATATATGAATTTTAATCCATCATAATCTTATTTTTAAAAAATATTTCACATTAGGTCCTTATTAGGGTTTTAGGGAGGTTTAACATAGGTTTTGGTGTTAATAATTGTTCATAAAGGTATGCCACTTGAATCCAAAAATAATTATATAATATATTATCTAGGACCATTACACATGTCTCATTAAAAAATAATACTCCCATGTATAAGTTATACATGATAACTAATGTCTAAAAGTGTTTCTCAGGTTTGAAACCTCATTCTATGAGCTTGAGAAGGCCTAAAATAGTGATTCATGCACTTTTCCTTCAAATATTTACCTCAAAATTTATGATCATAACTAAAACCACTTATATCACCTTTTTATATTCTCTCATGTACATAATTGACTTGAAATATGATCTTCATACCTCATTAGGCCAGATAGTCTAGTATTGTTTTAGGTACAAACTTAGACTGAAGGTCCTACCCCTATAGGCTCACCCTAAAAATCTCATAAATGCTTCCATACCTTACTAAAATGCTCAAAAAATGACATAAAACCTTCAAATGTATATTTTAATTAATTTTACCATGCACTTACCTCTTCGTGTCATGATTATGCATCTATTCACTTAACATAAATGACTTGTAGCTTCCATTCTGACATAGAAAAAGATATAAATCATGAAAACATAAGGCATTAGTTTCCTTAAAATTATATTTTTATATTTATCTCATTAAAAAACTCTCTCATGAAAACATTATTTTATGCACCTTATCACATCAGATACTTCCAACTATCCTTAATCACCTTTGAGATCAACCTTCACAAGATGCATCTTTGACATCAATGATAATGATCACCAATCTCCCCTTTTATCATTGATGGAAACCACTCTCAGAAACTTCTATAAATAGGATATTTTTCCCCCATTCTAAAATTTCTCTCCATTTTACATTAATGACAAAGAGGTACTTGCAACTTCTTAGATCACATCTCTTGTAACCAAAAACACAACACACAAGATTATGAGTCTATGAAACATCATACAAACATGCTCCCCCTATTTCCACTCATACCTTATCAACACTACTCACCTGATCTTTTAGATAATGAGCCACCTAATTATCTCCCCCTAAAAACTTGACTTCCTTAATGATTTCTAAGGGAAATAATTATACCCAATCCATGTCTTAGATGTTTATATGTTGTCTTTGAAAGTGGCTTGGTTAGAATATCTGTAATATGATCCTTAGTAGATACATTCTCAATCTTGATTTTTTTTCACTTACCTATTATCTTAGGAAATTATACCTAATGTTAATGTGCTTAGTCATTGAGTGCATAACTAGGTTCTTTGATACACTTATAACACTTTTATTGTCATAAAAGATAAGACTATGACTATCACACTCTACTTTATAGTCCTTTAAGGTTTGCCTCATCCATAAGACCTAAGTGCAACATGAAGATTATAAAATGTACTCATCCTCACAAGTAGATAATCAAATTGATTGTTTTTTCTTTCTTATCCATGATACTAGGCACTTTCCTAAGAAGAAAGCTCCTCCACTAATGCTCTTTCTATCATCTAGACTTCCTGACCAATATACATCTATATATATTGTCAAGTTAAACTCCTTGTTCCTTGGATACTAAAAACAAAAATTTATAATCCCCTTGAGATACCTAATTATCATTTTGACTTATTTTAAATGATTTACCTTTGGTTCTACTTTAAATCTTCCCATAAGACCTACTATTTGCATCATATTAGGTCTAGGGGTAGTAGTGTACAACAAACGTCCAATCATTGACCTATATGATGTTTGATTGACCTTTGGAGATTAATACTCCTTGATTTAATTACACCCTATGATCATAGTTGTGAGAACTACCTTGTAATATTCCATCTCAAATTTCATTAATATATCTCTTATGTACTTAGCTTGTGAAATGAATATGCCTTTTTATGATTGAATGATTTGTAACCCAATAAGGAATGATATTTCTCCAAGCATGGACATCTCAAAGTCCTTATTAATCACATATACAAAGGCCTAAGTAATAATCTCACTATTTACACAAAATATGATGTCATCCACATAGATAATTGCTATCAACTGATAATTTTCTATCTTTGTGTCTAGATTATTGTCTACAACTCCTCTCTTGAATCTTTGGTCCAATAGGTACTTGTCCAATCTGGTGTACTAAACTCTAGGAGATTGATTTAAACCAAAAATATCCTTTTTAAATATACATACATAGTCTTTGTTACTTGATAATGAAAAAACCTAAGGTTTCTCTATGTTCACTTCCTCTTACAAGTTCCCATTCAAAAAAGTTAATTTGACATCCATATGATATACCTTGATCCCTTTGAATCCTGTATATGCTAAAAACAATTTGATAGCCTCTAATCTTGATGATAGATCAAAGGTATCATCATAATCTACACCTTGTACTTTTTCATACCAATCTAGCCTTGTTCCTGTGACTTCTCCATCTTTATTCAATTTGTTCTTAAACACCCATTTTATGCGAATGACATTCTTATCTTTAGGCCTAGGAATTAGTTCCAAAGTCTCATTATTTTCTATTTGGTCTAACTCGTCATTCATATAACCTATCCAAAACTTGTCTTTGATTGATTATATAAGGTTATTAGGTTCAATATTAGACAATAGAGAAACATTTTCTTGATTTAGGTTACTTACCAACTTTCTCCTTATTTGTATACTTGTGTCCTTATTACCAATGATTTATGATTCAATATGATCTCTCTAAATCTGTCTTGAAGGACATTTTGAATCTTATATTTCCTTAACTTATTATTATTACTCATTTATTTCTATTATTTTTTCTTCATTATTGAAATCCAAATTCTCTGATGCATATTGGTTATATATCCATATGTGAAATTAGATTCACATACTAATATATAGCTTTTATGTATATGTTGGATGTGTACCCATAATTATAGATTTTGAATAGTGATGAAATCATAAAATAATAAAGGATTGGGTACCATAAAGACTCCTAAAAGTTATTATATAATGAAATATTATGTTTTTGATTTATAAGTTGATTTATCTTTTAAATCATTATGACTAAAGTTTTAATTTGGTGGTATGTGCAATATATTATGAGAATGTTGATTGTATTACATTTATATTTACTTACATAAAGTAGATCATGTAGTATGAGTTTATATTTTACTTGTTTGGTAATTAAACTTACTTGTTATGCATATTATTTATGTGATGAATAATAATAATAGAGATTCTTTCATACATTTCATGAATTAAATGTATGTAATGTGATTATTCCCATATTTAGCATAAGTTATACTTGCTAGTAAGAAATAATCAATATGAATTTGATAATTCCATTAATATTAACCAAATATCAAATTTTTGGTACTAACTAAGTAATGACATAGACTTCAATAGCTTACTTAACATCACCAATGCCAGATGAAGGTAATTTGATCAAGTGGTGTGTATGAATTTGAATAGTCCTAGAGATCAATATCTATTTGAAAATTTTTACCAAAGTAATGTTTAGATAGAAATTGTCATTTCATATGTATTATTTACATGTTTTTGTCATATCATGTTAGAATGTATTTTATTTAGGGTACACATCACATATTATAAATCTTACAACACATGGGTAATAACATATCTCTCTGGATTCTTGCATCATCACTATCTATCCATCTGTGAAAGGAGGGCCATTCCATATTTGGGGGATTATGTAAAGGATTTATGGTCCATGGTTGGTGTGGAAAATTTATCAAATGATGCTCTCCCTCCCCACTATAGTACTTATTAGAGACTACAGTTGAGATTATTAGAGATAATGGAGTTTGATTGACTCATGATTCATGGAGCATTGTATCTATTATTATATTTATTAATGAAACATTTTGCTTGATGGATATTGTAATTGGTTACATATTGTACATTAAAAATTATGGTTGTATTATTGTACCAACTATGGCTGGATTTTATGTAATTACTTTCCTTATGTAGTTATGTTTTGTTACATGTGATGTTAGTGATCAGTAAATATTAATGTTACATGTTTAATTTATGTTTAAAATAATTATTTGGTATTATTAGATCACTAATTATATTCTTGTGGCATAATCTAATGAAATAATACATGGAATGGAAAATTAAAAGAAAAAATTATTGCATTATTCTAGTAAATCCATGTGGGGATGTTATATTATGGTATCAAAGTTGTTCCTCAAAATCTAAGACTTAATGATTCCAATAAAATTTTAATATTATTATCTTAGTATAAAGAAGAATGATGTTATCAAGAGCATCTAGAGAGGGTATTTCAAATGTCAATGATAATAACCCTCCATTTGATCCTAACCAATTCGCCACTGATCAAGAAGCAAAGTTAGATCAGATTATTACAGCCATGAATGGAACTAGGGATAAAGTTATAGCCATAGAATAGGAAATTCATGGAAATGAGGAGTATTCCCATTATGATGTGCCTAAAAATCATCTTGATGAATGTGAAATCCCTCAAGAGTAGAGTTACAAGGAAGTGCCTCAAGATGTGAGAACATGTGTAGCTACATAATTGGAAATGGATATGAAAAAGGTAAATCCACCTAAGTTTGATATAATTTTTATAGGAGATGGATTTAAAGCATGGTTAAATGAAATGGAGAAGTATTTTGAGATTTAAAAATACTCTGAGGTCACCAAAACCATTTGGGGAGCATATCAGTTGGCTAGAAAAGTAGATATGTGGTGGGCTAACAAGAAGCTAGAAATGAATTTGAACTCAACCACCACTAATTAGGAGTAGTTTTTGACACTATTTAGATCATGGTGGATTCTATAGTTATATTTTGACCAAAATCTTACAAATTTTTAGATTCTGAAACAAGGAGACTTATCGGTGAATGAGTATTGGGAATAGTTCACCAAGCTTCTAAAATATGGACCTCAATATAAATCATATGAGAGGTTTAGGATTATGAAGTTCATTATGAGATTAAAAAAATATATTGGTGTAGAGGTGGATGTTTATGGACCATCTACCATGGACCAAGTATTTTATAAAGTAGTCAAGAAGGAGAAAAAGTTGAAATCTCTTGCTCAAGTCAGAGACAAGTTTAAGAAAAAGTTTGAAAGTTATAAGCCAAATTTCAAAAAGAATAACTAGAAGCAGAGGAGTAAAGACTCCAAGAGTTAGTTCAAGAGTCAAAATAATTTATTCAATAGTGGTTTAGGTAGCAAGAAACTAGGTAATGGTTCTAAAGGTGGTTTTAAGGGAAACCAATAATCTGACAGGAAGGGACCACTAGGAGGTTCTTCATTTATGGAGGTGACCATTTTACACGTGAATGTACCTAGGATAAGTTGAGGAACAAAGGTTATACCCTTCACCAAGCAAATTTTTAATAATGTATTCATGTGGTAGTTGATAATATGCAAGCTAAATTCTAAGGTTCACCCATAGAACTATCAGGTATTTTGTTTTAACATCTACTTTTCATTTGATAGATACAGGGGATATATAATGTTTTATATCTCCTAAAATTCTAAATAAATTGTCTAGAAAAAACTAGAGTAATGGAAAATGCATGGTTAGTATAATATGGGAATGATGCTAAATTCAAAGTTGAAAAGTGTTTAGTTGAAGTAGAAACGAGGTTGCCAAAATTCATAATGGTTGTGGATATTTATGTAACACCACTAGGGTCATATGATGTGATCCTAGGAGTTAATTAGATTATGAATCATAATTCCAAGGTTGACTTCTATCTAAATAAAGTTGAGTTTCTATACAATTTTGAAAATCAGACACTAATTCAAGGCATAAAAAGGGAGTTAAAGCTTAGACATATTTTTATAATGCAACTTAGGAAAGCCCAAGGAAAAGGATGTCAAGAATTTATCATCAAGGTAAATTAAATGGAGGAACATATGGAATAATCAACTGAAGATTATACTTTTCTTAGGAATTTTCATGATGTGTTTCTAGAGGAATTACTAGGATTATCTCCTAATCAGGAGTTTGATTTCTCTATTGATATCAAACTAGGATTAGAACCTTAGTCTAAGGTACCATATAGATTAACAACCATTGAAATGGTTGATTTGAAGGAACAACTTCAAGATTTGTTGTCCAAAGGGTTGATTAGACTATGTCACCATGGGGTGCATCAATTTTCTTTGTCAAGTATAATGATGGTACACTTTGAATTTGCATTGATTATAAAATTTTGAATAAAATAACTATCAAAAATATGTATCTGCTACCTCGAATAAATGATATTTTAGATAAAATGCAATGAGTAATGATATTTTATAAAATTGATCTTAGATCTGGATATCATCAATTAAGGATAAAATATGAGGATATTCCTAAGACAACATTTAGAACTCAATATGGGCACTCTGAGTTTATAGTGCTACCATTTGGGTTGATGAATACACTTGTAGCCTTCATGAATCTCATGAACAACATGTTTAGAGATTATCTAGATCATTTTGTTTTGGTCTTTTTAGATGGAATTATTATATATTATAAGGATGAAGAAGAACATCTTCAACATATGGAACTAGTTTTGAAATGTTTGCAAAAGCATAAGTTGTATGGAAAATTTTCTAAGTGTGCATTTTTCCAAAATAAAGTGTAATATCTATATTATCTTAGTAGGTGGAATTTAAATTTATCTAACTAAGATAAAAGACATTATGGAGTGTCTGGAACCAAGGATTGTCCATGAGGTAAAGAGTTTCATAGGATTAGTAGGATATTATGGAAATTCATTTCAAATTTGTTAAAGATAGCTAATCTGATTACCTATCTGTAGCATAAGAATAAAAGTTTTATTTAGTTAGATAAGTGCGAAGTAGCTTTTAAGGAATTGAAAAGAAGGATTACTTTAGCACCAGTGTTAAGAGTTCCTAATCCCAATGGTAAATTTTTAATGATCACATATGCATTTGGGGATGGACTAGGAGGAGTCCTTATGCAAGATGGTACAGTGGTAGCTTATGAGTCAAGGAAGATTAAGTATTATGAGGTAAATTACACCCCTCATGACCTTGAACTTGAAGTAATTATTTATGCTTTGGAAGTTTGGAGACAATAGTTGTTGGGAAAACTATTTGTGATCAATATTGATAAATTGGACTCAAATACATCTTCACCCAACCAATTTTGAATGTTTATCAGAGATGATGATTAGAGTTTTTTTTACTATGCATTTGATATCAATTACATCAAAGGCAAGGAAAATAGATTAGTTGATGTCTTAAGTCATAAAAGGTACATAGAAGTTGTGGCTACTATCAAGAAGACTTTTGAGAGATTGAGTGATCAAATTCTCACTAGGAGATAAATTTTATGATTAGGTTAGGAAAGCTTTATCTGAGAATGCTTAGAATACAAGGTATAAAGGATATAACTTAGAAAGTGATGGTCTTCTAATATATAATAGAGGGATGTATGTGCTAGATCAAGAGAATCTAAGGAGAATAGTCCTAAATCAACTACATAATTCCCCATATTCATAACATACAAAAGTAACCAATATCATGGTAGAGTTCAAACCACTTTATTTCTATAAGGGAATTAAGAAAGATGCAGTGAACTTTGTGTGACATTATCTATAATGTCAGTGAGTGAAAGCTGAACATGTGCATCTAGCCAGATTATTGTATCCACATGACATATCAGAATGGAAATGGTAGGTGATCAATATGGACTATATCCAATGATTACCATTATCATAGAATAGGCATGACATGATCTTGGTTGTAGTTGATAAACTAACCAAAGTAGCACATTTTATACTAGGAAATTTGATAGATGATGCACCTATTCTTGCAAAGAAATTAGTAAAGGAAGTGTATCTATTACATGGATTTCTAGAGCATATCATATCACCTAATTATAGTCTTTGGTTAACCCTAAATTCAACTTTGGGTATGTAATTAAAATTTAGTACTACATATCACCCTTAAACTGATGGTTAAACTAAGTGAATTAATTAGGTGTTAGAGGATATTCTTTGAATGTATTACATAGATCAATAATAAAAGTGGGAATAATGCCTTACATTGGTTGAGTTTACATATAATAACTCATACCTATCTGCTTTAAAGATGGAACCATTTGAAGCACTTTATGGAAGAAGGTGCAGGAAACCAATCAGTTGGGATAAGTTGAAAGATAGGGTAGTCTTTGGATATGAGATGATTTCATAAATTGAACATCAAGTTAGAAAAATTAGGTAGAGATTGGTCAAGGACAATGATATGAAGAAGATCTATGTTGATGTGAAGATAATAGCTAGGTAGTTTTTAGTAGGTGATAAAGTATTCTTGAAGGTTAATCCTTAAAATAACTAGATTAAATTTAGGAAGTCAAAAAATTTCACTAAGATTTGTGGGACCCTTAAAAGTCTTATAATTGGTTAATCTTATAGTGTATAGGCTTGCATTACCACCAACCCTAGATTTATTGCATAATGTCTTCCATGTATCTTATCTTAAAAATTATGTAGTTAGTCCTTCATATGTGTTGGATTGGAATGATTTATAGGTTATAGATCCTTAGGGGGTCATGGCAAAGCCAATCAGAGTAATTGACACTCATAAACTTCATTTGAATAATAGAGAAGTGTTGCAATGCAATGTCTTATGGGACAAATACTCTGAGGGTAGTGCTACTTGGGAGGACTATGATGAGTTCTATAGGAAATTTCCATATTTTTTTGATTGATTTGATGCTTAAAACTATGTTATTTTTTTATGATAAATAATGTTTGTTATTCATAACTATTGTTTGAATAAGTTTCCTTGAGATGATGACTAGATTTAGGGGGAAGGATATTACATCCATATTTCTCATTAAGTTGATTTACCTAATTATTCATGGATTATTATCGTTATTAGATTGATTTGTTAATTTTTAACTAAATTTTAAGTCATAAGTATTTATGAAACAATTTTATGTTATTTGTATTTCAAGATTTTATTATTATGAGTTGGATTTATTATAAATTTTTTACATTTTGATTATGTTAATTATTGCTACAACATTGTTTTATGATATGTCACATGATGTATCAGGCTAACTACCTTCTTATCATGAGTTGGATACAAGAGAGTTCAACCCTCAGAGCATGATGGAAAGAGAGCATCATTAGAGAGAGTTATGTATATGGAGATGGTGAAGGATGATAAATGAACTTCTAAAACCCCTACACACACCATATTAATTGATACATGTTATATGCATTGTGTAGATTATTAGAGTTAGTATGCTTTTAATGTTATTTACTTTAGATATTAGATTCTGCATGTTAGTGAGTATTAATTATTTTAATACTTCTATATATGGAATCAATTTTGTATGTGATTGCATTGTGTATATATTATGTAGACTTAGTGCATAATATTACAGTATGATTATATTATGTACTCATGTTTTTTTATTATTTTAGGAATGTGAAAATTATATGGATAATATTTAATTACTATTATATATAGAATAAAAAAAATGTCTTTGCAATGTTTTACAAAATTAGCTTGTTGTCATTGAAATTCTAGAATATCAATATAAGCCATAAGTTATAAAGATAACAAAAGACATATATAGTCTATATAAAATAATAATAATAATAATAATAATAATAATAATAATAATAATAATAATAATAATAATAATAATAATAATAATAATAATAATAATAATGCAATAATTATGTTACTATAATATTATTATGATTAGAATAATAATTATCTTATTTACATTTTGGATTATAAAATATCATCAACTTTATTGCTAATTACAATATTATGATATTGTTTATCTTTTAAAAACTATTATCAAAAATATAATTATAACCTAAGACTATTCTACAATATAAACCTAGTCTTTGATTACCATGCATACACTCTGTTGAGATTTAAAAGTTGAAGTTACCATTTTGAATAATGTTTAAAGTGGAATATTTTGGATTGGGACACTCAAGATAGTAATGTAGTTAGTCATGCAATGTTTTGAAATGAACAAAATAATAAATGAGGAAATTAGGGGAAGATTTAGGGAAAAAATTAAGGCTTTCTAATTTGGATAATGAAATTTAACAAAGAGTTTAGTAGACTTAAATAATAATAAGGTTTATGCATGGTGACTATGATTTTAGAGAAATTACATGAAAGACTCGATGGGTGAGTTGAATTTTTAGAATATCATGTGTGTGTGTGTGTGTGTGTGTGTGTGTGTGTGTGTGTGTGTGTGTGTGTGTGTGTGAGTGAGATAAATATGTAAGTGGGACATATATGTCTATATATGTATATAGAATTAATTATATACCTATTTCATGAAATAAATAATTAAGGTAATTATGTTAAAGCCTTTGTTAAGTCTTAAACATTGCAAATTGATGCATAATCACACTGTGTATCTTTGGTTACAAAATGAATATATATATATATATATATATATATATATATATATATATATATATATATATATATATATATATATATGAATAAAGTATGTTTTTAGAAATACAAAATGAGGGGTCATATCAATTATATGTTATTTGAATAGTAAAATAAGGAAGACTTCTATGTATAATTTAATCATCTTCTAATACAGTGATGATATAAAACCATTTGTGTTAAATCATGATTGGTGATTGTGTACAATTTACATCATTAGGAATGTATAAAAATAAGTAAAGGTTTGATATATTTGTTTTAAAATTATATTTGAATACACATATAAACTTAGTAAATTTATAAACCTCTAATGGATAAACAAGGAAATATTATTGGTCTTTTGTTTATTATATTATGTTGTCAATAAAACTTATACAGATGAGGGACTTAATTTAAAAAGAAAAATAGGGAAATGGATTTGGATCATAATTGTCCAATATTTATTATGTAGATAATTATGAATCTAATTGATGGCTATAGGAAATTTTGAGACCCTATTTAGATCTATATGCTTGTTCATAAAAAGTTATTCAATTTTATAATCTAGAAGTAAATGGAAAATATTATAGTATGACAAAATAAGGATATATATATATATATATATATATATATATATATATATATATATATATATATATAATTTAAAGGTTTAAACATATGTTATATATCCATATGTAAACTTAGGTTCACATAATCATATATATCTTGTATACATACCTATAATTATAGATTTTGAATAGTGATGAAGTCAGAAAAACCTAAAGGATTGGGTACTATAAAGCCTCCTAAAAGGTATTATATAATGAAATATTATGCTTTTGATTTATAAGTTGATTTATATTTTTAAATCATTATGACTGTTATTGTAATTGGGTGGTATGTGCAATATATTATGAGGATATTGATTGTATTACATTTGTATTTACTTAAAGAAAGTAGATCATGTAGTATGAATTTTTATTTTACTTGTTTGGTAATAAATCTTACTTGTTATGCTTATTATTTATGTGATTAATAATAATAATAGATATTCATTCATATGTTTGATGGACTAAATGTATGTAATGTGATTATTCCTATATTTAACATATGTTATAATTGTTAGTAGTAAATAATCAATATGAATCTATTAGTTACATTGATTTTAACCAAATCTCACATTGTTGGTACTAAGTAGTGAGATGGATTTCACTACATTTTTTAGCATCACCATTGCCAGATGAAGGTAATTAAATCATGTGGTGTGTATGAATTTGACTAATACTAGATATCAATAGCTATATGAAAACTTTGGCAAAAGTAATTTTTAGATAAACATTGTCATTTCATTTGTATGATTTAATATTTGTGTGATATCATGTTAAAATGTATTTTATTTATGGTGCACATCATGTATTAGAAATCTTACAAAACATGAGTACTAGCATGTTTCTCTAGATTCCCACACTGTCACTATCTACCCATCCATGAAGGGACAACCATTACCTATTTGGGGGATTGTGCAGAGGATCGATGGTCCATGGTTAGTGTAGAAAAGTGCTCAGATGATCTCTCCCTCCCCACTATAGTACTTATTGGAGACTACACTTGATATTATCATAGATATTGGATTTTGAGTGATGCATGCTTTGTGGATCATTGTATTTATTAATAAAACATTTTGCTTGATGGATATTGTAATTAGTTAGATATTGTACATTGACAATTATGGTTATATTATTGTACCATTTATGGCTAGATTTAATGTAATTACTTTCTTTATGCAGTTATGTTTTATTACATGTGATGCTAGTAATTAGTAACTATTAATATTACATGTTTAATTTATGTTTAACATACTTAGTATGCTTAGATCATTAATTATATTCTCATAGTGTAATCTAATGAAAGAATACATGGAATGTAAAATTAAAAAAACATTATTGTGTTATTCTAGTAAATCCCTATGTGGATGTTATAGAGTTTTAGTTGTGACTAATATAGGATATGTACTAAATCAAGATCACATCTTTTAGTTTCATCTAATTTTTATGATTGTTTTTGCCTTTTTATCATTGAATTTCATTTATTTTATGATTTGTCTTTTAACTCTTTTTGTCTTTTCCAATTCTTCCTCCTCCATACAAATTTGGAGAACTAAACATGAGTGAAATAGGTGATGAACACATGATAGCTTACACTTGGTGACTATAGAAAAAGAACTAAAGACTAAGGTGTCTAAAGAATCCTAGAATTACCCATAAATAAATGTGCAATATAAAAATTGATTTTTGTATGCCTTAAATGAAAGGAAATAATATAAATATGGGGATCATGAGAGATCCATCCATGTAATAAGTGATGTAATGATGAATATTCTCATAAATAATCATAAGGAGGTAAAATAGTGTTATGAAATAGATGAGGATATGCTATGAAAGTCATGTCACTTAGAAGCCATACTAACCTACAAAGGATGTAACACAAGCACCAATGAAATTAATAGTCATCCCAAAAGAGGAGAAAGTAATTTAAATATGTTTTAGTGTGATAATTTGTGAGGAGAGCCTAGTCTTATCCATGGTCTTACACTACAACTCACAAGGTGAACACCAATGAGGTGAATGTTCAATATGGAAAAAATTAATCATAAAGATACTAAGGAAAAAAATGACATAAAAAGATAAAAATGATAATAATGAAAGATAAATATAAGACCTAAAATGGAAACAAATCCCAAATGTAATTTTTAATAAAACTAAAAAAAATGTAAAAGAAACAATTGGGCTAATAAAATATGTTTGTGAGGAAGACCTAGTCCTATCCAAAGTATTACAATGCAACTCACAAACTATGATTTGAAATAAAACAAAATAACCCAAAGGAAACAATGGTGTAAGTAAAATGAAATTAAATGAAATAAAGTGCACAAAATAAAGAAAATGAGAAAAAAATAAAAAGTAAAATCTATAACTTCTAGGAGCTATAATGCAAATTCTAAATTTTGGAAGTGTTAAGGTCAAGATACCCCAATTTTTTTAAAAAATTGGGACCCTTGAGATACTTTGAACCTTAACCCTGAATCCACAGCATGTTTTAAACATTATTGGAATCTAAAGATCATCCACTTTGATAAATTTGGCTTATTGGTTTATGGTTTTGCTTTGAGATTTCCTAATATTGCTAATAATTGGTCTTCATGTCTTATACTTGTAGGTTTTATGGAGCCCTTATGAAGAGATCATGATTTAAATTTATAGATTGACTTTATTCAAGTTTTCACTAGCCTTTGGTTTGTGAAAACTTGAATCTAAATTCATGTTCTAAATGCTCTCCTCCAAAAAACCCTAATTTGAGCCCTTGGCTCAAATTTAAATTTGGTGGGAATAAATTAGTGGGAATATTTTTAACTTATTTTAGAGTTAAGCCCTAATTTTTACATTAAGGCTTGGCCATGTTTTTTAACATGACCAAAACTTATCCTAAAAATTATGCCTTGGTCCCTTTTACTTTCCCCCTTTGTTTCCTATATTTCTAAGTGGCTCTAACCTTCATGTTGGTAGGGTCCCTTTTAATTTTCCTAGCATGGTCCCTTTGTTACCTACTTAACCTAAAGTCTTAATGTTAAGGTATCATTCATGTTTATCCACATGAATGAGACATTAGCATTAACACTTTAGCTTAATTTTTTATTTTCACCTGATCCCTAATTTAAGTACCTTGCTTTTTTACAGATCCAATGGTTTGTGATTTATCATAGATTTTAATCAAATGATGTGAAGAAAACCCAACAAAATTGAGCACTTAATCCTTCAGACCAATCATGTGAAAGCATCCATATTATGATCTATGGCTCATGATTCATTAGGACCAAGGATCAAATAAAGTGAATACAATGACAAAAAGTTAAAAGACTTAGGAAGCTCCATGGAGTTGCCATACAACACTCTTGCATTCAAAGTTTGATAGCAAAGGGTCTCATGTATTAAATAGAACCAATGGTGTAAAAATACTTGGATTATGATTGAATGGCTTTCAATTCATTGAAGATTTTATTTGGATGGAATGAATCAAATCTAATATATAAAGAAGCCCCATGGATTTGCCATACAATACCCTCATATTGGAACATAAAAATTTAAATAGCTTAAATTTGGAATTCACACGAACATCATTTGACATCCACGAGGCCATCTTTGATGTCTATGAGATAGTCAACTTTAATCCCACCAAACCTAAAAGACTCCATGAGCTTAAATTTGACATCCTCATGAATGTCATTTAAAAGTCTATGAGACTACCATTGACATCTATAAGGCCATCAAAATTAAATCATCTAACTTTTTTACTTAGATAAGAAGGGGCATGTCTTATGTCATTAAATGGGTCAATTATGGTTTAAAAACTAGCATAAAATATCTTAACCTAAGTATTTTTCATGTTTATTAATATGAAATAGACTTATTCTTAAGCATTTTAGCCTAAGTTCTTTTTATGACTATTCATTGATTAACATTTGTGCATCTTATAGGATCTAATGGTCCATGCTTCATCATACCTCTTGATCCAATAGTGTGAAATATTAGATGATTTCTAAATAGAGATATAAGAGCTTATGGGCTCAACATGTGGTAGGCATGTGTTTAATATGTGACTGACATAACTTCTAGAGCTCAAAAAGCCCATAGAGGTGCCAAGTGTCACAACTATAAGGCTTGACACCAAAAGGAACTAATAACAAGTGAGGGCTCAAATCAAGATCAACAACTTACATTTATCCTTGAATGATGATTTGATGATTTAAAAATAATGGGAAAATTTTAAAAATTAATGGTTAGTGCTTGAAGGAATTTATGAAAAATACTATGAAAAGTGTCATATAGATGCCAAAAAAGTGCCAAAAAAGCACAAAAAAACAAAATAGAAGATCTTGTGTGCTTGAAATGTAAATTTATAAAGACAAAGGTCAAAATAAAATTTGAGGCATGTATAAGCCTAGGTTCAATAAGCTACCACCATTAAAGCTTCAAAATACCTAGAACTTTCATAAAAGGCCTTATGTGAACTTAGATTCATTAAAATAAATCTAAAATAAGTTCAATTGTGATTCAAGCATGAAAGAACTAACCTAGAGACCATCTGAAATATAATTATGAGCAATTTTTAAGTGTGCAAGCCATGGCATCTTAGAGGTGTGGGAAGGGTTTTCAAAGACAATGACCTAGACACTATGGCCTTGAACACTATAAACAAGAATTGGTTTGAGCTCTTTTAGACCATTGAGGAGATGCAAACCATTACCAAGGAAGAATAAAGGATTCCCATAGTTAGCATGAGGTATTATGACCTAGTGGCAATCTAAATGTTTAGTATCCATCATGATACCACCAAACTAGAGGTACTCCATTGTATTGACATCTTTGCTCCCATTTTTAAAGATTATAAAATTGAACATCACTATATCATTCAAGAGGGGAGATCTAGGAGAATAGCATAAATTTCCCCATTAGATTTTGAGAGATATTAAAAACTTCCAAAACCCCATGTGGACCTACCCACTATTAGGGTTTGGACTGTTAAGAATGATCTTGACACTATCCTTAGGCCATGGTTGCTCCAAGGGAACCATGTGACCCCAGACCCTATTAGCAGCATCCTAATTACCTAATTTAGAGAAGGAATTAGGTTAATTATGACCCTATTGAATAAAATATTTGGAGCCCCTTCAATGACATATGTCAATAAGATTTGGGTGTCTTATGTATACTTTATGGTAGAGAAAGGGCTCACCCCTCCAATTAGAGAGTTGATTAGCATCCACCTAGGGAGACAATTTACAACTATCAAGAAGAAGACCAATAACCAATTCTTTATGATGTCCTATCTATTATATTCCCTACTAGTCTCCACTCAGATCCCTCACATCAAAAATTGGTCACCTGAGGGCAGATTCATAGTCTCCTACCATTACTCAAAACTACATATTTTCAAATATAGACACCACATGCAGTTTATTTATGATTGTGTCTATCCTAATTATTATAATCCATTATAGGGTTCCCCATTCCCAATATTAACCCTCTAATCAAAAAATATCTAAAGCCAATGGGAGATAATTGGTTGTCCCATATTGCACTATGATCAAAATTGAGGGGATTCTAATACAACCTTACAAGTTGCTTAGCTATGCTCCCAAAAAACTAGCAGAGTAAGAAATTACATGTCAAATTCTTCATGGTTTTGATATAGTGTGCAAGGATAAAAGGAAAGGCCTCCTCCATTCCTTTCATTTAATTATTGGTAGAACTATATTTCAAAATTGGAAACATGTGAACACCATTGTCAGGTGTAGATATTATTTTAGATTTTAGTTGGATGACTTAAGGCATTGGGATCCTTATGACAAGGTAGGTAAGAATTTAAAGAGAAAGAAACTACCCAATCTAGTTTATGAGCATCAACTTGGTCCCTATGACACTTTGCACATCAGGGCCAATAATTTTGAGGAAGTATTGGCTAGGTTAAAAAAAAACAATGCTAGACTTGAATATAGACTAACTGTTAATAAAAAACCACCAAGGGATATATGGAAAATATGAAATATTTAATACCATTTGTGACTTGGACCTTTCATACCAACTCAGGAGAAGCCACCAATAGAAGTGTTGTAGCCCCAAGCATAGATTACATAAGGTCCTTCCAAGGAAAAGTTATAAAAGAGACCTAGTGAAGGACCCTCATACTTATCCCTACCTTAAATAACATCATCTCCCATTGAGTACCTAGATATTATTTCCCTAAAGCCTAATGAAATAGTGGAGGATGCCCTCAAAGTCCTTGTTGAAGCATATGGATTTGATGAAGAAAAGGAGCAAGCCAAAAAATCCCAGGCTCAAGTAGAAGAGGCTAAACAAGATAAATTAAAAGAATTTACATTAGATCTTATCCTAGTGGCATGATTAGAGAAGATAAAGATAGAATTGGTAATTGTCCTAGTTGGACAAAAGAGGCCAAAGTTGACTTTCACTCACCCCATGAGTGAACTCAACTTGTTTAGTGAGGATTACACCATCTATGAACTAAGCATCCTTGATTGGTTCATCTATGGTAAAATATAGAAAATCCCCACCTAGCACCACTCATGGGACTTGACCAAGACTTTTAACATTGATGTGCATGATGGCATCAAGCCATGGATATTGGATTTGATGAAATATGAATAAGAAATAAGGATAGTTTCCATAGGAGCATTAGGTGGTACATAAATAGAAACTCTAAGTGCCTTAAGAAACACAAGGATGGAGGTATTAAAACCTCCTAAGATTATATATTCATCCACCATAATGAAATTCAACCCAAAGACAATAGGCTTGGAAAGGGTAAGCACCAATGAAACCCTGATTGGAGGTGAGCAATTCACCTTTCAAAAGGTTGATCTATTTTTAGGCTTAACTCCAATTGGAGGACTATAGCCTAGTGAAATTCTAGTTCATGAGGAAGATATAGAAACCATAGCCAAGTCCCATTCAGCTCAAATTAGAGTAGGGATCAGAGGTATGGAGCAAAGGATACATAACTTAGAGAGGGAAAATGAGGATTTAGAGACCAAGGCTCTCTTATCAGTTCTTGAGGCCATAATAAAAATGTTTGAAGCATCCTTTTTAAATATGTTTGACTCCTTGAAATCAATGAAGCTAAGAGAAGATGCATTGATCCAACAGAGTGAGATGGCTAAAGGATTGATGATAGAGTGGTAGGATGTAGAGGCTAAAATAAGAGATCTCATCAATATACTGATTGGGAATAGAATTTTTAAATTTAAAACCATTAGCATAGCCCACTTAAATGATATATTATGGATAATGGTGGATAAGATCCAAAGTTTAAGTTCTTGGTCAACGAGCTTAAACAGACTCCTAAGGGATGATGAAGAGATGATTACCAAGATAAAGTAACTCCTTGGCACCATGTTGGCTAATCCTATGAGTATACATCCCTAAGAAATATTTATGATGAATAAAATAGGAATAGAGTCACTTTGGTGATGTAAGAAGTGAGAAAAAAAAGATAGAGTCAATCTGGCAGTGACAACAATAAAATTATGGGCATGATATTCACTGCTAAAAAAATGATTGCTAAAACTAGGAATATCAAGGAAGTTATGGAAATGGATGATAAAGACTTTGATGACTTAGATAATCAATAGGATGTTTATTTCCTAAGGCTATCTGTAGATTTGGATTTTTTCAAAGAACAAAATTAAAGAGCTATGGAGCTTCTACAAGAGCAACAAGGGAGCCATTTGGTAAGTGGCCCACCAATTACTTAATATTCCATTTTATAAAAGCATTGTAACATTTTGAAAATGAAATAGTATTTTGTGAAGGCATATGCTAGTTTTTTAGCATATTTCCTTTAGGTCAGTTTATTTTGGAAAAGCAAATGTATTCTATAACTTTGTAGAAAAAGGACAACTATCCTTACTTCTTGTATATGTGTATCTTGTAGATGATAAATATATTATCTTGATCTTCCATATAACCCTAAAAAATACTTACCAACATTTAGTCCAACTGTTATTGTAACTGCTAAAGAGCACATTAAATATTTTAAAGATGCTTTAAGGTTGATAAATGTCATAAATGAAGATGTAACATGCATATTGTTCCCATTTTATTTTAAAGATGCTGCATATGAATGGTTTCTCAATTTACCTAAAAATTATATTACTAGCTTGGATGGTTTCACTAATGTTGTCATAGACCAATTTGGAAAAATTATTAGTCTATGTGTCATATACCACTAGTTCACCACCATAAGGAGGGATGTAAATAGTCTCATAAGGTCCTTTAATTCTAGGTTCTAGAAAATATATAGTAGGACTATAGAACCTTATAAACCTAATGAGGTTTTAGCTCTAGAAATCTACAAGGATGCAGTAGATCCTCTGACTTTTGTATTTCTAAAAAGGTCTCTTCCAACTATAACTTTATTATCTAGGGCTTATTCTAAAGTAGTCATCATTAATGATCAAATTTAGCTCCAAGGACAAATGGCCTACTCTGTCCCAAATATCAATCCACATATGCCCATTCTGAACATCTTCCCCAAAAATAATTAGAATGTTCTAGATTTGAAGTAACTCTTAAATTTGAATCAATTACCTTTGATTCATGCTACTTCGAATCCTGGTACTAATGGATTCAATGCAAATGATTAAATATATTAGTACTAGTTACTAGTAATAACAATAACTAAGTGAAATTTTTTGAAACTCCCAAGAATGAGAATGAGTCTATCTTAAAAATGGTCCAAAAGTTAAGCACTAATTTCCTTTAGTTGTAAAAACAAGTTGGTAATACTAGAGAAAGATCAGGTAGGAACTTCTCATTCCAAAGGTTTAATAGGCCTAATAATAGGTTTCAAAATGATAGTTTCCATAATAATAAGAATAATTAATCATCTTCTAAAAAGAGAACTATGGACATTAATCTTATTGACATTAATTTATCTAATTATTATAGAGTGCATTGTATAACCAAGCATGGTGAGATTGATTGCATTAAGTTTTATAAGGATTTTATATCTTTCCAAGAAGAGTTAGATACATTTGAAGTGGTCCCTACCAAGGATAGTGGTGTAGGTACTTTAGGGTCCATGCTTGCTGATCAAAATTTCATGGTGGAGATGTTTGATTTCTCTTTTCAAGGGGATAATGAACTTGATGATGTCCCTAAGGAAATCCAAGGGTTCCAAAAATTCCTAAAGAATACTTATCCTTTAAGTAATAGAGATTAGAGGTAGCCCTTGACTACTTCAACACCTCTAAATAACTTCAGAACTTCTCCCGACACTTCTTCAAGTAATGATCTAGAAAAAGGGAGTACCTCTAAGCATAATGTTTATGTTCCTAGTTCTTTAAATAAAACTAGTTATAATATTGTTGAGGACATGAAGAAGATAAAAGATAACATCAAATTTCATGAATTAATGTAGATTTCAGAATAAAGGGACCTCTTGCTAGAATCATTGTAAAATAAATCCAACAAACCACCCAAAGGTGACAATGTTAATGTGACTATGCACAAAACTAAAGTAGAATCTCCTCCTTTCCTACTCACAATCAAGATTTTCGATAAGAATTTGCACAACTATTTATTATATTTTGGTGCATCCACCAATATCATGCTAGTAGGTATTTTCCAACAACTTGGCTTGAATTTTATTAAGTCTAATAGAGTTGTTACTCAATTAGACAAATCTAGAGTTAAGGTGATTAGGGAATTATTAAATGTCCAAATGCAATTGGCCTCTAAGCCTAGATTGTAGTAGTTTATTGATATCTAAGTTATTGACATTACTAATGTGTATGTGATCTTATTAAGAAGGGAATAGACCAAATCTCTAAATGGTTACATGTGCATTGATTTTTCACATTTATGGCTACCTTAGAAAGGAGTTCCAAACCAGATCAAGGTTGAGAGAGAGCCAATAATGAAGCACACAATCACTAAGTAAAATTATATTAATTAAAGGGTCAACATAATTTAATTATACTTAGGGGTCTTCACCCTAGAGACTACAAAGGTATGTGATCCTAAGAATACTCATATTATGCCTAGGCTATTAAAGCTACATTTTGATGGTGTTAGATCTGGGGTTGGTATTATCCTTATTGACCTTGTTGGTAATAAATACCATGTTACCTATATACTCTAATTTTCTTGCACCAATAACCTTGCCAAATATGAGGCCCTTATCTTGGGTTTGTAATTTTCTATAAAAATAAAGTCAAATAGCTATTAGTATATGGTGATTCAAAACTAGTAGTCAACCAGGTGAGAAGTAAATATCAATTCAAGATCTCATACATTAAGAGGTATAAGTTTAGATTCTAGGATATAATTGAGTCTTTTTATGATTTTATAATTATTTCCATCCCTAGAGAGGAGAACCAAGCTGCTAATGAGTTGGCATCTACTACAGCCAACCTCATGCCCAACCAAGACTCCCCCAATTTTAGCATTAAGTTGATACCTTATCCTTTGGTCCTAGATAATGTGAATCATTTTCAAGTATTTAGTGATGATCAATAGATTTTAGATTTCATGACTAATTATGGAGCATTTGAGGCTCACATCATTGATGAGACTCATGAAAATACACTTAGAGAAGGAAAGTTTGATGGTAAATTCATTTAGCTAAATGAATATAAAATTCCTAGAGGCATAATTGCTTTAAAGAGGATATTTGATGAAGACAAGTTGGTTGAGGTTTCTAATATTCACAAGGTAAGTGGGAAGGATTACAATTTTATTGATCTTGGCCCTTAAGATTAGACTCAGCTAGTAAATGTTGGAAAAAACTTGCACTAGCATTGAGAATAAGAAGGCCAAAGAGCTATTAATGAAGTACAAGGTTGTCATATCTTAGTATCAAGAGTCATCATCCATATTATACCTCTTAAGGAAAATTTCAAAACTTTTTAGGTAAAAGCAAAGGCCTATGAACTCTATCTTAGAACTAATGATCTTCAAAGAGGTCAAGAGATTACTAGGTGCTAGAATTATGTTTTCCATCAAAAATTCTACCTAGGTGGCTAATTTGGTGCCAGTCAAGAAGAAGAATGGTAAGATTAAGCTATGCATTGATTTTATAAATTTAAACAAAGAATCTTAAAAGGATAAATATCCTCTTCCCTCTCTTGACCAGGTGAGACAAGTTATTTTAGGTTCAGCTATAATGTCTTTCCTTAACAGTTTTTTAGGTTATAACCAGGTATTAGTTGATAAAGAAGATAAGATGAAGACAAATTTCACAATTAAATGGGGTAATTTCACTTAAAAAAGAATGCCTTTTAGATTAATAAACATAGGAACTAATTTTCAAAGGGCCATGGACCATGCCTTCCAAGGTCTGATTGGTGAGTGTATTATTATATACATGGATGATCTAACAATTTTTATAAAAATAGGGAAAATTACTTTATACATTTAAAACAAGTATTTGAGGGATTAAAAAGGTTTGGAGTCTCCCTAAACCCAAAGAAAATCATCTTTTGTGTTATTTAAGGAAATTTTTTGGGTCATGTCATAACTAAAAATGGGGTCTCCATAGATCCTGTGAGAGTGGAAGCTATATCTAAAATAGAGCCTCCAAATAGTAAGAAAGAGATAAAATCATTTTTTGGTAAGATAAACTTTGTAAGAAAGTTAATTTTTGGATTTATAGAGATTTTCAAGCTGTTTAATGACATGCTAAAGAAGGATGCTAAAGTCTCATGGATTTAAGAATCTAGGAAGGCATTTAATGACATCAAAGAAGCAATTAGCCAAGTTCCAGTCTTGATAAGTCCTAACTTTTCAAAGGAATTCTATCTCTATTCTTTTAAATCTGACCATACTATGGTTTTAGTCTTAACTTAGAAGGTTGATGGGTATGATCACCCAATAGCTTTCATGAGTACTAACTTTAAGAATGCTGAATTGAATTATTCATTGATTGATAAACAAACATATGCATTAGTTAAGTCAGTGAAGATTTAGGCACTATATCCTTATGAATAAGGTGCATGTTATTCTACCTGACCCTACCATAAAACTTATGTTGAGCTAGAATAAACTTGGTGAGCATAGAGGTAAATAGATGTCAGTTTTGTAGGAATATGAAATATAAATGAAAATGACAAAACTAGTAAGGTGCCAAGGCTTGATCCAAATGATTGATAATACCATCCCTAAGCTAAGTATTATACAAGTTGATCAATAAAAATTTCAAGCTAGTGAGTGGTATGATTCCATCATTCATTTACTAATTAATGGTACCTACCCTACAAAAATAACAAGGGAGAAAAAGAGGGCTTTAAGGATCAAGGTAGCACATTATCTAATCAAAGATAGGGTCTTAAATGGAAAGAACTTTTAAGGGGTCTACCTAATATGTATCTTAAAAGAATAAGCTACCCAAATCATGAGCACCTTCTATGAGAAGTTAAATAATGGACACCCATCTAGGAAGACTAAAGCCCATAAGATCCTTAGAGCTAGCTACTATTAGCCAACTATTTTCAAAGATGCTCACAAGCACATGAGGGAATGTCACTCCTACCAAATATTTAGCACCAAAGAGTCTAAGGCAACAATGCCTTTAAAACTAGTCATGGTTGATAAACCTTTTACAAAATGGAGGTTGGAATTTTTAGGGGTAATCAATACCAATTCATCAGAAGGTCACAAGTATATCTTGACTACCATAGATTATTACACAAGGTGGAATAAAGTTATAGCCACCAAAAAATGGTGTAGAATATATGTACTAGGTTTAAAACTCTAGTCTCTTTGGTGTATGACAATGGATCCACATTTATATTTGTTAAAATGATGGAATGGGCATATGATAATGACATTTGTCTCAAGTTTTCATCCAACCATTACCCCAAAGAAAATGGAGTGCTTGAGTCTACCAACAAGAACTTAATGAAATACATCAAGAAGTCTAATATATAAAAGCCTACGACTTGTCACAAACTTCTCAAGTATGTCTTATGGGAAGATAGGATAACGATCAAGAAAACCTTAAAGGCATCACCATTCCCATTGGTTTATAGCTAAGATCTTATATTCCTTATCACTTTCAAGTTTCCCACATACAAATCCATGTAAGAGTATATGGAATAAGGCTAGGAGTTTTCAAATTAAAGATTTCTAGACATCATCTAAATAGAGGATGCACGTGAGAAGGATTTTGTTGATTTTATCAGACATTAAACCCTATTGAAGAGGTGGTTTGACAAGATATCAAAGATCATTGTGTTTAGAAAAGAAGACTTAGTTATCCTTTAGGATAAAGCATCTTAGCCTAAGGGAAAACATGAAAAGTTCACACCTTTTTGGATTGGCCTATATCAGATTGCAAACACACTAGGAAATGACACCTTTAGACTAAAAGACTTATAAGGAGTAGAGTTCACACTACCCACTAATGGGCAGTACCTTAAGCATTACTTCTCTACTACTCTTCCTAAGTTCATTATGGAGTAACTCTATGAGATGGTTAGAATTAGTGTAGATAGGCTAGTTAGTTTCTTTTAGTTCTTTATTTCCTATCCCTTATTTATACATAAGCAGGTGTATATTTGTTTGCTTACTTTTATTTCTTGCTTTTATGCTTTATGTTGTGTGTTTGTTTTTGTTTTCTTGTTACTTGCTTCTAATAAGTCTTTTTAGACAACCTTGAGCTCAAAGTTTATTTATTCTAATTGAACCTCTAAAGTTCAAGAATGTGGGTGTGAACCTAATAACATATACTGACCATGGTTCTAAAATGCAAGCCAAATGTTGTGATTTGAAGAAATTGGTAAAGACTAATTAAAGAGGCTAAATATTTTATGAGATCTTGAACATTGTCTTGACCTAAATTTGGTTTTAAGAAGATTTTCACTTGTAGGATGAAATATTAAATTGTTAAGGCACAATCATGATTGCCTTAACAAACATCCTTGCTTGGGACAATTATTGTAGACATAAGTGATTTTTTGAGGATCAAACACTTGACCAAATCCTTAAATCTAGAGACCCTAGTTCCCAACCTTGATGAAACCATAAAATATCTAAAAATACAAAAAATAAGAATGTAATGCAAAATCAAAAGATTTTCAAGCATACGTGATTTTGGTAATCTCCACTGGGGATATGGACACCTAGTTGGTATTGGAACAAGGCCATGAGTGGAGCCAAAGCCATCCCTATCAGAGATATATACACCTAGTTGGTAATAGAGCAATGCCCAAACCTTCCCTAAACTAGAAGCATGGGTCTTAATGAATATATAAACATGTTCCAATTCAGTGTTAATGATTAAATATATGAAACCTAGAAGTTATCCCCTGAATCCCATGGAAAATAGTAAGTGGAATCAAAGCACACACACAACATGGGTATGTATTAATGTTTGATGTCAATTATTTAAGTGCAAGGTTTTTTTCAACCATAAAATGATCTAGATAATGACATTGATCAAGTGGAGTAGATGACTTAGTTATTTTTCTGAACCAGAGTCTCTAAGTTCTAACATATTATTATGTTTCCCCTGAAAGTTGCTATTTTTTGAGGTCAACATACCCCCATTTTTTTTTGAAAAATTGGATCCTTGAGATAATTTGAACCTTAACCCTAAAATCATGGCATGTTTTGAATATTATTAGAATTTGAAGATCATCCACTTTGATAAATTTGGCTTAATAGTTTATTGTTTTGTTTTGAGCTTGCCTAATGTTTCTAATACTTGGTCTTTGTGTCTTATAGTTTCAAGTTTCATGCAACCCTTATGAAGAGATCATACTTAGAATTTACATATTTAATATATTAAAGTTTTCACTATCCTTTGGTTTATGAAAATTTAAATTTGAATTCATGTCCTAAAATATCTCATTTAGAAAACCCTAATTTGAACCCCTTGTTTAAATTTAAATTTGGTAGGAGAAAATTAGAGGAAATATTTTAAACTTATTTTGGACTTAATCCCTAATTTTTATGTTAAGGCTTGGTCATGTTTTTTAACATGAGTAAACCTTGATCTAAAAATTATGACTTGGTCCCTTTTATTTTCCCCCTTTGTTTTATATATTTATAACTAGGTCTAATGTTCATGTTGGTAGGGTCCCTTTTAATTTTCCTAGCATGGTCCCTTTGTTACCTACTTAACTTAAAATCTTAATGCTAAGTCCCCATTCATGTTTATCAACATGAACAAGAATTTAGCCTTAATGCTTTAGCCTAAGTTTTTATGTACACCCTGAGTCATGAATTAAATACCTTGCTTCTTTATAGATTTGACAGTCCACACTTCATGATGGCTTTTAATTGAATGGCACAAAGAAAACCCAAAAAAACTAAGCACTTAGTCCTTCAGACCAATCATGTATGAGCATCCATATCATGATATATAGGTCATGCTTTTCGGATAATAAGGATATAATAGAGTGAATGTAGTGATGAAAATTCAAAAGACCCAATAATCTCTATGGAGTTGCCACATGGCACTCCCATATTTTAAGTTTTATAGTAAAGGGTCCTGCATATTAAATGGAACCAATGGTTTATAATTATTCATATTATGATCAGACAGTTCTTGCTTCATCACAACTTTTAATCAAATGGAGTGAATCAAATCCAAGATCCCAGGAAGCCCCACAAAGTCACCACATGGCACACCTACATTAGAACATATGAATTTGATGAGCTTAAATTTGAGATTCACATTAATTTCATTTGACATCTATGAGGCCATCTTTGAAGTCCATGAAATTATCAAATTTAAGCCTACCAAACCTAAAATACTCCAAGTGCTTAAATTTGACATCCTCAAAAACATAATTTGAATAGCCATGAGACTATCACTGATGTCTGCAAGGCCATCAAAATTAAACTCATCTAAATTTTTTACTTAGACAAAAAGGGGCATGTTTTATGTCATTGAAGGGGTCATTTATGCTTTAAAACTTAGCATAAAATAACTTAACCTAAGTCTTTTTTGTGTTTATTAATATGAAATAGACTTAAATTTAATCATTTTATCCTAAGTTCTTTTTATGACCATGCACTGATTAATGTTCATGCATCTTGTAGGATCCAACAGTCTATGCTTCATTATGCCTCTTGATCTAATGGTGAAAAATTAATGATGACTTTTCATAGAGCTTTGAGAGCTCATAGGCTCAACATGTGGTGGATGCACAATCAATATGTGACTAACATAAGTGCTAGAGATCAAAAAGCCCATGGACGTGTCAAGTAGCACAACCATGAGGCTTGACACCAAAAAGAACCAATAACAAGTGAGGTCCTAGATCATGATCAATGGCCCACATTGATCCTTGAATGATGATCTAATGGTGTGAAACCAAAGGACATATTTTTTTAAAAATGGCTAGTGCTTGGAGGCATTTATGAAAAATGTCATGAAAGGTGCTATATAGACACCAAATAAGTGTCATGCAAGCAAAAAATAATAAAATAGAATATATTGTGTGCTTAAAATGTAAACATATAAAATTCAAGGTAAAAGTCAAATCTAAGGTATGTATAATCCTAGGTCCAAATAAGCTACCACCATTAAAGCTTTAAAATCCCTATAACTTGCATAATGGGCCTTAAGTGAACCCAAATTGATTATAGTAAATCTAAAATAAGTTTAATTATGATTCAAGCATAAAAGAACTAACCTAGAGACCATATACAATCTAATTGTGAGAAATTTATAAGTGTGCAAGCCATGGTAGCTTGGAGGCAACAACTGAGGGATGAGATAGAATTGTATCTATCTATAGATAATGAGGGAAAGGTTTTCAAAGACACTAACTTAGACACTATAGCCTTTAACACTGGTAAAAATAATTGGTCTAAGCTCTTTTGGAACATTAAAGAGATGTAATCCATCACCAAGGAATAATAAAGGATTGTCATAGTTAAGAGGAGGTATTACAACCTGATGGTAGTCCAAATGGCTAGTCTCCATTATGTTGTCTCCAAACCATAAGTACTCTATTATATTGACATCCTTGCTCCCACTTTTAAAGATTTTAGAATTGAACATGACTAGATCATTCATGAGAGGAGATCTAGGATAATTGCATACATTTCCCCATTATCTTTTGAGAGATATTACAAGCTTCCAAAACCTCATGTGGACCTACCCACTATTAAGGAATAGACTAGAAAAAATGATCTTGATACCATATTTAGGCTATGGTTTATCCAAGGGAACCATGTGATCTGAGACCCTACTGGAAACATCCCAATTTCCCAATTTAGAGAAGGAATTATGGTAATTATGACCTTATTAAACAAAATATCTAGAGCCCCTTCAACCACATATGTCAATAGGAGTTGGGTGTCTTATGTCTACTTTATGGTAGAGAAATGGATCACCCCTCTAATTAGAGAGATGATCAACATCCACCTAAGGAGATATTTTAAATTATCAAGAAGAAGACCAATAACCAATTATTTATGATTTCCCATCTATTAGATGCTTTGCTAGCCTCCACTTGCATCCCTCTAAAAATTAGTCACCTAAGGGAAGATTCACAGTCTCTCACCACTATTCAAAATAACATGTTTTCAAATATAGACACTACATGCAGTTCATTTGTGATTATGTCTATCCTGATTTAGTCTATATCTTCATCTTGATTCATTTATAGGCTTAACACCACATATAGAAAGCCTAGATGAGTCACATTTAACTCAAATAAGAGCAAGGATCAAAGGTATGAAGCAAAGGATACATAATTTGGAGAAAGGAAAAGGAGGATTTAGAGACCAAGTCTATCTTATCAATTATTGAGGCCATAATAAAGATGTTTGAAGCATCCTTTTTGACATTTTTGACTCCTTGAAATCAATGAAGCAAAGAGAAGATGCATTGATCCCATAGAGTGAGATGGCTAAAGGATTGATGATAGAGTGGTAGGATGTAGAGGGTAAAATAAGATATCTTATCGATATAGTGATTAGGAATAGAATTTATAAATTCAAAATCATTAGCCTAGCCCACTTACATGTTATATTATGGATAATAGTGGATAAGATCTAGAGTTTAAGTGCTTAGTCAATGGGCTTAGATACACTCCTAAGGGATGATAAAGTGATGATTACCAAGATTAAGCAACTCCTTGGTACCATGTTAGCTAATCCTATAAATTAAATATCCCTAGACATTATTGATGATAAATAATATAAACATAAAATCCCTTTAGTGATGTAGGAAGTGAGAAGCAAAAGCAAGGGTTAATCTAGTAGTGACAACAATAAAATTATGGGCATGATCTTCACTACTACTAAAAAGATTGCATAAGCTAGGAAGATCAAGGAATCTATGTCAAGGGATGATAGAGACTTTGATGACTTAATTAACAATAAGATGTATATCTCCTAAGGCCAATTGTAGATTTGGAGCTTGTTAAAGAACATCAAAGATCTATGGATCTTTTATAAGAGTAACAGGGGAGCCCTTCAGCAAGGAGCCCACCAATTAGTTAATATTCCATTTTGTAAAATCATTGTAACATTTTGAAAATGGAATATTCTTTTGTGAAGGTATATGATATTTTTTTAGCATATTGCCTCTAGGTTAGTTTAGTTTGGAAAAGAAAATAAATTGTAGAACTTTATAGAAAAAGGATAACTATACTTACTTTTTATACATTTGTATCTTATAGATAACCGATATACTATCCTATCCTTATATAAAAGGTAGTATTACCATCTTGTAAAGGGGGGTAATTTTGAGAAAAATTTGTATACCTTGAGAAGTTAAGACAATCAAGGAATTCTAAAGGGATTGTCCAAATTTGTTTGTGTTAATTGCTACATGGATTTTATATAAATTGTTAGTCTTAAGTCTTAAATTTGAATAGTTTCTATGAATTATGAGTTGCATATTTAATTATAGGGTTGATAATTTGTGTGTATGCTAGATTAGTTGAATGATCTTGAATTTTCTTCATTTTATTTGATCTACATCAGAATGTGCTAATGTTATTTGAGTGTGGTAGAAAATATTTAAATTAAATTTGATTCTTAATTGTACTTCTTTATATCATCCTTAGAGGTTTGCCTAGTGTGTATACTAGTTAGATGCATGCTTAGTTGTAATTTAAACTTTGTCATAATGTTTGAGGCTAAGATAAATAATCACTTATTCTATTTTTACCCTACCCTTCTCTTTTGATTCTTTTTTAACTAAATCACTTAAGTTTAGATTCCATTTTAAATATACATTTAGATTAGTCTGTAGTTTAAGCTTTGATTATAATTCACTAGTATTATAATAGATACTTACACTTTGCCAATATTTGGTCCATGAAGGCTCCCAACCATCAATTAATATAAATTTTGTGGAATAGTTAAACATTAATTTACCGCTATTTCATCATGGGTAACATAAGTTGTTAAAACCTACTACTCATGCTCTAAATTCCCATAATTCTAAAATGAGAAGTATTCTTTGAACACTAAGGACACCTGTGATACATTTAGAGTCATCAACAGGAGGGTCCTATTAGATTTTAGACTTATCTATATTTTAGGGCTCTAAGAATGCAAGGAGGCATCAAAACATGTAAATGGATAGCTATTGAAAGTAAGTTCGACAAATGGTAGGAATGATACAAAGCCATAACAATCTTGTGATGCCCAAATGGTATTCCAACCCATTTCCTATTACACCCTTTAAGGCATGCACTTAGAGAGATCAAAACTTGATAGGTTCTTAGAATAGAGAAAGTGTTAGTAAGTGGTATATTTAATAAAAGTATTATGTGTATACATAAGCCCCACTTTAGACTCATCATGTGTCACATGAGTGTAACATGGTATGATGCTTGGAGAAAGAACATAGTAACACACAAAATTGAGCTAAAAATGAAATACTAAAATTAATGTTGAATGAAGTGAAATTAATTAAAAATACCATATACATACCTTAAGTTACCTTTCCTCTAATTGACTACATGGAAATATCCCAATCTTGATTATGCAGGGTGAAATACCTACATTTGAAAAACCATAGGGATACAAAACTAACAATAAAAATAATGCATACACACGTAAGATGGTTAAAATAGAAATGAATAAATATCAAAACTAATTAAATTATTTAAAAATTTGGCAAAATATGAATGTTAAGGCTAGGTTAGAAATAAAAGATCAAGCATGTAAATGAAAAAATGATGACAAATGAATGTAGAACACACTAAATCACATTGGGGAACATGTAAAACATAAATGACAAAAGAAATATCAATGCAAAAAATATCACAAAGATATGTAAGAAAGTGAAAAGTAACCCCATGTAGGATAATCATGTCAAATCAAACATAAATAAAAACATGAATGGATAAAAATGAAATTTAAGTCAAGATGTAAAACAAGCATGTCAACTGAAGATAAAGAAATCATAAATAAATGAAATTGAAATGTAAAAAAAAATGTAAGAAAAACATGAATAATTCAAACAAAAATAAAATATGTAATAATGTCTAATGTCTTATGTAAGATAGGTGAAGTTCACAATAATCAAACAAGAACATGATGGATAGATGAAAATCAAAATCTATAAAGGATGAAGACTCAAAATTAGTAATTTTTCTAAAATATAATGTAATAAAACACAAAAATGTTGAAGAGTTTTCAATTATGTTATGATTATTTCATGGAGGCATCCTTTTGAATGGATGAAGTTCTTTTATATCATAAATAACAATGACAAAGTGTGCAATGTGCTTGTCTTAATGTGCTTAAAGGAGGCTTGGTTGAACTTTAGATTTTCCATGCTTAGAGATGTTTAGGGATGAATATGGTGTTTAGATCATGTGAAATAGTTCCCTAAGATGTTATATATTATTTTAGAGCTTGTGTGCATAAGTGAAATTAATCTAGTCGTCCATAGTTTTCATCTAGATAGTTTGGGTCTAGTTACAAAAAATCTGAGTAGGTAGTTTAATGACATTATCATTGCCATGTAGGAATGAGTCAAGGGGAATTGGCCATATGGTTGTGATAAAATTAGTCCCTAGTTTATATGTGATAAATCTCAAGTCATGCATCAAAGTGTGGTTAAATATATGAGGGTGGAAATTTGGATACTCAAATAGAATTCACTATTTTCCCACACAGCTAAATTTGAAAAGTGGCAAGAGTTGAATAAGCATTTTGATGGTGGCATATCTCACACATGTGGATATTTTAGGAGAAGGTGATCATATGGGTTTGTTCAATTTTGATCCTAGTTTATTTTCATTAAATTTTAGATCATGTACTAAAATGCATCAAAATATATACATATACAAAATTGGGCTCCCAAATAGTTTGACTATGTTTTTCCATACTTAGCCAAATTTGTGTGTGATAAGAAAAGATGAATAGAATTTTAATGATGTTATATATCACATGTGTGAATTTTTAAATATAATTTTATCATATATGTTTGTTTAGTTTTGTTAATAGTTATTTTATGATAAAATTTAGATCATGTGATGAAGCATGTCAAAAGATATGCTTGTTCAAAGCTGGCCTCCCAAGTAAGTTTTTAACATAGTTAGCTCTATGACAAGTTTTTGAGAAGGATTTTTAATGATGTTATATCTTAAACACGTGAAGTTTCTAGGATTTACTATTTATATGCATAGATTCTCTTATGGTAGTAGATCATATAGTCCAAATTTTAGATCATACGTTTAAGTACAAAAAAAGTTATTAAGGTTTAAAAATGGCCACTCAGGCATATTAAAAGGGTCCCCATAGTCATTTTTGTACAAGTTAAATTTAGAGCAAGATTGACAGTGTGCATTGCTTCAAGAAGTCAAGAATCAATGAGATGAGAATAGGTGCACAATGTTTAATGACTAGGCAAAGGTACAAGATAAGGATCTAATAGTGAGTAGGTGTTCATACAGATTGATCAAAAAATGAGTGTTGATCATTAAAGACCTAACTAATTCACAAATATCGATAGAGCATGTTGAGTCAAATTGTATATATTACATGAGATGAGGTTAACTATCAGATATTTAACATTTGGCTTTGGGGGACTATGCATTAAATTTTGGACAAGTTCAATGGTGTGTAATTAATTTGATCAATGAGGGCATGAGATGCAAGCATTGTGTTTGAGGTTTAACTATGATCGTTTTCATTTGAATATTTGAATTTACTAAGGGAAAAACAAGTGCTCAGTAATTTATCCATATATTTTGCTAAAAGATGAATTTGCTCATGTAGTAAAAATAAAAGTGATAGAGAACTCTAAGATGCATCTGGAAATATGGATTATAAGATCTGAAAGTATGTAATAAAATACCTATAAAGGTTAAAATTTGATTGTGGTTTCATGCTTGTTCTCAAATTGACTTGAGAAGAATAATTGAGCTTATATAGATGTTGTTTTGATGTTTCATGGTGAATTAGATATTGGGGAGTGTTGTATACTCTATGAGGATGCTCTATGAGTATTTTTGATGTGTGGTCAATCTATCTTGAGTATGAATAATTATTAAGAAGTTGATTGTATGTTTGATAATGGTATTCCTATGTATAAAGTCTTTGTTTAAGTTGATTAAGCATACATAGAGGTGAGCAAAGGTGACTGTGATATTTTTAGGATGTCTTAGGGGACATAAGGACAGAGCTATGTATTTATAAATTGTCTTATGTTCTTTTTATGATCGAAGAAGTGTCAAAGATCTGAATGGGTCTCCATATGACCTAAAAGTGATTTAAGCCTATTTGAAAGTATGCTATGCTTAAGTGTTAAAGGCATGTATTGTGGCTAACAAGGATTAATGTGGAATTGATAATTAATGATATCTCTAGATATAGTGAAATCAAAGATGGTGATTTATAGACTTGCAAGAAAGAGACTTGGGAAAGATTTGTGAGAGGCTTATGTGTGAGGTTTATGGAGTGAAGGATAGGTAGTGTGTCTGTTGGTTGAGTTAATGTGGATAATAATTTATTTAATGTGTGTATGACCTATAGGTCATGTTACCTATGTTAGAATAGTGATATTGTAATTTAAGGATATGTGAATAGTTTTTAATGTGCATATGAGGATAGTTTGAGTGAGGAAGGAGAGAGATAATGGCATGCTTATGTGAGAAGCCTATTTGAGAGAGAGAGAGAGAGAGAGAGAGAGAGAGAGAGAGAGAGAGAGAGAGAGAGAGAGAGAGAGAGAGAGAGAGAGAGAGAGAGAGAGAGAGAGAGAGAGAGAGAGAGAGAGTTTATGTAGGGGTTAGATCCATCATCAAGTGTTGAATATATCATCTCTAAGGTATAAGTGTTATTTTGAAGGAGGGTCTAAATAACTTGATCTTCCTTAGGTTTCTCCTTGTGAAATAGGGTTTTAACAAAGATCTTTGGTCAAAAGAACTTAATTAAGGTTGTAGATCAAAAGGACTTAAGTAAAGGTTCTTGATTAGAAGGACTTGATTAGTATCTTATTTGTGATCATCTTATAGGATATTAGTCCATGTTTTTTCAGGCTTGAGAGTGGGTTTAATTCCCCAAGAGAGTTTCTCACGTAGATCTTGTGTTGTGTATGTGATCTTATATTATGTTCATTATTCACTACTAATAATAATTTTTATGCTTCGCGAATGATTGTATTGAATGATTAAGTATTTTTAAGGGTTTGGAAATTGAATTGGATTATTTGACACCGCTGATTCATCCCTAAAGTCCATTATATCTCTAATAATTGTTATAAAAGAAAGTCCTTTGGTAAAGGCTTAATAAGCTTGAAGGTGATCCAAGGTACAATGGCTAGTTAGAATGTGCAAGGTGGTTTCTATAATAAGAAAGAACCAATGTTCAATGGATCTAATTATTATTTTTGGAGTGAAAAGACATGGACATACATTATGTCCCTAAGGTTTGATGCATGGAAATTTGTTGTGGATGGTTATGTTATTCTTACTAATCCTCCATCTAGTGTTGCAAATAAGAAGCTATTTGAGAACAATTACAAGGAAATGAATGCCATCACCTATGGTCTTAGAGAAACTAAGTTCACAAAATTAATTCATTGCACATCTACCAAGGAAATATGGGATAAATTTAAGACTATTTTTGAAGGATATTCAAAGGTTAAGTTGGTAAAGTTGCAAACTCATAGAAGGCAATTTGAAAGTCTCAAGATGAATGAAGAAGATACTATGGCATCCTTTTATAGAGAGTTGATGAGATTGTGAATATCATCAGAGGTCTTAGAGAAATTTTTTAAGAGGATACTATTTTTCAAAAGTTATTAAGGTTTATATCCACT
This sequence comes from Torreya grandis, assembly GCA_037957365.1. Classification (NCBI taxonomy): domain Eukaryota; kingdom Viridiplantae; phylum Streptophyta; class Pinopsida; order Cupressales; family Taxaceae; genus Torreya; species Torreya grandis. The sequence goes on along the minus strand of JARHVA010004028.1, from coordinate 374,448 downwards.
AAGTTTTATCTGAAAGTATCTGATAGAGAAGAAAGTCATGACCTTACTTGAAGATGGATCAAATGCATGGCACTCTTACTACCTATGAGATGAGGAAGAAAGATGATATACCATCAAAGAAGGAAATAGCTTTCAATATTGAAATGAAGATAAAGAATAAGTTCCAAGGTAATAATTTCAAGGAGGATGACATTCTTGATATAGATGAGGATGAACTAATTACTCTGATTTCAAGAAAATTGAGAACAGGTTTAGGCAAGTATAAAGGTAAGATACCCCTCAAATGCTTCAATTCTGGTGAGATAGATCATTTTAGTAATAAGTGCCCTCATAAGTATAAGAAGGATGATGATAAAGAGCATGATTAAAGTCATGATTATGGAAAGAGAAATTTTAGGTCTAATAAAATAGAAAAATAGATTTAGAAGGTTTGATAACAAGAAGTACTTTAAGGACAAAAAGAGTATCTACACCAAAGAAGATTGTAGCTCATCAGATGAGAGTGAAGTCAATGATTTAGAATATGATCATGAAGATGATGGTCTTACTTAAGATGAATATCTATTCATGGTTGAGGAAGGAAGTTACTCACATCAAAAGGAACCTACTTGGAGTGATTCATATGATGATAAAGATGAGATGGACTATGAGACTACATTGACAAATGCTCGTGAAGAACTAAATATTGAAAAGAAGAACAATAAGAAGATGAAATATAAACTCAATGGAATTTGAGGAATAATTCAATGTGTTTGAGGCAAGAATGGATGAAGATGCCAAGGAGAATGAAGACATAGTCAAGCATCTTAGTTGTAAATTGGAGATCTTTTCTACAAGCCTAAAAGCTAAAGAAGATGAATGTGCAAGGTATGCAATTGAAAATGAGTCATTAAAATCTAATTTAGAGAGGGTATATAGTAAGGTAATGTCATTTGTGAGATTTTAAAAGATCTCAAGAGATCTAGACAACATTCTAAATGATAAAAAACATGTAAGTGATAATACTTGTCTTGGATACAAAGAAGAACTAGAGACTACAACTCAAGATAAGATGAAGACTAATATGAAAAAGGACAATTAGTATTTAAAGATAAATCATTAGACAAGCATTGAAGGTGCTAGAAGAATGAATACAAATCAGATTAGATATCCAAATGCCATGAGGTATGAAAATTTCAATGGTTATTGATATACCTGTAATCAGTTTGGGAATAGAGATAGAGAATGTAGAAGACCTATCAAGAATGAATTTGCATGAAACTATGATGAGGGTTATCAGTCAAAAGGTATGATAAATGTTGAGTGCTATAGTTATTATGACATAGGACACATTTCAAGATTTTGTCCAAATTTGGAAAGGAAAAAATAGATTCTTGTAAAAAGTATGGTGTGCTTCAATTGTGAACAAAGAGGTCATATTACTATATTTTTCAAGTAAAGGCCCACAATATATAATAGGTTTTATCAAGATCCCAAAGTACATGGAAGAAAAAAAGTTAACTCATGGAGACCAAAGGTGGTAATTATGAATCATGATGAATTTGTAGGTCCAAGTAATCTATTTTCTATGGTGGAGAATGATTCAGAAGTTGAAGAGTCCCAAGAGGTCTCATTATCTACTCATGTTGAGAATAAAGAGACTAAGTTCAAAGATATTACTAAGGTGCTAGTTAAAGATAATTCTAAGGTATGTATGGATCTAAGTGAACATCCTATCATTTTTGAACAATTTCTTAGTGATGAGGATCTAAGCTGCAAGGAAGATTCTTCAAATGAAAAGGTATGTCATGAATCTATGTTGTCTCCATGTATTGATAATCCAATCATAGAAGAAAAGGAGAATGTTTTAGTAGTTGAGGAAGTTGTTTATCTAAAGCCAAATAAAAAGAAGAAATATGAGTATCAATTGTGTAAGGAAGAGAAGGAATATGAAGAGTTGTTTTTATTTTAGAGTATTGAGGTATATAGGGTGTCTCTATCTATGATTCTTAAGAAACTTTTTTCAAGTGGAGAAGCAAGTGTTACTATGGTGTTTTTTTATTTGGAACAATCTGCAAGGTCAGATTGAAGGTTTATAGATAGAAAAGGAAGAATTTTGATTTATAAAGGTAATATTTTTGTATAAAAATGTTTGTTGACCTTATTATAGCATGCTCCAAGTGGTTTTTGTGATTTGAAGGTATGTTCAAGTCAATTAGGAGTTTTTTGTTAGCTCTCAGGTTTCCCAGTTTGTGCCTAAAAGCTTGCAGGTCTTAAAATGGGTTATAAGAAGTCAAGGTTACCAATGGTTTGGAATCTCAAATCTTGGTCTAGAAGTGTGTAATGGTTTTCTATAGGTGTACAATAAGGTTTAAAGGAGGATGTTGACTAGAAGGTGTTATGTTGACTTTGTTTGTTTTAATATTCTAGGGTTTTGGGCTTTGATAGAAAGTGGTCTTCCTTATGATTTGAGGTCTAAGGCTTCTTAATATGTTGAATGGGAAAAATGGGTTATCGAATCAAGCTTCACAGATATTTAAAGGTTTTTAGTTCTCAAGTTATTCAAGTTTTTTTCAAATTAGAGGCCTAATTGGGTAGTAGGTTTGAGAAGTATAGTGAAGAAGATGGTCTAGGTGTTTCAAATTGGTGTTCTTGATGGGGCATATAAGAGTGCTCTAGATATGAATTTTTAGGTTTTGAATGTGTGTCTACGATAAGTTCCAGGTAGGGTTACAAGGGAAGTAGATAGACCTAGTGTGAATAAATGTGCTTTTGTTCAGTTTCCCCAAAAGATCAAAGCATGAATGTTTCAAGGTGAGTTATCAAATTTCATTTAGAACATGTTTTTTGATTGATGAGTGGTATGATGCTATGTTGGTGATCATGGAAGTGTCTTGAGAGAGAAGGCTAGTAAGCCTGCTTGGTGGATATTCATGGTGTGTGGAGATGTAAATATGCTCAAATGGTATAGTTGATAAAAAAATATTAGGGGGAGTCCCTCTCAAATGTCTCTTGATAATTTCCATCAGATTTCAATGTTTTTTGTGTTCTTTATCCATTGGTTGTGGTGCTTGGTTGATGAGAGTGTTGGCATGGAACAAGATGAAGTTGTCAAGACAAGTAGAAGTATGCTCAAGGTAAGGGGGAGTTTGTATCATATTTATAAGATGGTCCTTTCATATTTATGTTATTTTCAAGTCTTCAAGATTAATTGGTGCCCACTTTCTCATTATGTCAAATGGGGAGAAAGTTCCTATTGTGGGAATGCTTGAAGAGAGAGAAGGTGAGTTGTATATTGCTATATATGATGTTTGTTGACATTAATGACAAAGGGTGAGATTATTTTAGAGTTATGAGTGATGTCATGGTGATTTCATGGAGGTTTCCTTATGAGTGGATGAAGTGCTTGATAACCTAAGTAATAATGACAAAGTGTGCAATGTGCTTGTCCTAGTTTACTTAAAGGAGGCTTGGTTGATCTTCAGCTTTGACATGATTAGAGATGTTCAGGGATGAGTATTATGATTAAAGCATGTGAAAGAGGTACCTAATATGTTATATATGATTTTAGATCTTATGTGCATAAGTGTAATTCAACTGGTTGTCCATATTTTTTATCTAGATAGTTTGGGTCTAGTGGTATAAAATCTAAGTAGGCAATTTGTTGACCTCACTATTATCATGTGGAATGAGTCAAGGGGAGTTGGTCATATGGTTATGATCACATTATTCCCTATTTGATATACTATAGATAAAAATTTATACATCGAAGTTGATTCAAATAAATGAGGGTATAACGTTGGTTACTCAAATAGAATTCACTATTTTCTCATACTTTAGCAAATTTTCAAAGTGGCAAGAAGAGCCAATTAGCATTTTGATGGTGTCATATCTCAAACATGTGGATATTTCAGGAGAAGGTGATCATATGGGTTTGCTTAGTTTTGATCCAAGTTTATTTTTGCTAAATTTTAGTTAATATAATAAAGTACATCAAAAAATATGCATATACAAAGTTGGGCTCCTAGGTAGTTTGACTATGTTTTCTATACATAGCCAAATTTGCATGTGATAAGAAAATCTAAGTAGGAATTTTGATGATGTTATATATAGCACGTGTGAAGTTGTCAAGATAAACTAATCATATGGGTTTATTTAGTTTTGATCCAATTTTATTTGTGCTAAAATTCAAATAATATGATGAAGTGCATTAAAAGTAAGCTTGTTCAAAGTTGGCCTCCCAAGTAGGTTTTTAACATAGTTGGCTCTATGATAGAAGTTTTTTAGAAGGAATTTTAATGATATTATATCTTTCATACATGAAGGTTATAGGATATAATTATTATATAGATGGATTATCCTATGTGAGGAGATCATATGGTCCAAATTTGAGATCATGTGTCTAAGTACAGAAGAAGTTATTAAGGTTCAAAAATTGATACTTAGGCATATTGAAAGGGTCCCCATAGTCATTTATGCACAAGTTAAAGTTTGAGAAAGATTGACGATGTGCATTGATCTAAGAAGTTAGGAAGTAATGAGATGAGGAAAGGTGAACAATGTTTAGTGATTGAGAAAAGGTATATGATAAGGATCCAATGGTAAGTGGGTGTTTGTATATATTGATCAAATGGTGAGTGTTGATAGCTAAAGACCTGACTAATCTGTAAAGATCAACAGAGCACATTAAGTCAAAGTTTCCAAATTACATGAGATGAGGTCAATTGTTAGATGTTTAATATTTTGATTTGTTGGTCTATACGTTAAAGTTTAGACAAGATCAATGGTGTGCAATTGATCTGAGCATTGAGGACATGAGATGTGAGCATTATGTTTGAGTTTTAACTATGACCATTGTCATTTGAATATTTGAATTTGCTAAGGGAAAAAATAGTGCTTAGTAATATATCCATATCTTTTGATATAAGATGAATTTGCTAATGTAGTAAAAATAAAAGTGGTAGAGGGCTCCAAGGTACATTTGGTAATATGGAATAGAAGATCTAAAAGTGTGTAAGAACATAGTTATGAAGGTTCAAAGTTGACTATAGTTTTGTGTTTGTTCTGAAAGTGAGCTGATAAGAATAATTGAGCTTATGTAGATGTTTTTTCAATGTTTCATGGTTAATTAGCTATTGGGGAGTATTGTAGACTCTATGAAGATGCTCTGTGAGTATTTTAGAGGTGTGATCAATCTATCTTGAGTATGAATAATGCTTAAAAAGTTGAATTTATGTTTGATAATGGTGTTCTTATGTACAAGGTCTTTTTTTGAGTTGATTGAGCATATGTAGAGGTGAACAAAGGTGAGGATGTCCTAGGGGACATAAGGAGTGGACCTATGTATTGGTAAGTGGTCGTGTGTTATTTTTATGATTGGATAAGTGTCAAAGAGGTGAATGGGTCTCCATAAGACCTAAAAATGACTTAGGCCTATTTAAAAGTATGTTATGCTTAAGTGTGACCCATGTGAGATGCCTTAAGGGTAAAGGCATGTATTATGGCTGAGAAGGATTAATGCAGAATTGATAATTCATGATATCTATATATAGTGAAATCAAATATGGTGATTTATAGACTTTCAAGTGAGAGACTTAGGAGATATTTGTGAGAGGATTATATGTGTGGTCTATGGAGTGAAGGAGAGGTAGTGTGCATGTTTGTTAAGTTAATGTGGAGAATAATTTGTTGACTGTGTGTATGACTTATAGGTCATGTTCCTTATGTCAAAATAGTTATCTTATATTTTGAGGATATGTGAAGAGGTATAAATGTGCATATGAGGATAGTTTGAGTGAGGAAGGAGAGAGATTATGGCATGCTTATGTGAGAGGCCTATTTGAGATAGAGAGAGTTTGTGCAGGGATTAGATCCATCATCAAGTGCTAAACACATCATCTCTAAGGTAGAAGTGTTATTTTGAAGGAGGGTCTAAAAGAGTTGATCTTCCTTAGGGCTAGTTGATTCTTGTGAATTAGGGTTTCACTAAAGACCTTTGGTCAAAAGGACTTGATCAAGGTTGTAGGTCAGAAAGACTTGACCAAAGGTTCTTGATCAAAAGGAATTGATCAGTCTCTTATTTATGATCATCTTATTGGATATTAGTCCATTTTTTTAAGGATTGAGAGTGGGTTTTATTCCCCAATAGGGTTTGTCACGTAGATCTTGTGTTCTATATGTGATCTTGCATTATGTTCATTGTTCATTGCTATGAATGATCTGTATGCTTCATGAATGATTTTATTGAATGCTTAAGTATTTACAAGTGTTTGTAAATTGAATTAGAATGTTTTCCACCATTGATTCAAACCCCCCTCTTAGTGGATTATACTTCTAAAAAACCATATAATGACATGACTAGTATAAAATGAGATGTTATGGTAAGCAAACGTGTAATGGTGTTTATTAGGAAGACATAGTCCCATCTGAGGGATTATAATACAACTCACAAACTATAAACCAAGAGGGTGATAATAAAAATATGATCAAGGATGTGATTAGATAAACCTTTAAGTATAAGTTGACATTTAAACATGGACATATAATTTATTACACTTTAATTTATATTCAATATTTATAATTTTAGGATGTTTGAGAGTGGTTTCAAACTTCTAGGAGTTCTAATGCACATTCTAGATTTTGGAGGGTCCTATTGGATTTCAGACTTACCCATATTCTAGGGTTCTAAGATTTTAGGGAGGCATCATATGAAATAAATCGATAGACATTGTAAGTAAGTTGGATTTTTTTTAGGAATTATACAAAGACACAAAAATCTTATGAAGTACCAATGGTTTGCCCACCCCTTTCCCAATGCACCCTTTAAGGAATGCACTCAGAGAGATTGAAACTCAATAGATTTTTGCAAGAAAGAAAGTGTTATTAAGTGGTAAATTTAGTAAAAATATTTTGTGTATATAATATGTAGTAATATTCATTAAAATATGATAAAAATTGGGTCATGAATGTTTTTATATCATCATGTCACTCTTATGTCCCTCATAACACTTCATCATTAGGAATATGCTTCATAAAAACTCAAAGTGAAGTTTGAATAATGGTGGTCTAAAAATAATTATCTTAAAAACACATGTCAATTACAAAGTATTAATGATAGATTAAAAAAAGATAAAATACTAAAAATATTCTAATTTTTACATTTATATGTATACTCTATCAATTTGGGGTTTCACCATTTCCACCCATATCCATGTCATCTTGTGCCTTTACACCAACCTTAGAGAGCTCTAAAATAATGGTAAATATTATATCCCGTTGAATTTGTCCCAACCATAGTGTGTAATTTGTAGTACACCTTATACCATCTACATCATCAATAGTAAAAGGTAGATCCATTTATCCTATTGGAATTAGTGATAAATATACCACACTTAGTCAAATTATCTCACTAGGATATATTATATCTCTATGTTTTCATGTCCAATCCCATGGTTCTAGAGGCATGCTCTGAATAATACCAAATTTCATAGCAATGAGCTCATATTGAAAGTGCTCATATCATTTAGGATATCTATCATGGAAATAAAAATTAACCTTGATCTGATGTAGTTTTACACCATCCTTAAGCCACCATACAAAACCTATTTAATGTCTCCAAATAATATTATCTAGTGTCAAATGACCAAGAGAAATTAATAGTCATGCTACTCCTTGTAGTGATGTGTGAGCTTATCACCCATATTTATGAAAACATCTTTAAGTGATGCTACTCTAGATGAGGCATACCTTTGGGTATAACCCCTAATATATGTTCATATGACCATACATTCAATAAAGTAAATAATCCGATGGATCCAGTATAACTCTCATGACTAAAATGGTATAAATCTATGTATGTTTGGGAAAGCATAGTGCATCCCAAATATGTAGTCTAATGTGTATAAACATAATGTTTTCAAACATTACCATTTAGTAACACTTTCCATCTTGTATTAACCTATTAAGTTTTGATCTCTATGAGTGCATGACTTAAATGGTACATAAGGAAAGGATTGGGTAGATATTTGGTTCTTCATAGGATTATTGGACCCTATATTATTACCTAAACCCACTACAAGTCACTTTTATCTAACTCTGTAGGAAATTAAATCCCTCTTATTCCCTTTCCTAATAAATCATTATTTAAATATATCCCATCACTAATAAAAGACCCTAATTATTAATTTTCCTACTATGTCAGCCCAGATGGTCTAGTTATGAAGGTTAAGCCACATATTACATAAATAGGTTGGTTTAGACAACCTAGTTTGAGCCCTAATGAATACTTTTCCCAACTAACAAGATCCAATTAGATGATTTTGTTTCTTAAAATTTTAAAAGGGTTAAGGCTTATCCATTTTTATAAATACAATTCTCATTTTAATACAATAAGGGAAACATTCATTTTCACATCATTACACTTCATAATTATGAGTATTCTATCATTTGAGAAATTTATTGTTGAGGGTTTTGCCTTGGAGGAGTAGAGAATTCATCTTATGTAATTATTGGATGTATAGAATAGGTATTGTATCCTAGAGATAAATTATCCTTGTGATCCTTACAATCCACAACAAACTCTTGCAAAGAACCATTGGCCAAGGGAGAGAATGAGACTCAATGAGTTCACTTCGAATGTAAGTACTTATAACTTTTTCATTTCATTTGATAGGTATATACTATTATAAATATTAGTTTTAATGTATTTATCCTAGATTTAAATACCTCTAAATTTACTTGAGTAGAGTTTTATTTTCTTTTTATTTGTTTTTATTACCCCCATTTATCCCATAAGCTTTGGTGAGCACTATCTTAGTTTTCATTTTATATATGTAGTTTGGGTTATTATAGTGTCATTTTCGTATATGATTTAGAATCCTCTCCTTTGGTGTTGTGTAGTAAAATATATATTGATTAAGTTTAGTGGATCTCATTTGGTCATATTCTCAATATTTCCATATATTTAAATGGATTTTAGTTGATTTCATTATCCATCTTGGATTTTATGCAGTTAGATAAGTTGCAGATCTATATTAATTTGTTGAATACATTATTATGAACCCTACATGAATCTAACCCTTAAATTTTCCTTTTTTAACTTTCGATCAACTAGATTAGGCTGTTCGATCTAGTCTTAACCTCTATCTATAGATTTAAGATTTATAGTCAAATAGATCATGTTGGTTGATCCAATTTAATCCTCTATTTATAGTTTTATATTATGCAATCAAATAAATAAAGTTAGTTGATTTATTTTATCTTTATATTTTTAGGTTTTAATTTTCAAAATCAACTAAATTAGTTTGGTCAATCTATTTTTATCCTCTAGCTTGTATTGATTCATTCTAAACTGAGTCACGATAGTCGACTTAGTAGTTTTTTTTGTTTTTAGATTTCCCTTACAATCAACTAGATCAAGCAGACCTATTTAGTTTGATATATCCTTTTCCACTTTTTAGCTTTTAAACAAACCAGATCACTTTGGTCGATGTAGTTTTATTTTACCACTTTAAATCTTTATATTTCTAATATATTGAATTAACCTAGTTGATCCAGGATAACATCTATGTTTTTTAGACTTTTTCCTCTACATGAGTTAATTAGGTCTAGATAATACAAATAACAAGTAGATATTTTTCATTTCCAATTAATAAAATAAATATACCTAGTCAATATTGTCATATCTTCTAGGTCCACTCTAAAAAACTTCATATTTAAATTTTTTATCAACTACTTCAAATTTATCAATTTTGTATTTTAATAAAATTATTTAGCATTTTAATTTTTAATCTTTCATTAACAATTTTTAATTATTACAAGCTATACCACACATTAAACTAAGTTGAATTAGATGACTTAGTTCTATATTTTTTTTATTTACTAAACAAACCAAATAGAACTAGTTAATCTTGTCTATTTTTGGTTTATTTTCATAATACACTAGATCAACCTACTTGACTACATTCCATTCTATTTTCAAACTAGTTCGACATGGCCGATCTTATTCTATGGTCTTTAATTTTTAACATAAGTAAGGCATTTAAATCCATTTATTAGTAATTAATCTCACATTTTCTTTGAAAAGAGTTGGTTGATTTTTTATTTACTTCTTAAAATGGAAATTTTATTTTTGATTATTAATTTCACCTTTATTTTCATTTTATCTTGGTTTCCCTAGAAACTATGTAACAAATGTTTTAAAAATAATTAGCTACTATCATGAAGGGATATAAGATAGTATATTTATGATCCTTGTCTATTATTTACATATATAGTGGCATGAAGATCTTTCCCTAATATTCATAGCCATAGTATAAAGCTAAACACAGGTTTTAGTTTCCACTTATCTCATGACATTATGGAAATTCCTATTAGTTACATTTGAATTAAACCTTAAAAATCTAACCTTATATTTTATTCTATGATGGATCAGTTAGTGGTTAGTTATGAAAAGTTACTTTCAAGTTACCATTTAAACTAGATATAGTGGGCTATGGGAATGATACTTCCTTCATATTTAGTTATCTAAAACATTGGACTATCACTATCCACTAAACAAGAAAGTATATTTAGAATCCTAAAAATCAACCAAAACCCTTTAGTACATCTTCTTGATCTTATTTTTAGATATTTAGTTAGCATCAATTATTACATAATTACAATTTTTGTTTGTTGCTTTTCATTCTTTGTTGTATTATAGATTATATTGTCTAGTGTCAATATAATTTTATGTTGTCGTAGATATTTTTGTATTTATGTCTACTTTACTGCTACTTTGAAAAATACATAATTTAAGTTAAATTTTTTGCTTGTCCAACTAAGTCAGCCAATTCAACTTTGTAGGTTGTCTGGAATCAACTAGATCTACTAGCATGATATAGTATAATCTTATACATCCATATATTTATTTATTGTCTAAATAAGTCAACTAGATCAATGTATTAGGCTCTAAAACTATTGTATTTTTCCTTGCCTATAAAACATAGCTGACTAACTTGACTTAGTAGGTTTTTAGAAAAATAAATCTTCCCCTATCAAATTAGAATGACTAGCATGACTTGTATATTTTTTAGATCACAACTAGATCAACCTAGTTGATTTGTATTCCTTGATCAAATTAATTATTTTTTATAAATTTTTTTGAGATCACATTAGATTGTCCTAGATGATTTTGTATGCCTTGGCTGACTTAGTTTTATTTTGTGAAATTTTTTCTAGATCCTACTAGATTAGCCTAGACAATTCCATATGCCATATCTAACATATTTATATTTTTATCATATCTTTTAAGTCTAATTGATTTACCCAGTCGATCCCATTTCTTCTAGCCAATTTAGTTGACTTTATCAAACATTTCCCCCCTTTTAAGATTTTAGATTGCTTTTATTTTTAACACTCTGATAAACATCCTAAAATTAACACATTAAAATTATACATTGTTATTTATTTCCTTAATATATTATCTATCCAATAGGATAGTTTCTCATGGTACAATTACTCACATCGCTCATATAGATAAATAGAATGGAACATGGTCCATGCCACTTAAAATGATGATCTAGATGATCCCACCCTAAATAGTACCATATATAATCTACCTTATTTTTACCATTAGATAAATTTATACCATCATAGGTAATCCTTCTATAGAAACCCCTCTTATAGGTGACCCCCCTCTCACTAATCTAAGAGCTACCCCTCAAACATCTTGATTATATTAAATCTTCTCAAAAGTGAAAATTTACCAAATATACAAATTCAAAATCTCAAAAATATCCTCCCTTATATTACACTACAGAACACTCTAATGAATATGTTTGTGCCATTGATGTTGACTATGATTAATCTTACTCCAATTCTCAATATGTAAATAAAACTAAATTTATTAGGATCTAGTCCAAAAATAATTGATAAACATTGAAACCAAAAATGACAGAGTTCTAAAATGAATAAGAATACCTCAATGGAGATAAAACCATAAGAGACAAGAGATATGATAAATTCTAAAAATCATCAAATTGTGAAAAAATCCCATAATCTAGTATTAAAAATCTTACAAGGAAGAAATCTAAGTACAATAACATATATAACCCTAGGACAAGAATGGTCTTAGGCTAAGAGAGCATCAATCATGCAAGAGAAAGACTTAGAATAATAAGAATGAGTTGTGTGTTGAGATTGTGAGGAATGAAGAGAGGAAGGCTATTCTATAAAGTAAGAAGAAAAAAATGGGAGTTATAAATAATCCCATGATTACGTTACAAGCCTCATGATTACCTTACAAGGGAATCCAATTGTGGCCTGTTCCCTTAAAGAGTGGATCAAAGTATGTGTCAAGTGGATAAAGGAGTTACTTATGAAAGTAAATCCTAAATCCTAAAGGGAAACAGAGAGGTGAGTGACACCTCATAAAATTTGGATTTATGTGAATTTATAATTCACATACATAATAATTCTAGACACACCTTAATACTTAGGATAAGCCTATAAACCTAGGAAGGACCCAAATTACAATTAATTCTCTAATACTCCACCTTAAGTTTAAATTTGGGGTTACAAAATTGGAGAAGACCTTTTTATAAACAAGTAAGGGAGTTGAAATTACATAATTCTCCCCTTTAATATAAACTTCCTTCAAGAGGAATTATAATAGAGTGAGAAATAAATAAGAGAAGGTAACACTAAAATTCATAAGGAAGAAAGTGTGATCTCCAAGAATCTCAAAAAATCCTCTGTGGACAATGTGTTCAATCCATAATGGAATAAAGACCAACAAGGAGGAATGATCCGAAAACCTTAAAATAAGAAATTTAACACCAATCTTTCAATTTAAGTAACCATTATGCCAAAAAATACAATCTACATACATAATGTAATAAAAATATGTGTACAACTAATCAAATTTGAGTAAAGACAACTTCTATAATAATGTGTGTAAACCTACATGAAAAAAATTTAGTCACAAAAGATATAAATAAATCATATATACTTTGTAATAAAAACAAGGAATTCATACAATATTTGAGTTAATCAAAATAGAGAAAAAGAAGATGTGTCACTTTCAAAAGATATTCTTCATGAAGCATTAGAAGAATTATCATAAGAATACATATCAAAGTCTCTAAAAGATTCATTTTATTTAGGAATACAAATAGTTTTACCCTTAGAGGTAAAAAATTTATTCATTTTATAACAATGTAAAATTTTATGTGTGGATTTACCAATATATTTGCATGGATGCAATTTCTAAAATTTGGATATACGATGCTTGTGTTTTCCATTAATTTTTACAAGGTTTAACATTTTTAAACAAAACCTAAAGATTTTGATTATTATAAGTAGAAGACGTTATATTATAAGTCCTTCAATTCGGAAGAAAATAATATTGTGAATTTGCATTAGAAACATGTGAATAATTAAAACCAAGACCTTTACAATTTGAATTAGAAGTAGGCAAAAAGGGTTTAATAATACCATCTTCACACTTACCAAGTGCACCACCCAAATAGCTCATATTGTGATGATTTTAAAGCCAGGGTTGGTATAATAAGTGTGACTATGAGTTTTAGGTGTTTGATAAGCACAAGAAGGTTCACCATGAGTAGAACAAGTGTCATGTGTAAAAGATGTAAATTTAATATTTAAAGCATCAATAAAATATTGCCTATTATCAATTTTACTATGAAAAGTAGTTTAAAGTGCATTAATAAAATTATATAAAGTAATAATAATATTATTTTGACATGTTATTTATTCTTTAAGATAAGTTATTTCATCACATTGAATATTTTGCATAGTGTGCTTCAAAATCAAATAAATGATCAATTTTAGAGCCGTGAGAATAAACAAAACAATTTGTGTTAGCATTGAAAAAAAATCAATGATAAAAAAAATGAATTGATTTAAATCACATTTTAGAATATTCATTATAAAAAAAAGTTAGATCAATTAACTTGTAAATGTAAGTCCACACCAAAACTCAAAGAATGAGCTTGAATGAACTAATGGTGTTATATAAAAACCAACTTCATTTTTTGGTAAGAACAATTAAAACATTACCAAGTACTGATTAGAATAAATATGAATTTATCTTTAAAAGCATATTAATTTTGAAAGTCATATATATGAGCAAAAAATTAAATTTTCACAAAAAAAATTAAGTGAATTCTCACCCACACAAGAAAAAGAATAATTTTTTTAAATTTTATTCCTTTGGAAGGAAAACAAAAACAACTTTGAGTTTTATTCCAAAATCAATTAATTATTTTAATCAATTTTAATAAGCCTTTTGAAAATTTAATGTTTATAAAAACATTAAAAACTTAAAATATTTTTAAAATAACTCATCCACATAATTAATTTTTATTTTTAAATTTGTCTTTTTATGAGATGGAATTGAATCATAAAAAATTTGCCTTTGAGTTAAAAAGTAATGTGGATGAAGGTGAACGTGTTATCTTATTTGATTAAAAAGGTAAATTAAAAGTTTTATTTTTCATACTAAATAAAGTGTTGTTAATAAGGCAATATTTAAAACTTTAAGCATGCATCAATTTAAATTATTTAAAAAGTATTCAAATTTGTATTAGTGTAGCTTTTGAAACTCAACCCAATTATAAAAATCAATGTGGAAGGAGGATAAAAAGACTTAAGGAAAATAATCTTAAATATAACATGCTCTGCACTGAAAATTCATCAATGATATTCTACATAAAATATCATCATGTTTTGGATAGAAACCATTAAAAGAGGAATGTGAAGATATCTTAATCTTTCCTCAACATATGCATAGAGTCTTCAAAGATTAAGTTATATTGAAGGTTTTCAAGAGAAAAAGCCAACAATTGAAAGCCAACACATCGAATAACACATCTAATGAAGTTACATCATCAATAATCTGATAATATTTAATTTTAAATATTATAAAATAATATAATATGATAGGGAAACATCTCACCTATAGTTAGCATGGATGCCAAAAAAATGTTAACAACTGAATTTAACTCTATCCACAAAAAAAGATTTGAAGTTAATGAAACATATGACACAAGCATAACAAATAGGGAGGATACCAAAAAACGCTTAAAAAAAAAACATAGACAAAACTATGCAAATATTATATTTTCTATATATAGATACACCAAATAAAATAAAAGGTGAAGAGAAAAATACGTTTTATTTTTTCTTAAAAAAAAACTAGTCACGATTATGATGAATTATCTCAAATAGTGATATCAATTTTTATGAAATTTTGACATATTGAATTTACATTTAAAATTATGAAACCCTTTATATTTCAAATAAAAATATTATGCTAATCAAACTATATAGTTAGATCAATGTGATGGTTTTTTTAAAAATATTGCGCTTGCTAAAAAATAATGCATAGAAGAAACAACAAAATTAATAATTTTTTCCAATCTTAATTAAAAATAAGAATAATTAATTAAAAAATTCCTTGATCAACCTAAAATAACTTGGATTAGAGTTTTTAAAAACTCAATTAAATAAAGTGAATAAAAAAATGGATGGAAAAAATATTGCAAGGGAGCACATGCAAAAAAAATCCATCATTCCTCCACAAATCTGAACATTCACAAATCAACATTAAAAGACAACTTGTTATAATGATATATTAGGATTTATTATAATAATTATTTATAAACATTTAAGGTAAAAATGAAAGAGTTCTAAAATGAATAAAATTACCTCAATGGAGATCAAACCGCAAATGAGACAAGAGATCGAATAAGTGGGGAAACTGTCAAATGGTGAAAAACCCCTACAATTTAGTATAAGAAGATTTTAAGGATGAAACCTAAGTAAAATAACATGTATAATTTTATGAGAATAATTAAACTAGGCCAAGAAATAATTAATGATACAAGGAAAAGATTTAGAACAACAAGAATGAGTTGTGTGTTGAGAGTGTGAGGATTAAGGAGAGGAAGGCTCTTTTATAGAGCAAGAAGAAAAGAATGGGAGTTAAAAGGAATCCCATGATTACATTACAATCCTCCTTTATTTGTTATACTTGTGGCCTATTCCCTTGAATAGTGGATGGAAGTGTGTTCCAAGTGGGAAAAGGAGTTACTTGTAAAATTAACTCCCAAAACCTAAATGGGAACATAGATGAGTGATACCTCATGGAATCCAAAATTATGTTAATTTATAATTCACATAAATAAGAATTACAAAAAAGCTTAAGACTTAGGATAAGACTATAAACCTATAAAGGACCCAAATTAATATTAATTCTATAATAAAATTTAACTATTGCCATAAACTCACTCATAAATATCATGTTACCAAACTTAAAAAACCATCAATGATGATAAACTACTTAAATATACTGCCACTTATTAGCATGCATCTTCTAAACCATCCACTAGCAATGATCCACCTCTACTAGTAGATCCTAAAATACTTATTAAATAATAATTTTCCTAATCAACTTAAGCCTCATGCTCACTCTTATACTAAACCTCACTAGAACTTCTTAGATGAGCTTAAATCTATGCCTTGTAAATTTCCTCTCATGGAATTAGTAAGAAATTATCCCTATCATTTCAAGTTCCTTATTCAACAACTACAAGACATAAAATACCCCACATCTAATTAATCTAAATTACATATTCATACTCATCACCCTAAAAAAGTGTATGCTATTGAAATAATTTCATCTACCTAACCCTTCATTGAATTTACAGAAGATGATATGATAAATGATGAAATTCTATTTCAAGTTGATGATCCACCCCTCTTTACTAAAATTTTCATTAATAATACTTTAATTTAAAAACTCTGAGTTGTTTAAAGATCAAAAATCAATGTCACCTCTCTTTAGTTTACTCAAAAAATTGGATATTCCAAAGAAAACCTAAAACAAACATAACTCATGTGTCATGAATTTGAAAAAATTAACCAAAAATCACTTGGTTTTATTTACCTCCCTCTTAACATTAGACCCAAGATAATACACACCAAACTAATTGTAATAGATCTTACCTTATCTTAAAACATGCTTTTGGGACATCTTTGAACTCATACCATGTGAGCTATTGCATATTCTAGTAGATAATATATCAAATTCATACATAATGGGAAGAATTATAAAAATGAGGTTAATATTAATCCTTGGAGTATCCAACTTCCATATTCTAAATCTCAATATCGTATTCCCACTATCACCCACATCAATAGTCCTCCTCTTCTTGAATTTTACAATATGCATTTGAACCTATAGTTAACTCTTTCATATTTATATGATGATGAACCCAATGATTTCTACTCGATTACCTCCCTATATTATAGAATGGTTCCCCCTTCTCCTCTTCCAAAGATAGAATCATTCCTTTAATAGAAGACACTATTGGTACCCCTCCACCATTTAACACACATGAATATTCCTACATAGAGGATGATTTCACTTGTAATGAATATGGGTTATCCAAACTATTTCAAGATGTTTTAACCATGTCTCCTCACACTTTCAATAATAGAGGATTATCCATTACAACTATTCCCATTGAAACAAATACTTTCACAACATCACCATCCTATGATGATACATATATTATGGCACAAGATCAATCATGAGATCTAGATTTATTACATTATTAAAATACATTAGCTAAAATACATGCCTTCAATCATGATGTTCATGTCATTCATATATCCTTTGATAGCGAATCAAACCCAAAAGGTTTTGTATCACCTATTAGTGAAATATTTATAGATACTTCATGGGTTGTCCAAGAGAATGAAAAGATTGATAGTTTAACCTCCAAACACTAATCACATAGATTAATCAATTTATTTAGTCAAGATCCATTATCTCCCATTAATCTTCCTACACATCTCACTTTTGTACCTATTATCCATAATACAATCACCACTAATGACAATAATTCTAGTACTATATCAATACCAACATATATTTCACAAAACCCACACCCCTAATCCTAAAATTAACTTAGATACACAAACTACATACATGTAATAAAAACATTTCTAATTCGGTAATCACAACAACCAAGTTATAAATATTGAAATAGATGTTTAATATTATGGACCCTTACTCACACTTCCTATTGATGAAGCCATATTAGAAATACTCCATTCTCTAAAACCTCAACTCCCATGCCAACATCACAAGCTAGGTCAATTTTAGAATAAGGTTCCTTTTTTTAATAATTTCATTACTAGAATTGAACCTAATACACATCCTATTTATTCACTCCCTCCTACTCCATGTTGATGATCAACATTCCCCTATTCTCAAAATGGGGACCCTCCTTTCTTTAATTTTATAAATTCACATCATATTAAATCATTTGACTACATGGAGAATTGATTTAATACTTCCACAATTTTTGGTCAATCATTCATTTTGTAATAAAGATTGATACTTATAAATATCCAAATTATTTCAAGCCTTCTTCAAGTTTTATTCAATAATTAACTATTGACCATGGATGGTTCAATGATATGTAGATAGGATTTTACTAAGGAAGTATGACTTGGCTCTCTAATTTTCATAAACACAACAATCTTCATTAGGTTTTATTGAATTAAAACTATGTTATGTTTAGGACATTTGCTTGAAAAGTTTTTCTTTCAACTTGTTTAAATCTGATTAAGATGGGTAATTATGTCTTCAATAAAGCTAACTTAGTTTAATGCTTGACCTCATAGAAAATCAAATTAAATATGTAGTTTATGACACCTCATGGGATGTCAAAGTTTAGATTACATATTAAAAGGATAGGTGCCCACCTTGTTGGGCCTCAAAATGCTTTAAAGATTCATCACATCCTATGAAAGACACTTAGAGGAAATATACCAAGTCCACAAGCTATGTGACATCATCTAGAGGGTTCATGAGGAAGCAATCCATTAGAATTCATATTTATGGGATATGTGTCAAGATCTTAGCCCTTGCAAGTGAGCCCATATGATCCAAGCCTCCATGCATCCCCCATAAATCCCATCATAGTACATAATCCTATGAGATGCTACTATGTGTCTCAAAGGTGACCAACTAGACCTAAGCAGCCTTCTAAGGTGACACATGACCCCCTTGGGTTCATCTGAGGTCGCCACATATATTCACCACATTGCATCCATCCAAAGATCATGAGATCTTATAAAGTAAACATCTAGGTTACATTTGAGCCATATGATCAAGGTTAAAAGATACATAACTATCTGAGGTACCTTCTGAGAATGACACTTGGTATAAGAACAAATAAAAGCCCATGAAAATTATGCATGTCTCCTTTAGGCCTATATAATGATACCACATGTCATTCCCATGATGTTTCTATCTGAGATGTATGAGATCACCTCTGATAAGGATGTGTGTCTCTACTTGAGCCACTCTATTAGTGCCATGTTGCTGAAAGTTGTCCAAATTCCTTTTGAGGAAGATACCTAGCAAATAAAGTTATGATGGCCTATGAGACTGATTAATGTAATTCTTGTATCCAATCAAAATTAAATAGTACCACCTAAAATCTCATAATGAATTGAAGGATACCACATGGTAGGATACATTTGAGTCATCACACAAAGCTACATTCTAAAAGTCCACAAGGTAATCAAAAGATACCACATGTCCCCATTTCGAGCCAACTAGGCAAATTGATCATATTTAGGCCTCCTGAGTACTTAACTAGATCTAAGGTGATATACATGTGTTAAAAGATGGAAATATTTATCTTTAAAGCTAAAATTGGTGTTAAATCAAACATAAATTAAAGCTAAATTTGAATTCTAGTGCAATTAATTACCAAAAGTAATAGTTTGAGGTTATTTCAAATATATACAAGGATGAAAAGCTTGCCATTAATATGGCATGAATCAAGATTTCCATTAACATTGTATTAGTTAGAGTGATCTCTAAAAAGTATATATCATCAAGGCTATTGCTATTTTCACTTTGATGTTATATGTATTTGCTTTCTCTACTATCTGTGCTCTCACAGTTCAACAAAGCTCAAGCCATTGGCAAATTTTACTTCAAGCCACCATTGTTAAAGCTTGAAAGTTGTAAAAGGATTCCCTAAAAACATTTATTTCTACTTAGAATATTATAAATATGGCATAAATAGGTCCTTATACTCTAGGTAATGGCATTTCCTTTTGGAATGATGACTTTCTATTCTAGCATGGTACTTTCATCATCTTTAAAGATACTAAATTTATTCTTGAGGCCATAGCATCTAGCGACATGAACTATAATAACATATATTTCAATGTGGAAGTAGTTAGGGCTATTTATGAGGAAGAGACCATGCCTCATATAATCCAACTAGATTTAGATATCCTTTCCATCAATGTAGTCGATCTCCACAAGGCCACAACTAGACTATAGGTCATGCCATGAATTGAACTAATTTACAGTATTTTTGGGAGATCAAAGTGTGAAGATGGGATGATTAAGTTAATATCCCAATGGTTTCCTATTTCTTTCATAGTAAGACCAATATTTGAGAAGTATTATGAACTTCCCTTCCCATAAATAGAGTATAACCAGGTCATTAGTGACAACTGGTATGAAGTGCACTCCCTAGAGAAAGTCTTAGCTTCATGGGTGACTAACCTAGTGGCATCTATTATCATGGATGATCAAGGAAACTTACCCATCTAAAAATATATACAAGGATTCAAGATTATCCTAACCCTCCTAAATAGAATATTTGGCAATCCACATATTGCTTATGTGGACGTAAGGGTTATTCTATTGATGTAGATCATCCTAGAAGACCAGTAGATTCCCCCACTTGGGGAAATTATCAACAATAATTTGGTATATGTAATTCAATACACTTACAATAATGGTTCCCCCTTTTTCATGATGAGCTACTTACTAGATGAAATATGTGAAACTACTCAATTTGGTTAGAATTCAAGGTCTCTTAAGTGACAAGTGGTTGTGCCTCAATTTTTATCTACAATGTACATTCATCAGTTTAGACACAACATAAGAGTGATTGTAAAATAATTCTACCCAGTGGTTTACATATTAATCACTGAATATGAGATGTATAAGGTTCCCCTTAAATTTAGGTAGACCTTGAGAGACATGGGTATCTACTAGTTATACCCAGACTACACAATCATCAAGATAGAAGGAGTGATGGTGGCCCCTCTTAGACTACCAAGGTATGTGCCATTGAAGCTGGACAAAAAGGAAATGGCTTATCAAATTATTCATGGAGTTGATGGAGTCTTCAAAAATAAGAAGAAGATGGCCCCCCAAAAGGTTCCTTACAAATTAGGGAGAATCATAATTACTAAATGGCATGATATTATTGTAGTTACTAGGCATAGGGATTCATACCTATTGCCTAAAGATGACTTCATACTATGGAATCCCAAAAATGCCATTACCAAGAATCTATTCAAATTTAAGAAGGATGTGGTAATGGAATATAAGAATTAGGAATAAGTTTATGATTGGATATATAGAGATGCCATGAATGATGACGTGGTGCTCCAAAATGTTATAAAGAAGAACATTAAATTGGAGATGAGACTAGATAGAGAAAAGAAAAAGGAAGATATTGCTAGGTCTTGGCCACCACCAATCCATAGGATCATGTTTGATGTTATTATGATGAATAAAAAGATGAATACAATGTTCCTCTTGTTAGGAAAAAACAAGGGAAGCCTCCAAAACTTGCCACTTCAAGTAGCCAGGACCTACCTCCAAGATTTAAGCAAGGAGGGTCTAACAATTAGCCTAACCCCTCCCAAGGGCCCACATTAATATCTGCATTTTATTATGGGAGATACTCTAGAAATCCTAAGTCAACTTGACCTTGATACTATTGACCTTGAGGAATTAAAATAAGGGATTGAGCTTTCCATGGAAGAGATGCATGTACTAGTTGGTAGAAGCATTGAAAGGGTCTATAATAAGAAAAGGGATCCCAAGACTACTATGAGAGGAGAAATAACCCCTCCATCAGCTTCTCAAGTGACTATTTTTTTTACTATCACACCTCAATCCACCCTTAGAGAACTAGTTCCCAATGTAATTACCTTCCCACTACCTTCCTTATTACAAGTACATCTACTTCTACTTCTACTTCTATGTTTGCTCCCACTACTATAGTTCCCCCATTGTCTTTAACATCATTAGTCACTTCAACTACCATTGCTCAACATTTAATTGACACTATCATTAACCAATCTAGTATTTCCTCTAGATTTACCATCCCCCACTTTATTTCCCATGCCACTATAAATATTGCACCTTTATCAGGATCCCAATGCACTAGTGTTAGTCAGGATGTAGGTTTCACTCCTTCCCAGGTAGTAATAACTAGTGCATCACTCACTATTGGTCCCTTTACATCTACAAGGCCATTAAGGCTCATTTCAAAACTATTCACCTTCCTAAATACACCTTTTATTTCATACCCATTAAATATTTCTACATCTATAAAGGTGAGTGTTCTTCCAAAATTTCCCTCATTTTTTCTAAACATGGGCCCTACAAGAACTCCATTTGGCACACTTAGGTAGATGGACCTGAAAAACTTGCTACATGTTCCTACTATAGTTTTAGCCTCTATATTTACTTAAGCACCTCTAAGGCCACATCTAATAAATATAATGCCTACTGCTATCCCAAATTGGATCAAAGATATTATACTAGTAGATAGACAAGAGAGACCTTAGGTAGTCCTCTCTGTACCACATATTGGCATAATATTTGATGTTGTTATAGGAATAATGAAAAGAGTGGTGAGGATGTAGGTTGAGTATCCCTAGTATATGTTAGTTATTACCCATGAAAGTGAAGAGTATCTATAAACTTTAACAAATAAGAGGAAGGCTAGCCCAGGTGAAGTGTATGACTATGTAGAGGACCCTATGTCCATGGTCCAAGCCAATACAAAATCCATAGTGGTTTTGACTAAAGAAATGTAGTAAGATATGAAGAGATTGAGGGAACAAGAATTGCTTATGATGCCCAAAAACACTATTGTTTAGGTAATCAATGAAGTTGCTAATGTCTTAAATTTATACAAGGTCATGACGATAACACAAGAATATGGGAGTTTTTAGTATAATGTGGTCATTAAATTTAACCAAAAACTTGCACACTATGATTCCAAGTTGGAAAACTTGGCTAGAGTTATAAGGAGAAACATTCCCAGACCTCAAGGTATTTCCACTTAAAGACATAATCCAAACTCAGACCATAATGATGAACAAAAAGAGGATATTGAAAAGGTGGATATAATAGGGTAAGATGTAATTGCATCCTTACAAAAGATAGAATTCAAGATTTCCCTCTTGTTGAAGGATGTTATGGTCACTAGGGTGACTAAACCTAATGGCACCTTCATGAATTACCAAGAATTCAAGGATCAAATGAATGTATTTGTTGCAAAGTTTTAGTAGGACATTGCTAATGCCAAGACTACCACCAAGGTAATGAACATTGTGGATTTTTCCAACTTAAGGCTAGAGAGAGCTGAAGCCATCAAAGAAGTACTAAGGTTTGTATTAAAAAAATGATAGGCTCATTCAATAAATGCCTAATTTATTTTGGCCTATGATCCTAGATTTTGAATAAATTGACTAGGGTTACTTAGCATGTACACAAGTTTGGATAAAAGAAGAGGTAGAGAAATAAAGGTGACAATAGCAAGTTGGTCAGTAGCCTCTTCTAAGACCTTGAGGAATATTTGGCTTTGTATTTTAAATTTAAATATAGAATATTTCATTATAATATGTAGCATTTTAGCCACTTGGATGTATTTGGGAATATTTAATGGGCCCATTTGAACTTGTAAAAGCAATTTTGAGGCCTATATATAGGGTTATTCCCCCTCATTATAAAATAGGAACATTGTTATAGAATTAATGCAAAAGAGCTAAGAATTCGAGAGATTGTCTATATGATTTATTGTATGTTATCTGGTTTTTGCTTATTATGTTTTTATATAATTAAATATTTAATTTCATATAACTAATCTAGCAATAATTTCATTGTATGCATTTGTTGGGTTTAGTTTAACATTAGGATAATAAATCTTCTAGTATATGTGTTATGTTTTCATCTTATTTACAATGAATGTGATTATGAAATTTAATGTGAATCAGTAAATTTTTTGTAACATATGCTTTTAGATATATGCATTTATTTTCATTTGAAGCATTAACTATATTCATTTGGCTTTGAGTATTACACTAGGGTCAGTGAATGCTAGTTTTACATGTTATTGTCATAAAGGTTAAAATAATTTATACCTCTAAAACCATTTGAATCAAACATTCTTTTTTTACTTTCCCTAATTACCTTTGGATCTACCCCATGAGTCACTTTACTTTGGCTCATTCTATGAATATTCATAGTTTGTTTGTGTTTGGGCAATAATTGGCAAAGTTTAAAGAAGTTTCACAAAGATTAGCAAGAAATGAAGTGTCACTGTGTATAAATTGATATCCCTAAAGTAGGGTCTACTCGTAGACTTAAAAGTGGTGGACATATCTCTACTATTTTTCTATTTCCAATAGTAGTTGTGTAAACAACTCAAGCCCCGAGTCTTTCAGGACTTAAAATTGAGTTTATTACTTCCCCCCATTCCCTAGTGACACAAGGAGCACATTAAGTGCATCAAAACATACCATTTAAAATACTTAAATGCTATGATTATTCAATAGATTATGATAATTAACTATGGAACAACTACCTTCCCTTAACCTATTCTTGTTTCCAAATAACTTTATCATATAGAACACAATATTTTTTTATTTTTTATTTGATAAATGTCATGATGCTTTACATATTCATATGAAGATATACCTTGTATTGACCCTAGAATTTCAGTTTATAATATCATTACTTATCCTAATGATAAACCCTTGTGTCAAAATAAATGTCAATTTCCTCTTGAGATTTTAACACTATGTCATAAAGAGATCATCAAAATCCTAGATGCCAAACCCATATAACCTATTGATTACTTTGAATGGGTTTCCAATATTTTTCCTATAGTGAATAAAGTAACAATGGATATTCACATTTTTATAGACTTTTATAATATTAACTTAATTTTTCCTAGAGATAAACTTCCCTTACCATCAATTGATTCCATTGTCAATTCCATAACTGGCTAGGAAGTGTTATCTCTTATGGATGGTTTCTCGGGATATAATCAAATTCACATTGTTCCTAAAGATCAACATAAAAACACATTTAAAATAAAATGGGGAACCTATTTTTATGCAAAAATGCCTTTCGCTCTTTAAAATGTTGGCACCACTTAACAATGTGCCATGATCCATTTATTTCATGATCTCATACATACAATTTTTTAAACCTATGTAGATGATCTTATCACCAAATCTAATCATGCTGAAAATCATCTTCATGAACTCGTTATCATCTTTGACCATCTCATTAAATAAAAATTTAGAATAAATCCTTAAAAATACAATTTTTCATGTCACATCTAGTAAAATCTTAGGTTTTTTAGTTTATCTTCAAGGAATTGATGTGGATCTAACAAAAATCAAATCTATTGTTAACATGCCTATTCTTCATTATATTCCATACATACAGACACACCTTCATAAACTTGGGGCATTCCAATGATTTATTCCTAAGATGGATTATCATATTTATTTAGTTAAATCCCTTATTAAGAAACATATAGATCTGGAATGGACTAATTCATGTCAAAATTCATTAAATAGCATGAAATAATCACTCCAACATCCTCCCACTCTATGACATCCTTTAATTGATTAACCTATCATATTATACACTTCCTCTACCCCCATATCATTCAGGGCAATGCTATCATAACAAAATTAAATAGGCCAAGATTATGCCATATATTATATTAGTCATGCCTTAATAGATTATGAGATCAGCTACATAAAATTGAGAGTGAATATCTTCCCATTTATTTTGTAGTTAAAAATATTAGCCACTACATGGTTTACCAAGAAACTTATGTTATAATCCATTCTAATACTCTTTTCCACTCCTCAAAATATTTATTACCTAGGGATAGAATTGGAAAATGGATGGTTCTCTTGATATAATTTGACTTATGAATCATTACACAAAAATTAGTTAAAGGCCAAGTAATTATTGAATAATTTGTTGCAGATCCTATCCTAGCCATAAATAATCTTCAAGATACTCTTCCTAATGAATAAATATTATACATTGAAGGTCTTAACCAAGCTATTTAACTCAATATTATTTCCAAAAACTTATGGTTGATCTTGAGAAAAATAATCTAGATGAACCATACACTACCATTTCTAAACCAAATTCCAAAGCCATCATTGAAGAATTACCTGAAGTTATAATTAACCTACATGAAGATACTTTGACCCTTGATTTTGATGGTTCTAAATGCCTCCAAATAATTGGGTCAAGATGTGTTTTATTTGATTATCATTGTAAAATCATACCTCTCACTTTCCAATTAAACTTTGATGTTACTAACAACATGGTTTAATACAAATCACTTGTCTTAGGCATGTAATCTAACATTGATTTAGACATCTCTTACCTATATAATTTATGTGATTCACAACTCATCTATTGCTAAGTTAATGGTCACTAACAATATAAGAGTGAAAATATTATCACTTATCATTAAATTTCTATAACTCTTTCTCAATAATTCAAACCCTTTACTATAGAACCAATTCCATGAGATTAAAATTCCATAACTGACTCACTCAATTAAATTACCTCTATTTTTCATCCTCATCAAGCTCTTCATGATTCCCAATTTATCCTCCATATAAGAAAATCACCATTTTAATTATCAGCCATAAATAAATCTCTTATCTATCAAATTAAATCTATAACTAATCAAATAAAGCTTGTGGTATACAAAATTTATTTAATTTATCAAATATCACACTTATCCTATTGATATTGATTATCATGAAAAAACTATAATTCATAAACAAGATTAATAATATGTTTTATGACATGATATCCTATATTATCAAAATGTAGAAGGTACCCTACTTTGTTATGTCACTCAAGATGCAATTCATTCCCTCCTTGAACAATCACACATAGGCATTTGTGGTAGTCACTATAGTGGACACACTATAAATTGTAAATGACTATGCATGGGATATTTTTATCCTGCACTTGAAAAATATTCTATCACTTTTTACAAAAAACACTTCCTTGCCAATAACTTGATGATATTATTCACTCTCTTCAATATGAACTTAAAACATTATAATCTCCTTGGCCTTTTTTCATGTGGGTATTAGATCTCATTAGTAAATTACCTCATTCTCAAGATGGTCATATCTTCATCATTAGGGCCACTGAATATTTAAATAAATGGGTTCAAATTATGCTCCTTGTTAATGTCATGGGTATCACCATATAAAAATTAATACTTAATAAGATCATTTATTGATTTCTAATTCCCAACACCATCATTTTTTATAATGGCACGAATTTTAATAATAAAGATATGAAATAACTATGTGTTAAATTTAAAATCATGCATAAATTTTCAACACCTTATCATCCTAAATTCAATGGAAATTTAGAAACAACTAAGAATATTATTTAAAAAATTATAAAAAAATATAATCCAATATTCTCATTTTGATTGGCACTTGTAACTTTATCCTGCACTTTGGGCTTATTGCACTAGCATTTATAATGCTAATTGGGCAATGCCATTTTATTTAGTATACAACTCTGAATATGTTTTACCTTTATAAGTTAAGATACCATCCTTAAACATATATATTCATGGAATTATTCCAAATGAATAACATTATGTAACTTTTCTACATGCTTTAGACTTTCTAGATGAGCATCGCCTAGGAGATGTACAACATAACTGACAATACAAAGCTGAAACTACCAAATAACATAATAAAAATGTCAAGGTTCATACCTTCAATATTGGTGACTTAGTCCTTAAATTAGATTTTACCCATGATAAATATGTAAATTATAATTAAGAATGGTGGGATCCTTATTTGTTCAAAGACATTCTTGGTCCTAGTACTTATAGATTACAAACTAATGAATGATTTATTTTTAGAAAAATCCACCAATGCTTAATATTTAAAGAAGTATTTTTATTAAATTATCATTTCCAATACTGGATTTATCTTACATACCTTTCATATATATTTATATATAAGGTCACTAACAATTTTTTAGGTTTTTTGAACCTTTACAAAGAGTAGCATGGCATGAATCTTAGTATCCTTAGATTCTATTGTTGTTCCTTTGGTTTAAATACATTCTTTCAATTTCAAAAGTTGTATAATAAGATCATGGATAAGACCTGACCATATTCATGAATATTTTCATGTTTATGTTATTTGATTCTAAGCCTCTTTTTTATCATCAACTCACTACTTTGTAAACATCATTACTTCCCCACCACTCTAGGTTTTCTTTTATGATTTGCAGTGTAAGACCTTGGGTAGGACCAGGGCTTGCTCACAAACTAATTTTATGTTATTTATCATTTTTACACTTTGTATTTCATTTTGTGAGCTGAAGTATAAGACTTTGGATATGACCAAGCTTTCCTCACAAATCTTCATATGCTAAACTATTTTTGTCTACAATATTAACTAAGTGTATTCCCTAAAAACTAAGTCAATGGTTAAGAGGTGTGATTTCATACTCTTAAAAATATTCATATTATTCTATGGTAACAAATTTAAAAATATATTTTGAATGTCTCCTATGATTTACACTATCTCTTATGATATGGAGTTATACTTACCTATCATTTTACCATTTTCATACTACACATTTTTTTCAATTTGAGATAACTCAATCATTCCATGTTCACTTCCATAACCTCTCACTTTTTTCATTTCGCTATAGGCACACCAAGGTAATTTTCAAGATATAACTCTCATATAATTTGCAAGTATAGAATTATTACACACTATGCTATTTAATTTGTTTTTTTATATATACCTCTTGTGTTAGTCATATATATCACTCGTGTTTAGTTATTGAATACAGATTTAGGATGAATAATAAAAATACATAAAATTCAAAACCAAATCATTAAAAAAAAAATTAAATTATTAAAAGGTAAAAATAAAAATTCAAAATTCAAAATCACACTAAAATATGTGATTATTATGAGGCATTTCCTATCCTAGTTGAAGCTCAAACTCCATAATTGGCCTCACAATAGAACTAAGGTCAATTAGGTGTGTTAGGATAGTAAACTAGTGTAGGAGGGATCATAATTTCATATATATATTTATCCTACATACCTAAATTATTATTAAAGTTTTTTTATCTTCACAATAGACCAACAACTCAATATGGGTCCTAGGGAATAGGGAACATGACAAGGGAAGGTAGCTCCATTTTTAATTTCTTATGCATATATACATCATCGGGTGATATTTATACTTCACTCATTAACCTAAATTTTTATGGATAAGGATAATTATTTTAATTCATTAATGTTTAAAGTATTTTATCTTGACAACTTGATTTAAGTGTCTTGTTTCTAATAAATGTCATTCACCTTGATGTCACCTTCATTTCCCCCACTAACATTTCATATCCCCCTTGACAGGTAAGTTTATTTATAAATATTTTCCCAACTTATATATTACATAATATTAATATCTTTCAAACATTCTTAGAATAATATTATTATAGTTCATCTATCATTAGAATATAAGCTACAACTTTGAGCGGTTATGTGAAACTTGTTGACATATTTTGACACCATTTGGCCAAGGGTATGTAAAAAACAAATTTGAGGTAATTTAGTTTTGGTTAGTGGTATATATCATTTTTTGGAGAAATTAAGATAAATTTACAAAATTTAAGGTAAAGTGATTTTATCTTTTTTTTTTAAAAGTCTATTAAATTATTCAGAAATGTCTTGTCAAGTGAGTCAAGTTTATTGTCTTAAAAGTCATTTTAAGGAATTTAACATGATATCGAATATATTATATTATTTAATAATTATATTAAAGTTAATTTTAATATTCCCACATTGTTTTTTATTTCTATTAAGTATTTTCAAAGAGGGAACAAGTGTAAATGAGGTTCAAAGTGCAAAAACACATCTTAACATGTCTAATTACTTATCTATAGGTCTTCAAGAAGACTCCATTCATGAATTGAAGATTAAATAACATCTAAAAAACATAATAAAATGTTAATAAATACAAAAAAATACTAAATAATAACTAAAAGGTCCAAATTTTGGCATAAGTTTCTTTTATTCCTCTAGCAAGCTAGTTGCAAACTAGTAAGCACAATTTTCAAATGTTCAGTTCATGAAGGAAAAGAAGATTAAATTTGAATGATATTATAGGAATATATGGGACCATATTAAATAAATATTATATGAATTATTTTAAAGTTGCATGGGCTTAAATTTATGAACTATTGTTAAGAAGGAAAAGTGCTTTAAAACCCTTCTAAAAGCCCAATAGCTTGGCTTTAGGCAATATGAGTACATTTTTGAGTTAATTGTTACACATAAGAAGTTTTTTTATATATATTATGGGTAATATATAGCCATAATAAGACTTAATCAATCAAAATTTTAATGAAAATAATGGAGAAAGTTAAAGGTGCAAGTTACAGGGTTTTAAGCATGTAATGGAGATAGTCATAAAAGGCATTTTTAAAGAGGTTTAAGTGATTTTATGAGGGTATACATTGTTTTTAATGGTTATAGGTATAATAAAGTATATAATTAAAAAATAATTATATATTTATTACTCATAAAACTTAATAAAATACCAATAATCAGACCTATAGGCATACAAAACTAAGAAAATGCAAGCTAAAAGGCACTAAAAAGTACATATTTTGAGTTTTATTAAGTGAAATATCATTAAAATTTAAATATATGTATTTTAATGTTTAAAATTGGTTTAACGTCTTTAATTTACATGATAAGATAAAATTTCAAAACACAATTCTGCACCATGAAGGAAATCAGGGGTTTTGACTAATTTGCTCATAAATGGAATGGTAAATGAGTGTGCACCATGAAGGAAATCAGGGGTTTTGACTAATTTGCTCATAAATGGAATGGAAAATGAGTGTTTCAGATATTTTAAAAGTAATATAATTATATTATAGGGTTAATAATTCATTTAAATGTCTCAATAAATTCTTATACCATGAAATCCAATGCAAAATAGGCTCAGATCAATGAAAAAACATCTCTAGGTAACCCTACGGGTAGTAAGCAAGCACTTTTTTGTGAATTTTTGTTTGAGAGTTTGGTGGAGAATTTTCAAGAGTTAAAATTTTTTCAAGGTATTAAAATTTTATAAATATATAATTATAATATTATTAGTTTCTTGTGAGACCTATAACTCATTTTATACCCCCAAATCCAAATCAAGATTTTTTGAAGCCTAGAAAGCACAAAAGAGCAATTTTGGAAATTGTATGTAGAGTTTAGAGCTAAAAAATTGTTTGAAGGTATTTAAAACCATATTTATTATGTTAAAATAATATTTAAACTCCTTATATATTCAAATAATTAATTTTTATCAAGTTACAGGTTATCATTGTGAATTTGGTAAGCTTACCAAAATGGAGAAGATGTACACTTCTAAGAAAGATCAGTATAGACATCTATTATTATTAATAATAAAATGTAATTTAATAAAGGATATTTAATTATAATTAATAATTAAATAAATAAAAATTTCACCCAATTAATCCTACACCAAGTTGGAGGAATAAGAGTCCTACTACCTATCCACAAGCTCCATCAATGCACTAAAATCTTCAACAACCTTGCCAGGTCAATCACATGTGTTCTTTGCCATTTGGATGAAAATAAAAGGTCAAGATTTTGTTTTCAAATAGTATTAAATGGTGTAAGTAGTATAAAAAAACCTAAATAATATATTTCCTCTCTCTTATATGCCACCTTGGAAATATTTGAGTAAAAATTCAAATCAAACATGAAGAAGCCTTCAAACAACCCTATTAAGGTGGAGAAGTATCACACAAGAATGGAGGGGTTATATAAATATTTAATAAATAATTGAGGGAATATTTTCATGAAGGATACTTATTCATCAATTAAAAAATGTAAACCTCTCCCTTCTATGCCACTTTGGAGCTATTTGAAGAATTCAAGAGATAGAAACATGCAAGAAAGAATATAGGTGCATAGGTGGGTCAAACTCCAAGATACAAGGAATATAGTTAAAGTCACTCACTTAAAATATGGAAAGTATAAATTAGGTTGAATTATATATTCAAAATGATTAAATGAATATGATCAAGACCTCTTCAAGCATTGAAGACCATCAAGGCATGCAAGGAAACCAATTCCCTTCAATATATGTCATGAATGAAAACCTATGACTTATTCAATGAACTCAAACAATCCTATATCTCTCTAATATTTGTTTTTAAAATTTAATAAGGTTAAATTTTATAATTTATTATGTAGGAGTTGAGTTTTTGAGAAAGGATGAAAGAAGGATGAGTAGGCATGATGACTCATCCCTAATTTGGGGTTGTTTTATCTCTTCTCTCTTAACTTCCTTTTCTATATTTATGTTAATTTTTTTAAAGAATATATCATATTATTATTTTTTATATGTAAAAATTCAACCAAAATTTTATACCACATCACCTTTGAAGTAATATGAAGCTAATTGTTTATCCATTTTTAGGTTGTTCATGAAGTGTGTGCCTCATGTTCATTGATATAACTTAGTGAATGATTGATTTTCCTATGTTTATGTCTATATTTTTAACACTTATGCATAATATGAGAATTATTTCAGGAAATATAAAGTGTATAAGTCTTATTTATACCTAATTTGGAAGTGAATTCAACCAATGTTCATTCCTTCCATGTAGTGTGAATGTTTGTCAAGAACTTTGTATTAAATACTGATGTAAGAGTCATTGTATGAATATGAAGTGAATGTGTGAAAGTTACTTATCTTCCCAAGTATGATAAGTATAATCATACTTGAATTTAACATTGGTGCAACACCCCACATTTTTAGTATTCATGTTCAATTTCAACTTGAATATTGCTCCTTTTACCCTTTTCCTAGTTAAGAAATCACTAAATTATAAAGTTTAGAGTGAATTAAGTGAGTATACCAAAGGTAAAAAATAATTAATATAGATATTATCTCTAATATAAGGCCACATACACATTTTAGAGTTTCAATTGTGTCAATAGGAGTGATAACATGCACATATTCTCACAAGGGAGCACTCCTGAATGATAACAATTTATAACATGCCTGGTGGGACAAGTATTCAAACTAATTATTTCGTTGAGTAATTTTTGGTTATTTTCTTCAATATATTATGATTTTAAGGAATTTATACAATTATCAATGGTTAATTCAAGCTATATATATCTGGTTTAAGTAGTCTAAGTGCCTAAAAAACATTAGTTGGTATGTATTTCAATCCTGCATGTTATGAAAATACATCTTTTATACCTTCATATCCTTTATATCAAGTTAAAAATATTTATGTATTAATCTCAAGTATACTTGTAATAGTAGGATATTAGTATTCTCATGACACTTGCCTCCCTCCCATCCCTGTGTATGTTTCCAATTAGCCTTGGAAAAATCATGTTCTTTCCAATCAGCCTGATAAAAATATGCAAGAGATAATACTAGACTTTTAGATCCAATATATGAAGAGTGATAGGGATGGGGAATACAATATGAATCAATAATATATTTAATATCATGTATATATACATCAGTAAGAAGTAGAATCATTAAAGTGATACAATGAGGCTACAAGAGAGAAAATTTAGTAGCTACGCATAAGAACACAAGGAATTGATTTTAAATCCTAAGTTAGAAATAAGAAAAACCCATTGAAACTTCAAGACATTATAATTTCTTACATATTTAAAGTTTTAAGACTCTCAATCCTATGAAATATCCTATGCTTGTGCATATTTCCCCAATTCTTCCTCAAGTCTCTCAAGCTCCTTAATCTATGAAGTTTCCAAGTTTCTCATTTACCCGTCCTATGACAATCCAAAATAAATAGAGGGAGAAGGTTTTAGAAGTAAAAAAAAGAAATATTTCATGTTTCTTTAGACCTCCACCCATCCCTCTAGTTGGAATTATTCATAAAGATCAAAGAATATCAAAATATGAGAGGTAGATTGTTGAGTTGAAAGAGAAGAATGAAGCATCCTAAAGACAAGTTACTTTCCCTCCTTCCAATATATTATTGAATGAAAATAATACTTTATTATTTCCTTTTCAATATCAACCCATAATAAAATATTTTCTTATGACACCAATTAGAACCTCTTGCTTCCCACAATCTCCCTTTTTTAAGGAGTTCCTATTGTATGGTAGACAAAAGAACATCTAGGTGAAGAGGAAAATTTTGTCAAGATAGGATGATCAACAGTTGTGTTAGTCAAATAAGCTTTAATTTGGCATATAATAATACCATGTTTCATTCCTTGAGAATTAAAATTAAATTGTAACTATGAGTGAGCCTCATGAATTCTATCATGAAGATGTTCAAGATGACATGGCATCAGCTAGTAAGATTACAATAGTTATTTCACAAAGTAACAACCCTATACTTGAGCTAAGTAAAGATAAAAAATAAGATGTAATTATTCCTAGTGAACCTCAAGAAGGTTTTGATGAAGAGTGTAATTAATACCATGAGTTGATTCAAGACAATGATAATATTTGTAGGTCTACATATCCTTGTGAAGACATTGATAAAGTGGTGGCCAAGATTTGAAAACATGCTCAAGGAAATGTTGATAAAATAATATCTCAAGTAAACCCTAATGAATCTAGAGAGTAGTATCAGAGATCCTTGAATAACTTGAACAACTTCCACAATTAAAAATCAAGATGACATATCTCAAGATATCATATAAGGCCAAGAACAATGTTATACTGAGCTATTAGAGGCTAAAGGTTTAGTTTTTATTATGAATCAAAAGGTGATCACATTGGGGATATTTATCAATTTTTAAGATCAATATGAGATGATTGTTAAACCACAACAAGAGTTTGTTTATATTGAAGACATGTTTGCCTCAGTTGATTCATTTAGAGACAAGCCAAAGAGGTTGACAATAAGGAAAAGAGATGATCTAATTAGAATGGTAATCAAGAAACAAATTGTTCTTCATATTTTTCAACCACATAGATAGGACCTAAGAGGTTTTTAATTTGATCTAGGTGGATTTTGAGTGTTTTACATAGTAGTTTTAGTTTTCACTTTCCTCCAAGTGATTTTTTGCACATTTTTTGTTGGTAGTTGTATTAATTTTCAATTCCTTAAGTGATTATGCACAAGTTTTTTTTATTTATTTAAAATGAATTTTTAGTTTTAGATTTGTAAATGATTTTCATGACTCCATATCCTAATGGTTAAGGATACTAGTCTTGAGTGTTTAGCAGGAAAACATCCCAACAGGGTCACCAAAAATGTTAACAAATTTTACTACCATTGGTCAAGGGTATGTAAAAAAATAATATGAATTCATTTATTTTTGGTTAGTGGTCTATATAATGTTTTGTATAAATTAATATAAATTTGTAAAAGTCAAGGTAAAGTGAGTCTAGCTTGTTTCTTACAAAGTCTATCAAAACCTTTAAAAATGTCTTGTCAAGTGAGTCAAATTCATTATCTTAAAGGACATTTTAAGGAATTTAACATGATATTGGATCAATTATAGGTTATAATAAGTATATCCAAGTTAATTTTAATATATCCACATTGTTTTGTGATTACTCTCAAATGTTTTTAATGAGGGAACAATTGCAAATGAGGTTCTAAGTGTAAAAAGGAATCTTGGCACATCTAGTTTCTTATGTGATGGTCCTAAGGAAGAATACATTCATGTATTTAATATTAAATAATATATCCAAAACATCATAAAACATTTATAAATCCAAAACCATGCTTATGAATAGTTCACAGGTCCAATTTTTGGTATAAGTTTCATCTATTCGTCTAGCAAGCTAGTTACAAGCTAGTAAGGTAAATTTTTAAATGTTTAGTTCATGAAGGAGAAGAAGAGTTAGTTATAATTATATTATGGGAATATGTGTGCCAATATTCCTTAAATATTCCATGAATTATTTTTAGGTTACAATGGATTAACTTTATGAACTATTGTTAGGAAGGAAAAGTGTTATAAATCCCTTTTAAACTCTAATAACTCAGTTTTAGGCAAAATGATTGAATTTTTAAGTTCCTTGTTGTAAATTAAAATATTATTGAGATATGAATGGAAATAAATAACCATAATAAGCATTCCTCAATCAAAAATTTAATGAAAAAAATGATGAAAGGTAAAGGTACAGGTTGTAGGGTTTCAACCATGCAAGAGAGATAGTCAAAAAGGAATTTTTAAGAGGTTTAAGTGATTTATTGAGGGGATAAAATGGTTTAAGGGTATAATATAGGATATAATTAAAAAAAATAGGTATTTAGGCCTCATAAAACTAAAAAAAAAACCAAAACATAGACCTAAAGACATGTACAAATGAGAAAATACAAGCTAGAAAATACTAACAAGTACATATTTTGGGTTTTAGTTTAGTACATATTTTGGGTTTTAGTAAGTGAAATCTCATTAAAATTGACATGGATGTATTTTGTTATATATTTTAATGTTTAAAAGTGTTTTTAATGTCCTTAATATACTTTATGAGAGAAAAAATGGCAAACATAGGTCTGTACCATGAAGGAAATTAGGGTTTTTTACTAATTTACTCATAAATAGAGTGAGAAATAAATGTTTTAGATATTTTGAAGGGAATAAAATTATATTATATGGTTTATAATTAATTTTAAGGTATTAATCCATTATTATACATTGAAAACCAATTCAAAATAGTCTTAGATCATTGAAAAAACATCTCTAGGTAACCTTGCAAGCAACAAGCAAGAACATTTTTGTGAATTTTTTTTAAGAGTTTGGAGAAAAAATTTTACAGGTATTAAACATTTATACATATAAAATTATCATATTTGGAGTGTCTGGTGATACTTATAACTCATTTTATACCCCTAAATCCAAATCAAGTTTTTTTTTGAGTCCTAGAAAGCACAAAAGAACATTTTTTAATGTTGTACGTGAAGCTTGGAGGTATTTTTTTAAAAAATATATGAAAAAATGGGTATTATGTGAAAATAATATTTATACTCATTATCTATTTAAATAATTCAAGTTCATCAAGTTATAGGTTATCATTATGCATTTGGCAAGCTTGCTAAAATGGAGATGTACACTTCTAAGAAAGATCAGTATAGAGAGTTATTATTATTATTATTCATCAAATGAAATATCATCAAGGATATCACATGAAAATGAAGAATTAAACAAATAAAAATCACATCCACTTAATATTATGACAATTTTTATGAAGAAAATTCCTACTAAATATCCACAAGCTCCATTAATACATTGATATCTTCACCAACCTTCGCAAGTCAATCACATGTGTTCTTTGCCATTTAGAGGATAATAAGAGGTAATTAATTTGTGTTAAAATAGTATTAAAGGGTATAAGGATCCTCCAAAAACCTCAATAATACATTTCCTCACTCTTCTATGCCACTTTGGAGCTATTTTAGGAAAAAAAGTCAAATCAAACATGAATAAGCCTTCAAGCAACCCTATTAAGGTGGAGAAACATCAGGCAAGAATTGAGGGGTTAATTAAAGAATTAATAAAACCTATAGGGAATATTTTCATGGAGGATACTTATATCATGAATTAAAACATGAAATTATCTCCCTTATATGCCACATTGGAGCTGAAAGAGTTATAAAAAACTCTTCAGCAAAGATCTCTCCAATGGCTCATTACCATAGCCATTGATGCTTCACCATAAACCAGAGGAAAAATTTGAAAAAAAAATTATTATGCTCAAATGATATGTGTTGATATTTTCTCCATAAAAGTATCATTATATTTGAGACCCTAAGGTAGACCCCTTTATCCACAAAAAAAACCATTTTTTCCCCTTTGCACTTCAGAATCCAAAACTCTGGATGTAATTTGTAAATTGATTTGCAAGTTCTAAATCCTAAAAAATAATTAACCTTCCAAATGGAAGAATCCAAAATTTGGCATGCATTTTGTATTTTTTTAAAATTTCAAAAGAAATGATGAGATCTAGATCCTACAAGCCTTCCAAATAATGGAATCCAAAACTTGACATGAAATTTGTAAGTTTGCAAGCTTACAAAGTGCACACTGAGATTTAGATCCTACGAAGCTGAAATACCCCCTCTCATGGGATCTAGAACCCAAAGTGAAATTTAAAATTTGTAAATTATGTCTAGGGTTATACCTTCTACAAAACATCAAACCACGTAATTTGAAACTCCATGATAAATTTATAAGATGCAAATTTACAAATTTATCGATGGGTTCCACCTCCTAAAAATCAAACCACTCAACTGTGGTAGACATTAGACCTACTTTTTAAACCTTGAGGTTCTACCACCAACTACAATTAAATAGAATTAATTTTATGGATTTATATTTAAACTACTCATTTTAGGGATTTTTTATCATTTGTTCAAATTACTAATTAAGTTTTTCAACTTCTGACGACCTTCACCATGTAAGAAACCCTCAAGCTACTTGCAAATAAGTACTTACCATTTGAATCAATATCTAAAAATATCAAATATCATGTCATTTACACCCTTAAACAATATTTTCCTTGTAATTTCCACCTTTTCCCTATAGATTGAAACATTTTTTTAGGATATTTCCATTTTACTGTGAAAGTTTCAAGTTCTATTGATTTTAGGGTGTCCATTACTTAATTGGGTATTTTTTGTGTTGTTGTGGTAATAGTAATTTCATGGTGTTGTTATTGTCTTCAAGGTTGCAGTCAGAGTTTAGGGTTTTTTAGGTTTTCATTTTTGAAAATTCCTACATGGAAGACTTAGGTTTTCCCCAAAAAATTCATCACAAAAATATTGAGTTTGCCCTCCTAATTCACATTCAAACCTAGGGTTAATTCATCAAGCCAAAATAATATTCCTAAGCATATCCCTCTTTAAAACTAGTGAATATTCCATAAAAATACCTCCAAGATCCCAATGGGTTTTTAAATTATCCCAAACACCTTCAATCCCCACAAGGCTTCAAGTCTTTGTGGATAATTGACCTGTTTCAAACATCTCCCATCCTTGCAAGAATACACATTGCTTAAGACACCTTCCATTTCTATTAGAGATACAACCTGCCTAGAACTCCTTCTAGCTCCATGGAATTGTCACCTTCTTCAAACACTTCCTAGTTCCACCAAAAATTTCAACTACTCAGTTCACCTTCCCTTTCCACCAAAGATTATAATTGATTTAAACACTTAAAAAATCCTCTAGCTTTCATAGTGTTGGCCCAGATTCTAATGTAAATAATAAAGAAATTACATTATGACAAAAATTATTTCACACTAAAAATAATATTATATAACTTTGAATCATATTTACAAAGCACGTAAAAATATTTATAGGATTTTCATGGGTGGTTATAGGTTAAAACCAACTTTTCCATGAACCAACAATTAATTTAAAAACAAATATAATAGTAAATTAGATACTAACTAAATATTAATATAACAACATAAAATAAACTAGATTTGGATCTCAAAATTCTTAAAAAAATCCCCCTTGATCCAAAGGGGTATAGAAAGAATAGAAAAAAAAACTATGATTCATCTAAGTAGACTCTATCACAACTACAACTGGTACATTGTTCATCTTGGACTGATCACATCCTGAGCATCCCCATACTACAATAGAACATGATCACGCATTATCCAAATACATCAATCCTCACATATAATCTATCTAATAAGTGACTGCCCTCTATACTATGTATGTCACATCTCAAACTGATGCCCAACAATTTCCAACATCTCATGTAGGCCTTTGCTCAGCACTAACAATGCTAACAACACAATGTTGACTCGTACCACACATTACCAATGACTGATCAAAAAAATAATATGCAATATATTTTCCCCCTTATCAAGTGAGAGATGAGAATCCATGTGATAAATAAACTAAGTACAAATCACTAAATTTATCCACATCAAAGATCATAGAAACACTCCATTTATGAAATTAAAGTACATAAGCCAAAAAATGCTACTACATCAAATCCCAATCTTGAGCCTAGCATCTCACACAAGATGGGTGAATCACTATCTTAGAAGATATAGTCATCATCTATAAAACATGAAAATTCATGGTCATCCCATCTATCAGAAGAGGATGCAAAAGAATAGCCAGAAGAAGACCTAAAACAATGACCAGAATGGCTAGATGAACTAGGAAAATGTGCTTCTACCTTTTGTCGATGTTGAGAGGACCACCGTCGAGAGGGAAATTATATAGAGAGATGTTCTATGCCACCACAATTATAGCATATGGTCTCATGTCCACTAGAACAAGAGGAAGAATAGCCACATGAAGAAGAACTCTGGTATTTATGCTTGTGTCCATGTGAATTTTTATGGTGATGGTCATGCTTTGGAGAACCCGAATGATGTCTATGTTTAGGATAAATTGAATGATCTCTATGTCTAGAATGATTCTTATGTTTTAAAGAACCAAAATGATGCTTATGCTTAGAAGTGTGCCTCTTAGAATGCCTATATTTCTCTTTGGGATCATATAATGGATTTTATGTTTTAATATATTATGCATCCTCAGTAGGTTATTCTTTCTTATTTGTAAATTATCACTCATGTTGAGTGAGCAACTCACAAATCAAATCAAATGTAGATTTATTAAGCTTATCATTAAGATGTAACATCTCTAGAAATTTCCTATAGCTAGGATTGAGATCATTCAAAATAATATAAATGAGCATTTCATCATCAATTTTTCCTCCAGTAGTGCCATATTCTTGTTTCAAATTCTTAACACATGACACATATTTTGAAACATTTTCATCATCAGTGAGTTTAGTGTTGAGCAACTGCATAAGGAGATCAATTTTTTTGTAAGAAGTTTTTTTATCATAAAAATCCTTTAGAGATTTCCATGCTTTCCATGCTTTAGATTTGATATCTTCTGTATGAATTTATGACTTATGCACTGCAAGTGGATTTTAATAATGCAAGAGCTCACCTATCATGTTTGTGAAATTCTATAAGTTTTGGGGATTCAGTAGGCAATGTTGGTTGTTTTTCAACAATATCCCATAAGTAATTGAATATTAATGTGTTTTCCATGTTCATTGACCATTATTTATAATTCTTAGGAGTTAGGTATCCAGTGTTAGAAATGAGACTCACAATTTTAGCCATGATGCAGAAAAGTAAGGATTGCTATCAAGGTTTTACCATTATCTTTGAAATAGCTTCCATTTTAAAAATTATCTTGGGGCTTGTGAGAGACTATATGTTCTCTAATAATACAAGCATAATGAAATAGAAAAAAACTTGTATTTTGAAGGTGTCAGTTTCAACCAAAAACGTACCCCTAATTTCATTACAATACATAATTTACTAAAAATAGAGTTACACATGTCAAAATAAAAAATGGTTTGCACCAATGCTCTTGAAAATAATTTTCCATGAAAAATAAGTGGTCATATGAATAATTTGGAAACCGTATTTAGAAGATATGATGATTTGAAATTTTGCTTCTCTGTCAGGCTAGGCAGACCCCCCCCCCCCCCCCGGCAAATGCTAATTCAAATTTTTTTACTAGTTTGCGGGGATTAAAATTTCATATCAAGACATGATGGATGCCTCCTTGAATATACTCTTTGGAAAGCTATCTGAGTCTAGTTTCCAAAAAAGTGACATTGACAAAAAATATGATAATGTGTTCAAAATATGGTAGAAATGGTCATAGCTAGTACTGATTTTATTATTTTCCAAAATTAATTCAAATGTCTTCTTTGCAAATATTTTTTTTTTTTTACTTTTGATAAAAAATAATTCTTCCCATGAAAATTATTTTTTATTTTTTAAATAAATCC
Source organism: Torreya grandis (assembly GCA_037957365.1). Classification (NCBI taxonomy): domain Eukaryota; kingdom Viridiplantae; phylum Streptophyta; class Pinopsida; order Cupressales; family Taxaceae; genus Torreya; species Torreya grandis. The sequence goes on along the minus strand of JARHVA010004028.1, from coordinate 332,458 downwards.
TAAATCTTTCCAAGGCTTTTGTAGGGCCCACCAAACCCTAATATTTGACAAACTATAATAAAAAAAACTTTGCCAAATGAAAAAAATAAACTTTGCTCATATTTCCAATGCCATACAGGAGGTTTTTAATTCCATGGATGATTTATAAAATTATTTTACTCCTTCTACAACCCTTAGGCCATATAAAATTCATGCAAGATTGAATCTTTCATTATTTGGCAGTGTTTGAGGCTGGTAGGAGAGATTTTGGTTGAGTAAATTTGATTTTTGATGATGCTAGACGTTATGGAGGCCATACTACAAATTTTTTTGGTTGTATAACTCCATTTTTTTATCTTGAAAACTTCTAGAATGCTTTGAGATTTGATAAATGGTCTTCAGGAACTCAAGAACAAATCAAATACTGAGTAGATCAATTGCTAAAGAAATGGAAGCCATTTTATTCAATCACAGATATATCTAGCATAAAAAAGGCCATAAAAATAATATGTGGGCTATAAAATTTTATTTTCCAACTTGAAAAAAATTCCCAGATGCTTGGAATGATCTTCAATTGCTCAAAAACATATCATAAACTTAGCAAATGAAGGTTGGATGTATTATCAGGGAGTAGGCCATACACAGACTATTTTCTCAAATTTTCTTAGACTTTTTAATTTAAAATTATTTGAAAATTTAAAATATTTTAATAATTTTCCAAAAATTTCAACATTAGACTAACCAAAGTTGATTTTGCAAGGCATACCTTATACCAAAGAAATCTTCCAATTTTTTCTTTTCCATATTCACCATGCTTCAAAAAACCATGCTTTGATACCACTATTGGCATAGATTCCATTTTAAATAATAACTAAATTACATTATGAAAAAAATTCTTTCACACCAAAAATAATATTATATTGTTTTGAATAATATTTACAAAACATGTGAAAATCTTTATAGGCTTTTCACAGGTGGTTACGGGTTAAAACCAACTTTATCATGAACCAACAATTTAAACAAAGTATAATAGCAAATTAAATACTAACTATACTAACTAAATATTAATCTAACAACATAAAATAAACTAACTTTGGATCACAAAATTCCTAACACATAGTTGGTTTCTTACAAGCAAAAGCTCTAGTTTTCATGTCTCTAAAGGAAATGAAGTTTAAATCCAAAGGCTCTAGAGTGACTCAAAGTTTAGATTATAATACAACATAAATAAAAGATACTAATTTAGGTCATATTGACCTAGGATAATTTTGGGCTCGGATAGGTGCGGAGCTTAAGAATGACTGGATCCAGAGTATTTATGTCTATGGCTTACAACAAGATGAAACCTTTCCATTTTCAGTTCAAAGCCCTAATTTGGTGCTCACATTGGCCCAAAATTATGATACCAACAGAATAGAGGTCTTTAATGATAGAGGAGAAAATATTCTAAATCTAGACCCTAATTTCATAAATTCAGTGATTGTAATCCCAGACTTTGAGAGCTATCTCGATGTAACTCCATAGATATATACACGATTATTTGAAGATAAAATATATGGGTGTCAGAAGATGATCAAAAAATATTGTCTCAAGTCCCCCAAGGCATCCTCCACTAGACTATCAAACACCATGTATAGGCCTGATTTCATTGATGAGGTGGGAGATATCATTATATTGTTACACATGGTCATTGGTAGTCCTAATGCCAAGTGTTTCTAAGATGTATGTACCAATACATATAAGTAATTTAATAAAATAAATAATACATTAATTTCACCCAAATTATAAGTGACTCCCTCCACAATCAATTGTTGGAGGTGTAAACAACTAGCAAGTTTTATATGACCTCCTATATTGTATAGATTCTAGCCAAGGGGAGATTATTCCCAAGCCTTAACATAGTTCCTTAAGAAATAATTAGAATATACAATTACTATCTTGACCTCACATTAGACGGTATTAGAAAACATTTTAGAAGATTAAATGATGCTTTCATCTATTTCATCATTATCATGTTCAATAAATAACTTAGGAGGACAAGGTTCTCACCAGCATCAGTGGAAGAGATCAACAAATGAGGATCCTATTTCATTCATTTCCCTACCTTTTCCTACATCAAGGAAATAGGTTTTAGTCATTTCCCCTATACAGTTCCTCAATATGTTAGGGACAAATGGGAATTGATGGAGCTAGTTAGATAGCTCGTAGAGACCCACAAGATCCTTTTTAATAGGCATAAGGCTAGGATGTATTTCCCAATATCTATTAGATGATTTACATGCCAATCCCTCCTTAAGGCCAAATGTGCCAAAGCTTAAATTTTCCAAATGATAATTAAGACTTTGGAGTCAAGGCCATTTTTTGATGTATATGGAAAGATCACCAGTACACTAGAACTTGCAACATATGCTCATGTACCATTTTATGAGGATTATTAGGAGGATTGTGAAGATGAAGAAAGGGTCAAAATTAGATATTATTCTAGAATAACCCTAGAAAAAATCAAAGATTATGATTTGGCATCAATTATAGATGATTTGGTAGATGATGATTCTATAGTATACCTGATATATTATACATAGGTCATCACATAACCCTTTCCACCAATAAGGTGGTCATCTCCAAAATCCTTTATTCTATATGATATAATAGCCTATGTGATTAACAAAACAATCAATTGGTTGAGGAGAAAGGGAGTTCAACTAACAAGAGAAATAATAGGGGCTAGAGAGAAGGTTTGAAAGCTTAAAGCTAAGGGGATTACTTAAATAGATGAAGGTCTAGGTGAAACACCAGAGGAGATGGAGAAGAAGAAGAAAAAGACTAAGGCAAGGAAGGGGGAATCATGTAAGGATGAGATAACTATAGAGCAACCAATTAACCTTTCATCTAAATATACATCAGTGGTAGAAACTTCCATAACTTCAATCCCTACATATCTAATGGTCGTAAACCCCATGTCCATTATTCTCCCTCCTCTTACCTACATTGATTTAAAGGTTTCAACACCTCTACCTCCTATCTCTACTCCTTAACATCTCAGGTTTCCATTATACCTCCAATTTCCACTCCACATCTTGTCTCCATTCCCCCTACATCTTCAGTTTCCATTTCACCTACCATTCTAACTACATTTCCTACCACAATAATCCAAATGCAAGTGATTCAAGTGGACACTCAAGGTTACCCATTAGTGGATTCTCAAGTTTCCACTCAACTTTCCATTTCTCTAATTTCACCTTCCCCTTTCATTCCACTCCATCTTTCCATCCCATTTATAATTCCTTCCATTTCATCACCATTAATTTCTAACACCACTCAATAATATAAATCCATGGACTCAGTCATCTTGACATCATTCTCATAGAATACCATAACTTATAAGGTAATTAATATTTTACTTTCATCCCCAATCACTTTCCTTACATCACCAATCATGAGTGGTCCCACACATCTCATTGATTTTTTTAATGGTTTGGATTCCACTTTCCCACATGTTCCCAAATTCACAATCCTTGTGTCTATCCCATATTTTACACCTCTAATAGACATATTTATTCCATCTACCTCCACTTCTTCTACTTATACTATTTCCACATTACCTTCACTTCAGATTGGAGAGGCCCAAGTCCTTGATGTAAATGTAGATTTGTAATCTATTGATAGGATTGAAGTTTCATAGGTAGCTCTTAATTAATTAATAATAACATCTACACATGAGTCTACAATGGTCATAGTATCTACTAGTGAATCAACAATAACAGTTGATTCTTTGGTGATCATGTCTAAGCAACTAGATTTTGCCCCTAGTCAACTGACAAAGTCACTGAGAAAGAAAAAAAGACAAATGATTGACCCTAACACACTAGACTTTAGACTATCAGAGGTCAATAAAAATTCCAAACCTACCCCTCAGACCTTCTCCAGGATATTCAATGATGATAAAGGGGAGAGGTATGCTGAAATTATAGTACCCCCACCAGATAAATCAAAGGAAAATTTTATGGTGGGGGATTATCATATTTCTAAGATCTACCTTTGATGGCCAACAAGAGAGGAGTTAGAACATGATGTGCAATCTAGCATCAACTCTCTCTTTGAAAGGATTGATCATGATAAGGCCATCAAGGATGAATTAAAGAGAAAAATGGATCATCTTATAGCAGTATTGAACCAATTCATAAATCCTAGTGAATCATCAGAACAACCACATTTAGTGTAGCCAATCAGTTAGATTCTAGATCAAGCTCTCATTAATTTAGTTTAAGAGATGGCTTATATGGTAATGGATATGAAATAATGGTTAGAGTAACTTATTTCTAATGGAAATAAGGTTATTGTCACAATAATGGACCAATATGAAATAATCAGAGAGAGGAAGAACATACTCAAAGAACAAGTTAATAAATATGAAGGAGAGATTAAAACTTTAAATTTTATATTATCCAAAATTGATAGTTTTAGGTTTAATTTATGTTGATATTATCATTATATATAGATACTAAATAATGATGACAAGTACGAGGAATTACACAGAACAACTCAATTTCAAATAAGGATACTTACAAAATCTACTCACTAAGCTAAGGTGGCACATGAATGACATTGAAGAAATGATGAATATAATGTCATTTCAATAAATAGATGATTTATAAAATATCTTATAGGTAGAGGAGTTCCAAAATAAGTTTAAAAGGTAGTTGATAAGAATCTACAAAGGATACAATCTTCACAGAGCAACTCAATTTCAAATAAGGATACTTACAAAATCTACATACTAAGCTAAGGTGGCACATGAATGACATTGAAGAAATGATGAATATAATGTCATTTCAATAAATAGATGATGTATAAAATATCTTATAGGTAGAGGAGGTCCAAAATAAGTTGAAAAGGTAGTTGAGAAAGAATCTACAAAGGATACAATCTTCACCTTGAGTTCTATCCACAAGTTTATCAGGTATGAAAATTCACTATACAAAATAAGGATGAAAATACAGGGAATAAAGACTTTCAAAAGAGAATTGTTTGATATTCAAGTGTATTGTGTATCGTCCCACCTTTAATCTTGCGGGCCAGATGAAGAGAAAATACAAGAAGTTTTCAAGGACTTTGATGCATATGTTTAAAAATTATAGGCTGAGAAAAATAAAAAGGTTGAAGAAATTTTGGAAATTGATTAATATTTATATTGAAATATTTTCATATGTTGTGTTTCATATTTACAAAACATTGTAAGTTGTAATTGTGAAGGAAGAACTATCTTTTATAATTATTTTTGTGAAAGAGAAACATATATTTTACACTTTATGTTTTTGATAATGTGAAATTTGTAAAAATAAATTACAAATTACACTTTCTATTTTTCCAAGTTATAAATTTCTAAAAAATGTAAAATCATGAATTACAAATTACAAGTTCCATTTTGACAAACTGATTGATTCAAAAAGTTTTAAAAGTTTCACTTGTGTTTTGAAAGTTAGGGTTTAAAAGGTAACTTTAGTTATCTTTTGAAAGTCAAGTTCTCTCTTGGGCACCACCCATTTTGCATGAGGAATTATTTTCAACTGCATGAAAAAGAAGGGGCATTACATGAAGATCTTCTAGTTCCATCCATGCCATTTCAAGAAAAGGATCATGCCATTTTTTTCATGCTATTTTAAAAATTGTTCTACAAGTGAAAGATGACAAAAATAAAAGATATCACCTCTTTTTGCATGGATTTCTAGATCTACATGGTTTTTCTTATGGGCATTCAAGTTTTGACAACTACATCTCATATATGAGATATTTTTGTATAAAATAGGCAAACCCCATGGCCCAATCCATATTTTTGAAATTAGAGAATATAATTTATGCATTTGGAATGTATTTTCTATAAGATGTAATGTCTAGAATGAAATTAAATTGAAGATTTATCTATCTTGTCTGAAAAATCTATGTGTATGCCAGTTATTTGAGTATTGTTGTAAGTTTTGTTTCTTATTTTAGTCACAAAAAATTCATTTGTGGTATTTTTACCCTTATAAAAATACTGTTTGATTCAAATAAAGAAGCCTTTTCCCTTCTATGAAAATAACAAAATATTGCCTCTTGTTTCCTATTTTTATGAGTTTGTGTTAAACCAATTTTGATATAATTCTTTGTTCCATTATATTTATAAAGAAATAATAAAGACCCACTAAGATATTTGGTGCAATCACCATTTCAATTTTATAAAGTTTCATTATTTACCCTTTTCTTGTCAAAATTTAGTTTAGGAAAAAGAACACTAAAAAGAGTGAAATTTATATAAAATTGGTATTAATGCCCAAAAGTACACTAAATCAATTAGGCCCTTGTCAAATATAAGTACATAAGACTAGCCCAAGTCGAGTATCAAATCCTAAGTCTTTATCCCACTTTCTATCCTCAAATGGTCACTCCAAGGTCAAGTACCATGTTAAAATTGGCTAAGTATTAAATTGGTCTTTACTTAGTGTGTATAAAGCCTTAAGATCTTCAATTTTCTTGTTGGGAAATTTTATCTGATGGAAATAAGTCTTCGGGATTTTTATTCCTATAAAAAATTTAAAGACATATTTTTATCAGGCAAATTATCCACAATAGAAAACTTGATTAAATTATATTGTTTAGATAAAAATGTAAAGATTTATTTGTTTCAAGCAATGGAAAAAATCCTAAAGGAATTAATTAGGTCAAACATTTTATCCATGGAAAAAGGCCCAAAGGAATTGAAATGTTTTGGAAAATGTAAAGTCTAACTTGTTTCACATAAATTGCCAATGGAAAAAAGACTAAAGGAGTTAATTCTGTTGGATATTTTGTCCATGACAAAAGGATCTAAGGATCATTTCTATCAGATAAATTACTTATAGTAAAAATCCTAAAGGAATTAATTCCATCTGACATTTTGTCCATGAAAAAAGCCCTGAAGGTGCTCAATACTTTGAAGAGGTTGTTGTGGGGAAAATTTTCCCCAAAAAAGTCTTGAGAAACCAAGGGACAAAAGTGAATATGGATGCTAAAGAAAGAAAATCTAAAGACAAAGGTCCCAAAGAACAAAGAACAAAAACCAAAAATAAATGCCTTGAGCTCAAAACTTGGTAATTTTCCTTGTTTATTTTTAGCCAATCATATTCAAGCTAGCAGATCATGATTAAATGGTGCACATCAACATGGAGTAAGATGATCGAATGACATGTGAAAAATGTTGAATAGTCACAAGTTCCAAGATCCCCATGAGAATGACAAGTGTCATGATCTCAATGGACTTCTTAATGATATAATGGAATTTAGGGGTCAATAAAGTCAAATGAACCTATAGAGGACACATGCCAAACTCTCGATGAGTAGAAACAACAATATGATGGTCATGTGAATGTCTATTATAGTCGCATGAATGTCTTTTGATAATCATGTAGACATCAAAGATAAGATCCAATAGATACTTACCATTTATGGCTTAAATGTGATGGCCACATAAACATCAAAGACATTCACATGGACATCAAATGATGGGCATGTGAATGTCAAATTTAAGTCATAAAATTTAATCATCCATTGGATCTTAAATTTTATGGTCACATGAACATCATTGATGGTCACGTAGACATTAAATGATGGGCATGTAGACACTAAATTTAAGTCATAAAAGGAAATCATCCATTGGATCTTAAATTTTATGGTCATACAAACATTATTGATGGTCATACAAACATCAAATGATGGGTACATGAATGTCAAATTTAATCCATAGTAGACAACTAATGGTAATTGATCATGTAGATCTGGATTGATGGTCTACATTTGATCATGTAAATCAGATCAATGGTGGAAGTGAGAGATGACTTGTTAAAGGACTTAGGCCAAATAAGGATCATCCACATGGTGGAAGGACATTAGTTTGAGGCAAGATTAATTGTACAAGATGTATAAATCCTATGGATTATCCAAGTGGATTGATTATGGGGGGTCTTAATGGAGATCTAATAGATCACAATAAAGTCTAATTCTAAGTGGACATTGAGAGCCCATATATATTCTAGGTGTAACACTCTCATTCATCATGTAGACAAGGATCCACATTTTAGGTTAATCAATAAAATGACATGGCAATGCCACATAAGTATACACATCATGATCAAAGATCCTATGCAAAGTGAGTTCATGGAGATTTCACCATTGGCAATAGATTAACTAAGCAAGTTGTAGATAAGTCATGGTAGTTGCATAAGAAGTCTAGGGTTTTAAAATCAATTAAAATTTTTATTGAAGAGCCATAGGTCTCTTTATCTAGAAGCTTATGATTTATCTCTTAGGGATGCTGTAAAGGGCATAGAGGTTAAACATTTAGATGTCACTAGTTTTCTATAGGTACAGTTGAATTTTGGGACTTGTGGATGGAACATGTATTTTGACAATCAATAATATATATGGACACTTTACAATAAAATGGAATAGTGATGAATTACTTGCAACCTATTGACATTATTGCTATGATTTTGGCATACTAATATGAAGGAGCTTATGTTCATAAAATTGTTGATATCTTTGTAGATCTTGGGTCAAGCCTATATGAGAAGGAAAGTTATAAGAATGAAAAGTATATGTTAAATGCATTATAATTTAAAATGGCTTTACTAACCCCTTATGTTTTAATTTGGGAATTCCCTAAGGGAACTTCCTAGGGGGACTATAAGTGCCAATTGCAAATTACCAAGTGGGATCAAATTTTTCCTAGTAAGTTAAAAGTGAAATAATGTATTTATTCATTAAAAAAGGAAATAAGGGGGGAACCTTGAAAATTAAAATTTACAAGAATCAAAGATACAAGATGCAAAATGTGAAAATACAAGTTGGAGACAAAAAGTAAAAAAATTGAATATAACCTAAGTTGTATTTTTGTTTTGCTTTATTAGCCCAAGATCTTCCATGAAAATATATTATAGGATTGTAAATCCAAGGTGGGCCACTCTAGAGAAGATCATTCAAATGGATAAGGATGTAGAATATTCCTAGGGAATCATGGTAAAATCAGGTTATTCCATGGCATGCATAAGAGGGAGGGAGGTTATCCAAGAGGTTTTAACTATGCAAGCAAGTGGTCTAGGGCATCTTCATGTAGTTCCACATAATGAAAAAGTTTGTTTATCCCTATAAAATGAATATTATCCTTCCATATCATGTGAAAGGCATCTCAAACCATGAAATCAAAAGTTTGTTGTCAAATCTTCATCATTCATTGTAGAGGTAGTTAGAACATTTATTTTTCATGTAAATGGATGAAGATTTCAGGCATGGCAAGGGAATATTTTTGATATGGAAGCATCTTTATGGACTTGAAATTTTGTTTTACAATTTTGAAAGTTATGACCCACATTTATAATCTTAAAATGTATAAATAGGGGGCTTCTCCTCTATTCAAGGTTATTGTTGGTCATTATTTTAGGTGTCCATTGTAGAAATTTTTATATGATCAATTACTATGTGTAAATTTTGTGTCCCTTTCTAAGGTGTTTGTATTTGTATAACCATTAGCAAGCCTTGAGATCATGTTTATGTCTCCCTTGTCAAAAGACCAATCTCACCATGCTTGTCCCCATGACAACATTTTGAAATACTAATGTGTGTAATATTTTTTTTTCAATTTAATGAAAATGCTTTTGGTTCTTTGTTGTTTCCTATAGATGAAGTTCAGTGACATGTTTTAAAAGAAATTATGATTAGACATTTGGGGTTTGTGCTCACTATTGGTTATCATTTTGAGAATAGTTTTAGATTATATACTTTTTCTACATTACTTCAAGATAGGTTGTTGAATAACTTGTTAGGGCACCCTAGGTTTATGGATTTGATAGGGAAAATCATTTGAAAGATTTCTTTTAGTGTATGTTCTAGTATCTTAGGGATCATTTGGTATTTACCATTATCTTGCATTTGAATTTTTTTTGCATCTTTGCTAAGGAATATTGTTAAGAAATACTGCAATATACCTTACTATCTGGAAAATAGCGGCATACTAACCTCCTTATTTTCAATCATAAACATTATTCTACCCTATCCTACCCTATAAATAATACACCCTTTACATACTATAAGTGTTATTTGCCTTGAAAATGAATAAGATCTTGCATATTTTAAATGTGTTTGTAGTTTGTGTTTTAAATTCTAGCATTGTAGTCTTTTATTTGACCCTTATTGTTGAAGATTCCATAGAATGAAGATTGTAGTCTCTTTCCCATATGTCTTTAGTAGCTTGTATATGACATAGACCATTTGTTCATTTCATGTGAAAAACCTTCATGGGTAAAGTGTGAAAACTTGGTTATGCCTTGGTCATATTTTTTCCTTGTATCAATAATACCCATGGAGTTTGAATTGAAAAATCTCTCCATGTGAGCAAACTAACCCCTAGGTCCTCTCACTTGGTTCAGGTAGAGTCAAAAGTAGCAAGGAATTGACCATACCATTTATAGTTACCTCTTAGTCATTTTTACATTTGTTATAATCCTTATGTCAAACCTTTCCCCAACTACAATGACATACTAGTAGATTTTTCATCATTATTTATAATTTTATCTCAAGTGTGCAAGGTTGAGTGTATGAGGTGTATAACTAGGAACCAACACTCTTTTAACACCATTGTTGGGGAACTAATCAAAAATTTTGGTTACTTTTGTGTTTCTAAGGACTCTTTGAAAGAGATATAAGTATTTAATGTTATGAATTTCTTTGTTTTTACTGCACTGATTTGACTATCTTGGTCGTTAATGTTTTAACACTCCAATGGGGATGTGCCAATAATTTATTAAGGCTTGATAATTGACTTCGACTATGTTCATTACAAAGGAATATTAAGATTGCATGTTGGAAGGTGCCTTTTCCCTTTTGAACATTATTTGAAATATTTTAGTGTCTTTGATTTTACTCTCATCAATAAATTTAGCAAGTTTAATTTCAACATGTATCACAATAGTTTGTCAATTCCTATATTCTAGAAGTTTGATTCTAGTGGTGACTATGACTTTATTTTCTAGTTTCAAGGAAGATTAGTGCCTAGTTTGAAAATCTTTATTAACATTTAGCTTTGAGTATTTTCTTATTTATAAAGTTAGAAGGACTGAGATCATCCTTCAAAAGTGACCCATCAAATAAATTTGTCTCTCCTTTAAGTATTCATCCAAAGAGAAGGGGATAAGTTTGGAGGCCTATTGAAGGGAAAATTTTGGCTGCTAAGGACCATCAAGATTCTAATAATCTTTAAATATTTGTTGACCCTCTCATTATTGAAGACTATTATAGATCTCCTAGTACTTTGAAACTTATAGTTCTGGAGGCCTATTGAAGGGCAAAGTTCAGCTGCTAAGGACCATCAAGATTCTAATAATCTTGAAATATTTATTGACCCTCTCATTATTGAGGACTATTATAGATCTCCTAGTACTTTGAAACTTATAGTCCTATGTACTACCTAGCTTTGTCTCAACCAGTTGAATCTCCTCTCAAGTTTGATCCACTAAGTCCACCTTATTCACCCCCTCATATCCCTTTGCCACTTGTTTTTGAAAATCTCATTGAACCAATGATAAGGCATAGGGATCCAAATGAGAATGAACATCATGTATTCCATTTTCTATATTTAAGCCTATAAATTTCAATGAAATGGAAGGCTATCTTAATGAAGTTAGAAAATGCCTCCCAAAGTTTCAAGGGAACAATATAGTGAGTGGTGATTATCACTTGAGGGATTTCACAATATTATTGAAGATTATGAGTTTGAGTATGAGGATGTGTGCATTAAATTATTTGTGCACATGCTAGAAGAAGACACTCATGAATGGTTTAATTTCCTTCCCATTAGATGCATTGATTCATGGGAAGAGATGTAGAATGTTTTTAGAATTTAGTATGGTGTTAGGATTGATCCAAGGTTTCTTTTGGCTAAGTTTGAAAACATCAAGAAGAACCCCAATGATTGTGTTTAGGAATTCAATACATGGTTCAACAAGACCATGATGTGGTTGCCCAAAAACATTAGGTCCAATGATATAACATGCTTGATAAAATTCTATGATGCCTTTGATAAGAATGCTACATATTACTTGAGGGACAAGGCTCCCACTAACTTGTGATTAACATTCAATATGGACATATAAATTGAGAATAACATAAAGGATATGGGAATGCCCATGAATAAGTGGGTTGATGTAAAGTTGATCCAATCTAGAAAAAGCATAGTCCACTAAAACAACCAACCTTGAGGAGACTATTAAAACTTTGGCCTCTACTATCAAAAATATGTCATACAATTTGGCTAGAGTTGAAAAGGGGATCCCTCATGTGTCTACCAGTTAAGAAAGGGCTCCAAATATGAATTAAGCATAAGGAAGCCTACTTTCCACCATTTAGATAATGAAATAGGGAAGAGGCCTACACATGAATAAAGAAGGGGAAAAAATTATAATAAAGGGGATTGAAAAGAAGTGCCTGATCCTTTAAATGCCAAGGTGAATGTTGTAGATTATGACAGTGATATTGATTGGTGTGACAAGTGATTCCTTACACATCCCCTATGTGATACAACTAAAATGATTGATGAATATCCAGATGAAATTGAGCCTGCATCATTTGATGATGAGATCTTGATGTTTAATTATCAAACCCCCTGAAGCTAATTGACTACCTCCATGGAATTATTGAGTGTTATTATTGTTGATAAATTTTGGAGTGTGGTTGAAAAATTAAGTGTCCCATCTCTTGAATTTACTTGTGATATTAATATGGCACAAGCATATGAATTTCCCATTCATGATTTTTATTTCTTACACTCCATGATCATTGAGAAATATTATGGGGGGATTCTATCAGTTGAGGATAGGAAACAACTAATCAACGCAAAAATTTCCCAAGAAAATGAGTATCATTTAAGAAGAAAATATCAAGATGTTACACCTCAAGACACTACTCCTAAAAATAAAAAGGTAGGGGATACTAATAAAGATGATAGGAAAATTACATAAGTCCTTAAATATTCCAAACCAATGCTCATTTCCTAATTTTATAAGCCTAAAGGTGCTCCATCCAAGAATAGGGTACCCATATTATCTAGTATCCCTAAGGGTGATAATGAGTTTAAATAAAATCCACATTTAAAGGATGTTATTAAAGATTCAAATCTATCCCAACCTACTCCACTTCAAATCTTGAGTGATTATATTCTAGCTAAAGGTGTTGTCACACTTTCACTCAATACTCCTCTTCTTCAGTATAGCATATGTGATTAGCCCAAGTGTTGAGCCAACTAAAAATCATTGTGCCACTTATTGAATTATTCAAATTACCTAAACATAGGAAGAGAGAATTCAAGTACTTGGAATTTAGTGAGAATTCATATGCAAATGAAATTGAGTTACACCAAACACCCCCAAAAAGTGATGAAGAATCATAAGAGGTTGTCAAACCTACCCCAGAGGTCTATTTGGGAACTGTATTAGTAGAAAGTTAGCTAAATGTGGATCTTTTTTATATAACTCTATTGATCAATGGTTTTATTATTCATAATTGTATTTTTTATTCTATATCTTATTGCAATGTGATGCCCCTGGGTATCCTAAATGAAGTTAGAGTTAAGATTATGTCATCCTTTGGTAAGTGTTATGCCATGGAGTCACAAGAATTTCTAGTTGTTGGACAAGTCAAGGGGTTGGTGGTACAATTGGTAGTGCATCTAGGAAAGTATTTGAATATGGATGTGGTAGTTGTGGACTACCCACCTAAGTGGAGGATGTTGTTGTCATGTAAATGGGCTGCTAGCATGGGTGGAAGTGTATAGATGGAAATTTCTTATGCCACCATTCAGTTGGAGGGTAAGATGGTCAAGATTTATAGAGAGCTAAAGATGTTGCATGTAATTGAAGATCCAAAATATGATTTTAATGAATTATTGTATATAGATGTTGAATTGGGAAACTTTATTAAGAATGTTGATACTAGTGAATAGCTTGTTGTTCTTGATGTTGAACCTGGCAATTAAAGTGTAGTTTGGAAGATGTGCTTTCATGGGGCTTGCTCTAATCTTGGAAGTGGATCTAGGGTTTTATTCTATGCCCCCAATGGTAAATTTTTTATGTTTTCTTTTTATTTGTCCTTTGAGTACATGAATAATACTAGAGTATGAGGCACTCTTACTTAGCTTGTGGATTACTCATGAATATGGAATTAAAAGTTTGATTGTTAAGGGTGATTCTAAGATAGTGGTTAAGTAGGTCAATAATATTTATAACATAAAAAATAAAAGGTTAATATAATATAAAAATGTTATTTGGGATTTTCTTGAATTCTTTGATGCATTAAACATTTTTTATCATGATAGAATTTTTAATGAAGAAGATGATAAACTTGAAGGGTTAGGTGTTTAGTTTGATATTATAAATACGAGACCTCATTATCAGTATCAAGTGGAGGTGCTTGTTAGGCCTTTGATCCTAGATAATGTTCATCATTTATAGGTGTTTAATGATGATGATTAGATAAAAAGGTTTTTAAATTGTGAAGATGAGTTCCATAATCAACTCATAGACCTAGAATCTATGGTTTATGTTTGATGGAAAGGAAACCTTGTTTGGGAAGGACATCATTCATCTAAAGACAAACATTCTCCCTAGAAGATTGGTAAGTTTAGAAGCATTTTTTGATGGAGTGGATATAATAAATTCAATAGACTGATTTATCTTTAAAAATGTGACTAAGTGTAATTTGGCTTCTCATGAGAATCCAAGGAAGGTTTGGCTAGGTACTCACCTAAGTGCAGTTGAGAACTAAGATTACATGTTACTACTAAGAAAGTACCAAGATTTTCTAGCATGATCTTATTATAAGTTTAAATCATATATGGATGACTTTTTCTAACATGTCATCCCATTTTAGCCTGATAGCAAGCCTTTTAGGTAGAAATAAAGACCTATTAACCCTATCTTGGCCACTAAGATGTGTGATGAGTTAAATAAGTTGAGGGATGGTGGAATCATTCAGCCCATTATGCATTCATCATAGGTTTATAATTCACTCCCTATGTGAAAGAATAATTGTGACATACACTTGTGTAAAGATTTATAAAATTTGAATAAAGCTTCTTTGAAAGATAATTATCCCCTACCTGATATGAAGAACCTACCATAAATTTTTATTGGATTAGAGATGTTTTCCATAGTAGATAGCTTCTTAAGGTATAATTAGGTTGTGTTAAAAGAATAAAAGAGACCTAAGACTATGTTCATAATGCCTTGGGGCATGTATGTATATATGAGTATGACTTTTGGTTTAATGAATGCTAGTGTAACATTCTAGTGAGCTATAGATGTTGATTTTTCAAGAATAATTAATAAGTTTATAGTTGTGTATTAGGATGATATTACTGTTTACTTCAAGACTAGAGAAGAAAATTTGGAGCATCTAGAGAAAGTGTTGATCAGATATAGGGAGTTCAACATTTCACTTAATCTAAAGAAGTACCACTGTGGAGTATAAAAGGTTGAGTTATTGGGACATATAGTATCCAAGGATGGCATCATGATTGACCTTGAGAGGGTATAATCCATTGACAAAGCACCTATCCCATAGTACAAGAAGGGAATCCAATCCTTCTTTGGGAAAATTAATTTTGTGAGGAGGATCGTGTCCAATTTTATAGAGATCACTCTACCTATTATTTCTATGCTAAAGAAGGACCAAATCATCAAGTGGGAGGAAAAGGACATACAAGAATTCAATGACATCAAAGGATATTTAAAATATACTCCTCTCTTGGCTAGACTTGATTACACTAAGCCATTTCAGATATACTCTTTTGCATCATATAATATTGTTGTTATTATTCTATTGAAAAATAATGAAGATGGTCATGATCAGCCCATAGATTTCTTTAGAAAATATATATAAGATCCTAAACTAAACTATACCATCATGTAAAATCAAGATTTCACTCTCTTGAAAGATATTAATATGTTTAGGCCTTATATTCTGAGTTCAAAGATTGTTGCTTATGTCCTACACACCATGGTGAAGTACATCTTGACTCAAACTAAAATATCCAGCAAGAGATGTAGGTGGGTCAAAAAGTTACAACAGTATGTCATGGATATTCAGGACACCAAGTAAGTAAGAGGGATGGGTCTATCCAAGCTTATGGTTGAGCCTAATTTGTAAGATGTTAAGGTAAACACTGATGTTCTTAATGTTGATAATTATTTGAGTAAATTTAACATATATCCATGGTATAGAGATATTGTTTACTACTTGAAAAATATGACTTATTCCCCTGACTTGGACAAAAATCAAATATTAACTCTCAAAATTGTTTTCCAAAAATACCTCTTGATTGAGAATAGACTATCATGGAAAAATT
This sequence comes from Torreya grandis, assembly GCA_037957365.1. Classification (NCBI taxonomy): domain Eukaryota; kingdom Viridiplantae; phylum Streptophyta; class Pinopsida; order Cupressales; family Taxaceae; genus Torreya; species Torreya grandis. The sequence goes on along the minus strand of JARHVA010004028.1, from coordinate 316,074 downwards.
GATTTGGGGTTCTCCTAAGATGTGTGATGGAAGAACAAAATACTGACCTAATTAAAGACTTCCATAGTGGAGTATGTGGTGGCCATTTTTCACCTAAGGTTATGGTTCATAACATTCTGAGAGATGTTTATTGGTAGTTATTGCTATTTAAAGATGTTGCTTAGAAAGTCAAAAAATGCAAGAAATGTCAATGCTTTGCTAGAAGGATGAAAGATTCTAACTCTTACTTTGTAGCCTGTGATGATTGAAGTCCCATTTAGACAATGGGGAATGGATTTCATTGGATAAATTTTTGACTCATCAAGTGCTACACATAGATGGATACTAGTTATAATTGACTACTTCACAAAATGGGTTGAAGCAATCCCTACCAAGAAAGTAATACACTAGGTAGTTATGGATTTTTTGCTCAATTAGATTATTTTTAGATTTATTGTGCCTATCAAAGTTATCATAGATAATTCCATCATCTTCAAATCCAAACCTATAGTGGAATTATGAAAATAATACAAGTTTGAATTGACCTATGATTTCAATTACAACCCTCAGGGGAATAGGCAAAAAAAATCTAGTAATAAGAACTTGCTCAAAATCATTAGGCAAACATTAGAAATAAATAAGAAGTGGGGTGAACAACTAAAGTTTGCCTTATGGGCTGATAGGATTTCACCTAAGAGAGATATAGGAAAAATTCCTTTTGATCTTGTTTATGGAACTCATGTAGTTTTGCCTATGAATTTATAGTTTCCAACCTATAAACTCATGCAACAACTATAAGGTGATGAGAAAATCAACCATTATGAGAGTAGAATGAACCAAATTATTGATCTTGATGAAATTTAAAGATAAACACATGAAAGACACCTCAATTTCAAGGAGAAGATGAAGAAGATATTTAATAGGAAGGTTACTACAAAGAATTTCCAAGTAGGAGATCTGGTTCTACTCTTGGACAATAAACATGAGGAAAAGGGAAAGCATGGAAAATTTGATGCCTTGTGTATGGGTCCCTATTCCATTACCTATCAGATTTGGGAACATACCTTCTTCTTGAGAGAATTGCATGGTGAAATACTGGAGCTACTAGTTAATGGAAGATATCTAAAGCACCTCCTAGATTGAGTCCATTTGAAACTATGTACATAGTTGTATAATGTTTTATCCTTTGTTGTTTCATCACTTTCTTACCCCTCTATTTTTGTCCTTATTTGTATAGTTACCTTTTGTGTTTTGTTGTGTGTTTGTTTTTAGATCCTCTTGATCTATTTTTTCAAGTCTACCATTATTTTATTGAGCCTTCATGAGTATTGATGGTAAAATTATTAAGTTTTGACTCTGTGATCCAATAGATTGGCACCTGGTCTTACATTTTGAGGTTCTTTGTACACCTGCAGGGGGTATACATGCCCAGGTGAGAGCCAGTGTTAGTGCCCAAAATTATACTAAAGTAATTGGGCCCTTGTAAAATGTAAGTTCCTAAGACCAGCCTGAGTTGAGTATCAAATCCTAAGTCCTTATTCCACTTTCTATCCTCAAATGTATACTCTAAGGTCAAGTACCATGTTAAAATTGGCTAATTTTTAAATCAGTATTTACTTAGTGCATATAAAGAGTTAGGGTCTTTAGGTTTTTTGTTGGGAAAATTTTCCTAACAGATATAAGTTATCAATTTTTTTTTACACAAAAAGTTTGAAGAATTATTTTCATTGAGTAAATTATCCACGACAAAAAACTTGATAAAATTGCATTGCTACAAGAAAAATTTAAAGACTTATTTGTTTCAAGAAAATTACCCATGACAATAAGTCTAAAGGAATTAATTCTATAGAACATTTTGTCTATGGAAAAAGGCTTGAAGGAATTGCAATGTTTCAAAAAAATTAAAGTGTAATTTATTTTGGGAAAATTACCCACATAAAAAATCTTGAAGGAACTAATTCTGTTAGAAAATTTTTCCATAGTTAAAGGCCTGATGGATCATTTATATCAAGAAAATTACCCATGACATGAAAAAAAGACCAAAGGAATTAATTTTTTTAGTGGAAAAAGGATCAATGGGTGCTCAATGCTTAGGAAGGATTGTTGTGGGGTAAATTACCTAGAATAAAAGTCCCAAGGATTGAATGAAAATATGGATGCAAAAGATAAAAAATCCAAAGATAAAGGTCCCAAAGGATAAAGACTTAAAATAAATTCCCCATGATAGAAAATTGGTAATTTTTCTTGTTTATTTTGAACCAATCATAGTAGATTTGGTATATCATAATTGAATGGTGTGTCAATGAGGAGGAAGATATATAAATCCCATAGATTATCCAAGTGGTTTGATCATGGGGGGTCTTAATGGAGATATGATTACTTGTAATAAAATCTAATGCTGAGTGGAAGTTGAGAACCCATAGATCTACCAAGTGGCATACTCATGTTCATCATGTAGACAAGGATCCACATTTTAGGTTAATGAATAAAGTGGCATGGTGATGATACATATACATACACATCATGATCAAATATCTTATGCAAAATTAGTTCATGGAGATTTTTCCATTAACAACAGATTGACTAGGCAAGTTGTAAATGAGTTATGGTATCTATGTAGGAAGCCTAGGGGTTTTAAAACCATTTGCAAATTTGATCAAATAACCATAGGTCCCTTTATCTAGAAACTTATGATTTAGCTCCCAAGGATGTTGTAAAGGGTACAGAGTTTAAACATTTAGATGTCACTAGTTTTTTGCAAGTACATTTGAAGTTTGGTACTTATGGATGGAACATGTATTTTGATAATCAGTAGTATAGATGGACACTTTGAAAGAAAATGGAATAATGATGAAGCACTTGAAACCTGCTGACATTATTTTTATGCCTTTGGCATACTAATATGAAGGAACTTATGTTCATAAAATTGATGAACTCTTTGTAGATCTCGAGTAAATCCTATATGAGAAGGAAAGTTATAAGAATGAAAAGTCTATGTTCAGTGCATTATAATTCAAAATGGCTTTACTAACACCTTATGTGCTCATTTGAAAATTCCCTAGGGGAACTTCCCATGGGGACTATAAATTCCAATTGCATAAATCACAAATTACTAAGTGGGGTCAAAATTTCCCTAATAAGTCAAAAGTGAAATAATGCATTTATGCATTAAAAAGGAAATAAGGGGGAACCCTAAGAAGGCAAATTTGAAAGAATAAAAGATAAAATATGCAAAATGTGAAAAACAAGTTGGAGCCAAAAAGTAAAAAGTTGAAAATAACCTAAGTTATATTTTCATTTTGCTTTGTTTGCCTGAGATATTCCACGGAAAGATATTTCAAGCTTGCAAATCTGAGGTGGGAAACTATAGAGAAGATCAATAAAAGGGCCATGGATATAGAATATTCCTATGTAATCATGGAAAAATTAGGTTGTCCCATGGCATGCATGAGAGGGAGGGTAGTTATCTAGGAGGTTCTAGTTGTGTAAACAAGTGGTCCAGGGAATCTTTAGGTAGTTCCACATAATGACAATTTTTTTTTCCCCTATACCATGAATATTATCCTTAAATCTCATGTGAAAATCATATCCAACCATGAAATCAAAATTTTGTTGCAAATTTTCATCATTCTTTGTAGAGGCAGTTAGAACATTGGTTTTTCTTACAAATGGATGAAGATGTTAAGCATGACAAGGGAATATTTTTAGATGGAAGCATCTTGGCATATTTAACATTTTTTTTGTAATTTTTAAAGTTGTGACCCATAGTTACAAATCTAAAAATTTATAAATAGGGAGTTTCTCCTCTATTCAAGGTTATTGGTCATTATATTAGGTGTCCATTTTCTCTAAGTCTAGGTTCAACAAAAAAAATTCTAGGATCAAGTGATGTGTGTAGATTTTGTCTCCCTTACTAAGGTTGTTGCAGCTATACATCCATTATCAAGATTTGATATCATGATTATGTCTCCCTTGTCAAAAGAGAAATCTCACCATGTTTGTCCCCATGACAACATTTTGAAATACTGATATGTGTAATATTTATTTTTCAAGTTAATGAAAATGCTTCTGCTTATTTTTTTTTCCTATAGATGAAGTACAATGACATGTTTTAAAAGAATTTTTGATTGGACATTTGGGTTTGTGCTCAATATTGGTTGTCATTTTGATTATAGATTTAGATTATAAACTCTTTTTGCATTACTTTAGGATAAGTTGTTGAATAACTTGTTAGGTCACCCTAGGTTTATGGATTTGATAGGGAAAAACATTTGGAAGATTAGTTTTAGTGTATATTCTAGTCTCTCAGTGATCATTTGGTGCTTACCATTATCTTACACTTGAAGTTTTTTTGCATCTTTACTAATGAATATTATCATGAAATAGTGTAAGATACCCTATTGTTTAGTAACCACCAACACACCACCCTCCTTTTTAATCATCTAACTTGTCCTACCCTATCCTACCCTAAAAATAATACACCCTTGCATACTATAAGTGTTATTTTCCTTGAAAATACATAAGATATTGCATATTTGAAATGTGTTTGTAGTCTATGTTTAAAATTATAGCATTGTAGTCTTTTATTCGAACCTTATTGTTGAAGATTCCATAGAATAAAGATTCCAATATCATTCCCATCTATATTTAGTATCTTGTATATGACTTAGAGAATTTATGAATTTTGTGTGATAACCATTCATGGGTAAATTGTGTTATCTTGGGTATGCCTTGGTCATATTTTTTCCTTGTGCCAATTATCCCCATGGAGGTTGAATTGCAAAATATCTACATGCGAGAAGCTACCCCATAGGTTCTCTCACCTTGGTTTAGGTGGATCCAAAATTATAAAAGATATAACCATACCATTTGTAGGTGCCTCTCAATCTTTTTTACATTTTGTCTAATCTTGATACCAAACCCTTCATTAGCTACAATGACATACTAGTGGGTTTTTCGTCATTGCTTGCCATTTTATCTCAAGTGTGTAAGGTTGAGGATATGAGGTGTATAATTGGGAACCAAAAAAATGGTATTTTATTAATTGAATCATATTTAGTGAAATAAATTCAACCTTCTCTGGAGGTTAACCTCAATTTACCAAAGTCCCATGGCTCAGAGGTTTTCTAATTATATCATTAAGTGTTTCATAATGAGCTATTACACATTAAATAATGAGTGCAAAACCTATGTGATAATAGATTTTAGCATGCCAAATAGGACTTAAAAAGTATAAATAAATAAGTTATATTCTTGGTGAAATTTACACAAGCTTCAGATGCAATTCAAAGGGACCTAGCAACTCCACCGATTTATGATTTCATAATTTCAAAGGTTACGCATGCTAAGATGAAAAACAAGATCAAATAGGAAAGGTAAGAAATTTGATTTTTTATAATTTTAATTTCCTCTTAAAAATATATCAAAATTGGCTATACCACATTATATAATATATTTGGCAAATTTATTTGCATCTCCTACAAGTAATCCTACTCCTATCAATTTTATTCCTCCTATAATGGCCATAAATTTTATAGCCTTCAATGGGGCTAACCCTCTCCAGTTGGGATAATATAATGATATACCAACCTTATCCTTAAAAATCCTTCCATATTTCACTGGTGAAACTTCTAATACTCCTATAGAGCACATACAAGATATTATCAATCTATGTATAGTCCATAATGTGGTACAAGAGAATTTTGTAATTAGATTCCTAGTCTCCTCTTTTAAGGGTAAATCCCTATAGTGGTATATAGGTATTGATCTTAAATATATTCAAGTTTAGGATGATTTAAGAACCATGTTATGTGCTCAATTTTAAGATAAGAGTGACCACCTTTCTTTGGTTGAACAGTTGACTGCCATTCAATGGGTTTATCATGAGCTCATGACTAATTTCAATTTCCATTTCTAGAAGACATGGAATAGGATTCTAACACTTGTCAATATATATTCAAATAATGATTTCCTATATTACTTGAGAGCCCTAAATAGTGATATAGTTATTATGATTTAGTCTATGGGTGACACCACACTCCTCGATGCTTATGAAATTGAAATAAGGGTAGGGAATTTTTTAATCCAAGCTAAAAAAATTACCCCAAGACCACCAATGAATTTATTTCTATAGCTAACTCCTACACCACCTATAATTTATCTAATTCCAAATACAAAAAAGGCATCAGCTTTGACCCCCACTCTTATGAATTAACTATATGAGGTTAAGTAACTACTTAAGAGTTTTGGCAATGAGTTAGTAACAATGAAGAAGCAGTAATCTCATAATTATAAGCCTCATCAGTAGGCTAACCTAGCACACCATCCCATTAGGTAGCCATACTAGGGAGATAGGCAATAATACCAAGGTAATCAATAGCTACAAAGTTAAAATACACAATCAAACCCCTAAATGTACATGCCTTACCTACACCAAATACATCCAAACCCATTGTACCTATTTAAATTAACTTGGTTCAAGACTATGAGTGGTGTTATCCTTATTCACAACTAGATAATTATCATAGTGGCATCATTAGTCAAGCCTTGATGGTATAAATCATGAAAATCACACAGGGATAACAAGAAGAATCCACTTCCCAAAAAGTAGACACACAAGAACTTGTTGAAGGAAAGGCTACTCTTATAAACTGGGAAGGGGAGGACTTTTGTGGGGTAAATCAAGATGAGGTATTTTTAAATGGTGGAGGTCTAGTGGAAGCCAATATATGTTCAAATAAAAGAACAATCAAGAGTGATCAGTCACCTAATATGTATCAAGCTTCAACTTCTAAAGTTGTATTAGAACCTACAATGAATAACATAGTACAAAGGCTACCCTTTGTACCCATACCTACTCCAAATCTTGTGAAATAAGATATAGCTCCATAAAAGACATAGGAAAAGGTTGGTAAAATCTCTTTCAACATTGTTGAGTAGATGAAGAAAACTAATCTCAATGTCACTATGTGGGATGCACTATCTATACCATCACAAAGAGATTTGCTACAAGAGGATTTAAAGAATTTACAAGTAAAAGATAAGGCTCTAACCAAGGGGCCCAATACTACAATTAATCTATGTTAGACACAAACTAAATATAATATGGGAAAAAGTGGTAACCCTCCCCCTTTCTATCTCTCACTAATAGTTAGGAAGCATCTAGTTCATAATTGCATGATAGATTATAGGGCTAGTAGTTTTATTCTACCTAAAAAGATAGTTGATTCTCTTGGAATAAAATATATACCTATGAATAAGGGAGTGGTTCAACTAGATGGGACTATAGTTCACATAATAAGAATAATAAAATATTTAAACCTTACTATCCACGCTTATTCAAGTTTGTCAATCTCTCAAGATATCTTAGTTATTGATCTCCCCCCTTATTTCACCATCTATCTTTCATGATATTTTACCATGAAAATGGGTGGATATTTGTTTTCAGATTGGTCTCACATGTTTCTTAAGACAAGTTATTAGACAAGAGTAACAATAATACTTGATCAAATAGCTAAGGATCATATTGAACCATACACTCCTCCCCTCATGGATATGAATTGTATATTACAAGATTAAGAGTAGGAAACTTATCATGAAGATGAAACCACGACATAAGATATTCTAGATACATATTGCATACATGATAATGATGCAATCATTCCCAATATCCTAAAACTAGATAAATATCTCCAAGGTATATGTAAATTATTATTTGATGGTTATAAAAATAGAAATAGAGTAGGTGCAGGTGGCATCTTGATCTCTCTTGAAAAATAAAGCTATTTCTATTCTTTCAAAATTCAATTTAGATGTACTAACAATGTAGCTAAATATGAGGCTTTGATTTGAGGACTAAAGTTAGATAAAGAGAGAGGGATATAATACTTACAAATATTTGGTGATAATGAACTGATTATTCACTAATTAAGATCTAGAAGCATGACTAAGAATAATTTATTGGGATCTTATAAGCATAGGGTTTGGGACCTTTTTGAAGATTTCACTAATCTGAATATTCAAGTAATACCTAGATCATAGAATAAAGATGTTAATCATATGGCCTCAGTGGGATAAAAATATAACTTACCTAAGGAAATAAATAAATAAAATATCTAGCATGTAAAATTGGTAGTAATACCATCTATTCTTGACAATGTCACAAATTTTCAAGTCTTTAATAATGAACAACAAATTGTAAACTTCTTGAGAAAAGAAGTTGAATTCTTAGACAGGAACTAGCCTAAGCTCTAGTATTAGTATGGAAATTAGATCATATAGCTAAATAAAAATAATCTACCTATGGTTCATGTTATGTTGGAGAACATATTAAATTTGGATGACCAGATGAAAGGTGAGAAGAAGAACATTTTGATCAATGAAGAAGACTACAAGCCAGTGGTCATTTTGAAAGGCAAAACTCTGAAGCTAGGAAAGGTATGTAATGTCTCTATAAATAAAATTTTTATTGAATTGTGTAGATAATTTGATGATAATTTCACTAGGAGTTATCTTAATCTAAGAGGGTTCAAACCTAGTTTAGCCTAGTATACAATAGATTTGGATCCAAACACTAAGATTGATAGATAGAAGTAGAGGCCCACTAATCTAAATATAGAACCCCTAATAAAAAGTTAGATATCTAAATTGATAGAAGATAATATAGTTTTTTCCAACAAGAACTCATTTTTGGTTGCTAATCTAGTCCCTGTTAGAAATAAAAATGGTGAAATCAGGTTGTGTGTGGATTTTAGAGACCTAAACAAAACATCTTTAAAAGACCATTACCCTCTCCTGCCAATGAATTAATTTTATAAACTATAGTAGGATTTGAAAGGTTTTCCCTTCTAGATGGTTTTTTTGGTTATAACCAAATCCTAGTACAAGAGTTAGACCAGTAAAAAACTACCTTCACCACAAAATGGGGTATGCATGCATATAAAATGATGCCTTTTAGTTTGATAAATGTTGGTGTGACATTTTAAAGAGATATGGATATGGACTTTAGAGGTCTGAATAATGAAATATTCCTAGTATATCTAGATGATATCACTATCTACTCAAAGCATGATGAGGCACACCTGTACCCCCTTAGAATTTTTTTTGAAATGTGTAAAGAATTTAGGGTTTCTTTAAACCCAAATAAGTGCATTTTTGTAGTCCATGAAGGGAAACTATTGCAGCATATAGTGTCAAAATAATTTCTTGTAATAGACCTAAAAATATTTAGTGATATATACATATTAGCACTACCAAGTCATAAGAAAGGATTACAAAGTTTCCTTAGGAAGATCAATTTTATGAGAATATTTGTCCCAAAATTTTCTTCTCTAGTAAAACCCCTCATTGCAATGCTTAAGAAGGGCACAATTTTTAGTTGGCCATAAGATGGAAGAGATAGATTTTAGGCCATCAAATAATCCATCTCTTAAGATCTTACCCTATTCAACTCAAACTATGAGGAAGACTTCATTATCTATGCATTCATAGGGGAAGGAAGCATCTCAATTATTCTGACTCAAAAAAATTAGGAACAATTGGAATAGCTAATATCTCTCTTTAACCAATCTTTGAAAGGATATAAGAAAAATTAAAGTTTTTTGGAGAAATAAGTATATGATATAATTAAGGCTCTTAAGAAATTTAGACATATTCTCTCCAATAATAATATTCATTTGATGGTAAGTCACCCAAGTGTTAAAGAGTTTTTGCTCAGCTGGGTGATTAATGAAAAGCGAGTAGGATGGATCACCAAGGTCATGGATGATGGCATAGGCATCAAAGTTAATAAGCAGGTAAGAGGAAAAGGTTTTTTTGAATAGTTGGATTTTGATATTAGAACTATTGAATCAACACTTGAAGTAGTATATGCCCAAAATGTACCTCAGCCAACTAATCCACCTATTTTCAACACCTAAGTCCAAAACATGACCAAATTCCTATAGATAGGTGAGTACCCATATAATCTTCAATAGTATAAGAAAAGGTATTACATAATCTAGTCCATCCATTATGCCCTTATTAATGGAGTGTTTTTTATAAAGGATATGAATGGATTTATTTTAAGTATTGAGCATGACAATGTTCTTAAGGTACTCAAAGAATTTCATGATGGCCCATCAGGAGGACATTTCTATACAAGGACCATGACCGTAAAGATAATGAGAGGAGGCCATTATAGGAATAAATTATTCAAGGATACCCATAAATGGGTAATAAACTATGAAAATTTTACTTACTTCATCGGCAAACAAAATTTAACAACCTTCCATCTTAGGCCCATTCAAGCAGATAAACCATTTTCTCAATAGGGACTAGATTTCATAGGTATGATCAATACACCATCAAGTGTAGGGCACAAATGGGTGCTTACAACAATAGATTATTTCATGTCATGTACTGAATTAGGTGCACTAAAATATGTTACAAAGGCATCTATTCTAGATTTCATGGATAGTATAGTGTCAAGATTCAATGTACCTCACAACATTATTTTTGATAAAGCTAAAGCATTCATGGGAACTCATGTTAGTGGATGGGATATCAAGAATAATGTGTATCTAAGTACTTATTATAATTATTACCCTCAGGGTAACAGATTGGATGAGTCACACAACAAGAACCTTATCATAATTATCAAAAGAACTATGGAAGACAAGTAAAGAACTTGGCACACCAAACTAAAATAAGCACTATGGGATAATAAGATCACTCTTAAATGAGCCATTGGTAATTCCCCATTCATGTTAGTATATGGAAGAGAATCTCAAGTCCCACTATCAATTGAGATACCATATTTAGAGCTCAACCACCAATTGGATTTGATTGATAATGATACAATGATAGTAAGATTGGCTGAACTCATGGAACTCGAGGAAATTAGGAATCAATTAATGAAGTTCTTAGAAGATAATCAAGCTCAGACAAAGAATAATTTTGACAAAAAAATCATCTAAAAGGAGCTTCAATGAATGAAACATGGTTCTCAAATGGGATGCAAATAAGGCTAAACTAGGAAAGCACACCAAATTTTATGCCATATAGAGTGGTCCATATATTATTACTCATGAAAAAGGAGCCAATACATTCTATCTCCCCAGGCTTGATGGATCAGAACTACCTATTCTAATCAATGTGATATAACTCTAAGCTTGATTTTGAGGTAGGAACTCATTTCAAAAAAAATTAAAGTTTCCCCCAAGGTTTCCTTCACTAGACTACCAAAGACCATGTATAGGCCTGATTTCGTTGATGAGGTGGGAGATATCATTATATTATTACACAAGGTCATTCTTAGTCCTGATGCAAAGGGTTTCCAAGAGTGGATGTATCAATGCATCTAGGTCATCTAAAAAAATAACCAATAAATTCATTGGGCCTATCTTATAAATCATTCCCTTCATAATAAATTATTGGAGGTGCAAACAATTGGATAGTTTTGTATGACCTCTTACATTGTATACATTCTAGCCAATGGGAGATTATTTTTAGCCCTTAACATAGTTCCTAAAGAAATAAGCATAATACATAATTAATATCATGAGATCACATTGGAGTATATTAGATAAAATTTTATAAGAGTAAATGATGATTTAATATATTTCATCATTATCATATTTGATTAAGAAATTGGGAGGACAAGGTTATCACTAGTAGCAATGGAAAAGATCAATAAATGGGGCTCCTATTTCATTCAATTCCCCACATTTTCCTATATCAGGGTAGTAGGTTTCAATTTTTTCCATTATACTCTTCCTTGATATGTTAGTGACAAATGGGCACTGATGGAGCTGGTCAAGCAACTTGTAGATACCCACAAGCTCCTTTCTAATAGGCACATGGTCAGGATAAATTTCCTAATCTCTATTGGTTGATACACATTCCAATCCTTCCTTAAGGCTAAATGTGTTGAATCTAAAATATGTCAAATGACACTTAATACTTTGGATTAAAGGCCATTTTTTGATGTATAAAGAAATATCACCAGTACACTAGCACTTGGAACATATGCTCATGTACCATATTATGAGGATTATTGGGAGGATTGTGAAGATGAAGAAAGGGTTAGAATGAGAGATTATTGTAGAATGAACCTAGAATAAATCAAATATTATGATCTATCATAAATTTTAGATGACTTGGTAGATGATGATTCTATAATAGACCCAATCTAATATACATAGGTCATCACACAACCCCTTCCACTAGTAAGGTGGTTAGCTCCAAAATCCTTTTCTCTATTTGATAGAATAATCCATGTGATTAACAGAGCAATAAATTGGATAAAGAGTAATGTTTTTAGGTATAAGAGAAACAATAGGGGTTAGATAAATATTTTAAAGCTTAAGGCTGATGGGATTACTCTACCAAAGGAGGGTCTAGGTGAAACATCAAAGGAGAAGGAAAATAAGAAGAAGAAGACTAAGGCTATGAAGGGGGATTAAAACAAGGATGAGGCAACTATATAAAAACTAATTAAACTTTCATTTGAAGATGAAAAAGTGGAATAAGTTTCCATAGATTCAATCCCCACATTTGTAATAGTGACAACCCCCATTTCCATTGTTCTCCCTCCTCTTACCTTCATTACTCTTAAGGTTTCATCACCTCCACCTCTTGTATCTACTCCTTCAACATCTTAGGTTTCCATTTCACCTCTAGTTTCCACTCTACCTCTTGTTTCCATTCCCCCTACATATGTATTTTGCATTTCACCTACCATTCCAACTACATTTCCTACCAAAATAAGCCAAATTCAAGTGAGTCAAGTGGACACTCAAGGCTCCCCGTCAATAGATTATCAAGTTTCCACTCCACTTTTCCTTCCTCCAATTTCACCTTCCACTTTTATTACACTCCCTCTTTCCATTCTATTTATAATTCCTTCCATTTAATCACCATTAATTTCCAACACCACTTAGTAGTACAAAGCCATGGACTCAGTCATCCTGACTTTAGTCCCCCTGGCTACCCTAACTCCTGAGGTAATTGTTGGAGACTCTAGGCTATACCCTATCTAAAATTAGAAGTGTTAAATTCCTAATCTCAAACCTAGTCCAACATGGGAATGACCCTAGGCTATGGGTTATCTAATTTTGGGTTAGACCTCTAGGGTTTTTAATAAGGCTAGCTCCTTGGATATGATAATTTGAATCTCTCTTCTTAAAACTTAATCTATTGGGATGAAAAGGGGAGAAAATACATGAATGAAAACCTAATTTAAGTGTGGTGATACACCAAATTTTCAATGATCTACTCTCAACTTGGACACTTTCATGACTACTAATGAATCCAATGGATACAAGGATTTATTAGATTCTATGAAAGAGTTCCAAACATGAGTATTTTATATGAAGGTTGAAAATAAACGTGAAACTTGAAGGATAGGAAGATATAGGTTTATGTAAGACACTATGGAATTATGACACTTTAAGATAAACCTCACTAGCTAACACTTCACATAGCCTACAAGAAACTAACAGTCTTAAATCAAGGTACATGAAGAAACTGTAGATGATGAATATACAACATACATTATATAAATTTATAATCATATAAAATGTGAAATTGGTAGCTTGAGTGTGGCTAATGATACCCAACCCTTAGATATTTTTTGCATGCTTTAATGACCCTCATAGGCATAATTTTCACTAATTTATAATCATTTGTAGCCTTCTAAACCTAATCTAGCTGAGCCATACTCCTCTTTCCATGATAGATCAATCCCCCTAGGTCATGTCTACTAAGGAAAATACCACCACACTTGGACTATAATATTGATGCCACTTTTGTCTACTTTTAGAGATATTTTCCAAGTCCATTTTTAGCCCTAATGGTCAATTTCTTCTAGTTCCCCATCCTTCTCCTTGTTGGCCTAATGCATGTACATTCAACCCATGATCAATAGATTCCTATAAAATCCCATTCAAAATATCATTTGGAAAGGGTTGGAAATTATCACTAAGTTAGAAAAAAAATAAGAAATATTACTCAATAAATCTTCCCTATTCTCTACATAAAACTATCCAACACACTTACAAGATTATTCAAATCCTTACACAAACCCCTAACCACCTTGAGCACATCTAGTTTAGCATTTTGCATCTTCATACACACAATTTCACAAAGCACATCAAGTGGGAGAACTACATATGGCTTGATCCCTCTTCAGAGTATTGGTATGTGTTGTCAATTTTATTTTCACCCTTTGAAAAGATGAAAATATCTCCTCATCCAAGTGGTATAATTGAATCACCTTTAGTCTTGTGGGCAACCTAAGGAATCAGGTGAATCTCTAGACAGGGCTAGTTCCTTTGATGTACCACTTAAGATTGAAACTACTATTGACTGTAGGGGGTGAAAGGGAGATAAATAACTGAAATTAAAATAAACTAAGGGAGGTGATACACAAAATATATTGATGACATCCAACCATATGCATATTACACTTGAAATCAAAGTATAAACTAAGCATACACTCTCCAACCTATGTCTTCTTGCATTAATGTTACATTGGTGGGTTATGGATGAATGTGCAAAGCTAGGAGGACTATAAAAGAGGATTTAATGGAAATAATGAAGATAATAACTCAATTAAACTTGTAAATTTCTTGAAACACATCACATGCCTTGTAAGAAGAAGCTATAAATAGGTCAGAGAATGTGACAACTTTCTAAGGAATCCATAGTCTTCACTAAGCAAATTCAACATTAAAGTAAAGCACATAAAAATTAATCATTTTATTGATAAAAATATATAAAAATTATCATGGATTTACCATACTCAAGTGTAACATCCATAAAATGGCAAAAATTGCTAGTTCTTATAGAACTTGAGAGAGAGAGAGAGAGAGAGAGAGAGAGAGAGAGAGAGAGAGAGAGAGAGAGAAGAAAATAAATACAATGAGTTAATTGTGAATTTGGAGAGGGTACGAGATTAACCATGCAAGTTTAGGAGTAAAAAGTGTCAATTCAAGGCACCAACTTCATGAAAAGTCATAAGAAACTACTCATCTTGGATTATAAAAATTTGCCTCATGATTGGAGATATTTAAACATCATATAAATAATGAGAATTAGTTCAAATGATTTTAATATAGTTTAAGGACATCATACATACCTATAAATGCATTATTTGTAGGCTTGTTTATCTATAATCACTTGGAGAGGAGCAATCATCATCTATTGTTTAAAAATAACTCCTTTCATGCACCCTAAACACTTGGCTCCAAAAAATGCATAGTGTTTCCATGGAAATATATAAAAGGTAGTGGATGACATCTTTCAAGGCCATTCATGGCCTTATAAGCATTAGGGACACCTTAAAAATCCATCCACTTTAAGTTTTCACACTTTTCTCTAGCTTATGCAATATGCTAGTTTTGATTGGCTAAAATGAAGTAAATGGTTTGATCACTTATAATTTTTTTAAAATATTCATATGGACATATAAATTTATTAAAATTCTTAATATTTTTCCCAAACTTTTTTCATTTCTTGAATCTTTATAGAACTACACAGTACATAAAATAATGAGAAAAACCCTATTTTGTACCATGTTCATATAGTTTCATACAAGTCGTTATCTTGTGAATTATATTGAGGGATTAATTTATATAGTATGATAGGATTCATGGTCCAAATATTCCATATATATTTCTATCCAACTCCACTTTCTCAAATTGGTCCTAGATGAGGGTTTGCAATGGTTTTAGGTGCATTCTGCTCTTAAGGTTGGTCCATAAATATGGGACATTGAATATACCAAAAAATTACACTAAATTATATTTAAATACCTTTATAAAATTACCCTAAATCCTTATATCACCATGCATAACCTCCAAAAAGATGTGAGCATCTAAATTTTCCTTGTCAAGCTTGATTCCTCATTCCCACAAGCCTAATGTTGTTTCTAAGCTCAAAATTACTTATCCAAGGTTTAATTTTCATGTTTGAATATTATAAAATTATTTCTAGGTTCCATAAACATTTTAAAATTATTTATAGTTCTTTCCAAAGGTTATAACTTAAAATGGATCATCATTTGAAACTAGGCCTAGTCATGTTCATATAGGTCTGACTATAACCTCTATCCAAACTGGCCCTTTTGATTTTTTATCTAAATTATAAAAGATAAAAAAAATTGTATACATAATAATTAATTTCCAATTACATTATAAATCTCACCTATATCTATAATTGGAAGTGACCCCATAATTGACCTTTAGGCATAACCATGCCTTATGAGTCATGACTGCAACTTCTATGGTCTAGAGCATTATATTGGGTTTGTTTCTTATGTGAGATGTTTATATACTTCCTATATGTGTATTAAAAATCTAAAAACATCCTTTAATTGTTTTTAAGATAATTTGGTTTACCTCATTCTTCCCTTCTTCAAAACTACCTGCTTATACACAAGGGGAAGTACCCCCAATCTAAGATAAAATAAAGGGTAATTACCCTATTTTATTAGATAATTTGGATATTTAATATAATTATATAGGTTAAAAGGATCCACTATAAAAAAAATCATCTTATGGTCTATCCATTTAACCCCGTAATTACTTTAAAATCCATGACTGGGTTTTTATAGACAGATTGTGTGTAGGCAAGGTATAAGGACTGTATGCTATCCAACTTGGAGTTATCCTAGCCCTATTTTCATGGTATAAATATCAAAAAATATGTTTATATTCATTATTAATATGCTCCATAACCAATAATTTCCATAAACCATCCTCTTCTTCCTTATAGACCTTATAAATGGTAGGGGTCTAGTGTAATGTTGATTGTGTTTGCTTCAAACCTCACACCTATAGGTGTTGTTTGCATATTTGAAATTGAGAATAGTGTATAAAAACCATCCTTTATTCCATTAGGATAATTATTAATTTTTATCTTCTCAATATCCATGATTTTCAAATACCAACACACTCCTTTCTCACTTACTGTCTATCTCAGTCAACAATGTTGGTTGTAGGTATGTGTACAAGGTTTTAGAGACCTATGTAGGCATGTAATTATCTTGTTTATATTTCATGAAGTCACCATGAATTCCATTTATGTTTCACATTATATTACATTAGGTGTAAAATCTTTCTTAACCTACCTATTTACTTTAATTTTTAAGACTGAGCCTCTCTAGGTGCTGACTGAGTCACCCCTATTTACCCCTAGCCTGTAGGTTATATTACATGTTTAGACATAAATAGTAATGTTAAAAACCTCATAAGTATTCCCAAGGTTAATTTTATATTTATTTATATTCACTTTTTCACCTTGAATGGTCTAAATCTCCACTTAGACACCTTGTTTGCAACCATGTCCTTATACTCAGTTGTAGGTCAACATTGGCTCAATGTACAAACTATGTGACCATAGAGTTTGCATGGTTATGTAACAACCTCTATTGATGGAACTCATGCCATTTTTATGTCATTAAACTAATGAACTATATCAAACGTGAAAAATCTTCTTCATTTACCTTTTAAGACATCAAAACCATTTAAAACACAAAATTGATAGATGTGAATATGATATTTCAGTGTCTTTAGAGGCCACTTTGAGCCCTTCAATTTTCACTTTCCACTTACCTTTTGGCCTCTATAGTTTTCATAGTATTTCTCCATACTAGAGGAAATTATACTTACCAAGTTATATGTTTTGGGACAACTTATAAGAATGTTTTAAGGAGACTGTAAAAACCTTATGGGCCTCTATTTTACATTTTTAGGGAAAAGATCCCTATATCAGTCTTTAGATATTTTTTAACATGGTTTATACTTTCTCTATGCTCATTAACTTGATAATAAGTATGTTATGATATACTTATCATATAAGGGTTTCAATAATTATCTTATCACCTACTTCAATGTCTCTAATCAACTCTTCTGCTTTTTGATAGTACCACCTGTAGGTAGCTTCTTTGCTCATACATGCAATGAAGGTGAAGATAGGTAGGAAGTGAGAATGATATGCATGTTTATGGTCACTTTAAACTTAACCAAGATTCATATGCACTCTAATCACTTGTAAGAGGATGAAACACCTTCATTTAACATTCCACCACACCATGACATCATCTTGGGAGACTCTTATAGGTAGACATTCTTAACTACATGTAGGCAAATAGTAAATTAGAACTATATATGGTGTATGGGCATTGGATAAAAATTTCACCTCCTAAAAAGGTTAACATGGCTCCTTTATAATTTTTAAATCTTGGATAAATTCAAGAAATCTTTATTTCAACATAATCTTCCTTTCTAAACTTCTAGAAATGCACATTCCAAGTTATACTAGACAAGTAGTGGATAAAGGGTTCATATGTTCAAGGAAATTATCTTACATAGTGGACTAATCTCCATTAAATCATACTTAGATGAAAAATCAAGTTGTTTCAATGTTTAAATCTTCATATTCCAACCTCATATTCAATGTTTAACCCATGGAAGGTAGCTAGCTAACTGGTATGGCTGTCATTCATTAGATGGACTATATGGTGCTTATGACTGCAACTTCATGGATAAAGTTTCCTTAGAGGGTGAGATTGAAAAGTGAGGATATTAAAAAGACATTTAAAACATGGTAATGAACTCATATCCACCATCTAAAATAGTTATCAAAGCATGGAAATTTGAGAATGGTGCAAATATGCCTATCAATCTCAAAAATGACTAGTCTACAAAACTAAGGTTATTAGCTCATTAAAAAAATTTAAAAAGTGAAACCAATAATGAATAACATTATATGATGAAGGAAATATAATCTTGAATCAACCCAACCAAATGGATTGTACATAATTGATCAAACCAAGGAGAAATCCATAAGGTGGACAGATTAGAAGGTAGATTTGGAAAGCCAACATTTTAGGGATGGTTCATAAAGCTTAGGTCACTATTCCTCTAAAACAAAACATAAAATATAATATGATTGAGTGTATAATATACCCCTAATATCATTTTTCCTTGAACCCCTTATGCTAACCGTACCAAGTAAAAACTTGCAAGTCACCTCTGCATGTCTAGAAGGGTGAAAGTGGAGTAGAATGATTTGAGCAAGAAATGACACTTCAGATAAAACAAAATGTGAAACTAAGTGTGGGGAAGATTAATATTCACATTTCAACCTTTTCTAAGTGGTGCACTTTCTAATGAGGCTATACAAATGTTGTTTTCTTTCTTTTCTTTAAGAAAACAAACTTTTCTATGAATAACCTACCTTATTTTAGTTATTTATAGTTGGTTAAGACTTATAAGGACACATCAGATATGACATCATATTTTTACACCCCTATAAAGCATTAAATGCACTATTTTGACCCTTAAAATGGCCCAAAATGACATGAGGGACTAATTAAATAAGTGACCAAGGATAATATAACATTGAATGGCATTAAATGACCTATGAAACACCTCATGGAATGACATTACACCCCCTATATACCTATAAATTCAATTTTTTACCTATAGGTGCCCCAATTTAACTAAAAAGTCAAATTTGGTCAACAAATTGGTGACTCATAGGTGTAGTATGCGTACTATAATAACTAGACCAGTAGCCTTATCAGTCCATTGGGATTATGGATTCATCTAAAGGTTGATAAAAACAAGGATACCTTTGACCATTGACTACAAAATTTGATCAAGACAAATATTAGTAATGACCCTCAACCACACAAAGCAAAAGACACACACCATCAAAGCAAACACACATGTGCTCAAGACACTTAGGGGAAATAGAGAACAACTTATTATATATAACTAAAAATGAGCATACCTTATTCTTGGGTCAAAGGGAAATATTGAGACTCTTCTTGATTCATGACATGAAGGATTGAATGAGGCATATAACCTTTTGATCTCTAACATTGATGCCTCTAACTCTTTCACAATGTTTGGCAACTTCATTGACATGATATTCAATGAGAACCAAGAATATCCAAATAAATTGACCAAAGAAATTAATTCATATTACATCCAAATAGCCTCAACTTTATCATGTGATCCTTCAACTATGACCTCTAATGATGATTCAATAAGGCATACCCTCTTATCTTCCATAGTACTTTCAATAAAATTGGGCTTCCTCTCAATTTTAAGTTCTTCTAGCTCATCAAGTAGCTTTGCAAATTCCTCCCAATCTTGTTCATTGTCCTCTAAGGAAGATTATTTATTCACCTGGTCATACACTTGGCCCTCAACTTGACAAATATATGTAAGATCTTGAAATAGATCTATTTACAACTTCCATTCATCCTTGTCTTCTTCATCTTTTAGAACCATTACCTCTTCAATCTTGAAATGGTCATCCACAACCTCATGATTAGATATAGAGTCTTTTTCATGTATCTCTTTCTTCAAATCTTAGGCATATTCCTCATGGATACACATCCCCTCAAATATGGATGCAAGATCTTGTGAATTGTCCTTTTGTTCACTAAGGGGAGTCCCTATGGTGATCTCTTCCTCATAATCACTCATGATGTCTTCTTGATCAGCCATGAATTTTTGTTCATCTTTACTTTCTCTTATCGAGATAGGCTCTTCTTCTAAGATTTTCCCTTTGTCACAAAGAAAGTATTCTTCATTATCAACCAAACAAGGAGATTCAACATAAGAACCTACCTCTTCTTCATTACTTAAGACCTCTTGAGGGATTTAAAATTGAAACTCAATTATCATAATCTAATCTTATTTTTCAAGTGCTACAAGATCTTCAACTTCCTTCATGTTGATGTTAAGACTAGGCATCTTGAAATCTAGTGACCTAACCTAATGAGTCTGCCAAGGAGTTGTATTTTGTTCAAGTGAGAGTTCTAAATTTTCCTCAAATGGTTTCTCTTCTTTAGGTTCCCACACCACATATCCATCAAGGCAAAGGGTAATGGGATGAGGATACAAATAAATAGGTAGTGGAGGTGGAACATAGGGCTCAAAATTAGATTGAGAATGCAAATTAAGAGGCTCTTTGGGAAGCTCTTGAGGAATGGGATATGCGGTGTGTTTAGGAATAGGATATTCTTTTGGGTCTAAACCTTCCATCATACCTTGAATTAGCAATTTCATCTTTGATTATAGCTCCTATATTTTCTTGGCTAGGTTGTCTTGGAAAATATTTTCTTGAAGTTAATATACATCATTATGAGGATGAGTAAAAAAAGAGGGATGCCATAGAAAACAATAAGCTTCTTGAGGAAGGGTAGGAGGTACTTGTAAAGTATTAACTCCATTCTCCACTTCACACTCTTTGATAATGCTTTTATCTTCCTTCTTTTCCCATGACTCTACTATCTTGCTCTAGCTTAGGATATTAGGATTATATGACTTTTCTTGAGGAAGGATGGAAGGAGTTTCTATAGGATCAAGATTATTCTCAACTTCACATTATTTTTCAAGACTTTTATTCTCTTTTTTTTCCCATGACTCCACTATCTTGTTCCAACTTAAGACATTGGGATTATGAGTCTCTTTTTTAAGTGGAGGGGATGCATTATGAGATGGAAATGAGGGGTTGAACTCCACTTATTTTTCTTCAAACATGGATTTATATATATTCATATTTTATAATTCAATATTCCTATCAAGATTAGCTTAAAACATAAGGTTTCTCTTTCTAATTCTCTCCTCCAGCTGATTGAGAAAAGAATGAATTTGATAGGATTAATTTTACTCATGAGTAAGGGGAAAATATGGCGAATAAGAAACTTGAGGAGGTGGATATGAAGGTTGATAGACTTGTTAAGGCTTCATGTCATGAATCATTATCTTATATTCGAAGGATGCAATCAAACCATTCACATCTAACATCTCATTTGTAAGCCTGGCTCTTTCAATAGGCACACATTCTCTCTTGACTAGATCTAATGCATTTATCACTTGATGGATGGAATGGATAGGAATATTTTGACCACATCCCATTTGAGTATCAATATATAGCACATTCTTCTCATAACCCAAAAGAGTTTTTTTGAAGGTGGAAATGGGTTGTGTTGAGAAGTGACTAGGTTGACTAGGAACAAGACATTGAGAAGGCTGACTATAGGACTAATAAGGATCATGTATGGGATGGATATGATCATATTAATGATAAAATAAAAATATTAGGTCTGATACACTTCATGATAGGGTTGGTTAAGAACTATTTCATATTTATAGGGAATGGTATAAGCTTGAAATGTCTCACCAGCTTGTATAGATAAAAACTCAACACCAAATTCAGCATGAAACTTCATTTAAAGCAAGAAAAAAAATACATTGATAAAAATATTTAAAGGATAACTTGGGATTCTTGAGCATTTTATATATCTTCAAATTCAATATTGATTCTTGAATAGATGCCTCTAAGGCCTGATGTGTTGAAGAATAACACCAAAAATCCTCCAACTCTTAGAACAATAGAGTCATTAGGCATGCCAAAAATTGTTGTCACTTAGATTTTCACCCTTTGAGGAGATTAAAATCTAAACTCATCCAAGTGGCATAATTGAATCACCTTTAGGCTTATGGGTAACCTAAGGAAGGAGGTGAATATCTAGATAGGGCTAGCTCCCTTGATGTACCACTTAGGATTGCAACTACTACTAACTTTTGGGGGTGAAAAGGGAGAGAGATAACTAAAATAGAATTAATTTAAGGGAGGTGATATGCCAAATATATTTATGACATCTAACCATATGCATATTATACTTGAAATCAAATGATAAACTAAACATATACTCTCTAATCTATGCCTTCTTGCATCAATGTTGCATTGTGGGGTTATGGAGGACTGTGAAAAGATAAGAGTACTAGATAAGAGGAAATAATTAAGAGACTAACTCACTTAAAATTTGAAATTTATTGGAACATAGCATATGCCCAACAATAAAAAGCTACAAATAGGTGAGAGAATGTGACAACTTGCTAAGGAATCCATAATCTGCACTAAGAAAATTTAACATTATAGTAAAACACACTATGAAAAGTCATGGAAGAGGTATAACTTAGTAAATTTATTGATAAAAATGTATACCAATGAGTATATATTTTCCGTACTTAGGTGGAGCATCCATACAATGGCCAAAATGGCTAGTTCTTATAGAACTTAAGAGAGAGAGAGAGAAGAAAATAAGTCCAAGGGTCACAAGGACACTTGTAAATCTGATCCAATAAGTTACTTGTGCATGTGGAGAGGGTATGGGATGAACCACACAAGTTTAAGAGATACAAGTGTCAATTCAATTTACTAACTTCTTAAAAATAACCTGCTCATCTTAGCTTAGAAAAATTGCCTTCATGATTGGAGCTATTTAAACGTCATATAAATGATGAGGGGTAGTATAAATGATTTTAATGAAGTGCAAGGACATCAATCATGAATCTTTATGTATTAGTTGTAGGCTTGACAGTCTAAAATCAGCTACAAAGGAGCAATCATCATCTACTATTCAAAAAGAACTCCTTTCATTCACCCTACACACTTGAATCCCAAAAATGCATAATTTTTCCATTAAAATACATAAAATGTATTTTATTACATGTTTCAAGGTCCTACATGGCATTATAATCATCAAGGAAACATTAAAAAACCATCCACTTGAATTTTTCACACTTTTCCCTAGCTTGTGCAATATGCCAATTTTGACTGGCTAAAATGAAGTAGATGGTTTGCACACTTATAAACTTTTTCAAAGAATAATATGTCCATAATAAGTTATTACAAGTCTTAATATTTGACATAAAATTTCTTTCATCTCTTGAATCTTTATAAAACCTAAAAAATAGTGAGAAAAACCCTATTTTGTACCATGTTCCTATAGTTTGATACAATTAGTTGGCATGTGAAGTATATTGAGGGAGTAATTTTAAAATTAAAATAGGATTAATGGTCCAAATATTCCATTTGGATAGCTATCCAAATCCATTTTATCAAACTAGTCCTGACTGAGGGTTTGTAAGGGTTTTAGGTGCATTCTGCTCTTAAGGTTGGTTCATAAAGATGGGACATTGAATCTACCAAAAAAATACACTAAATCATATTTCTAGACCTTTATCAACTTCTCGTAACTCCTTAGATCCCCATGCACAACCTCCAAAAAGATGTGAGCATCTAAACTTGCCTTGTCGAGCTTGATTCCTCATTCCCATAGGCCTAATGTTGTTTCTAAGCTCAAAATGACTTATCCAAGGTTTAATTTTCATTTTGGAAGATTTAAAACATATTTTGAGGTCCCATTAACATTTTAAAATACATTAGAGTGCTTTCCAAAGGTTATAACTGAAAATGGCTCATCATTTAAAACTAGGCCTAGTCATGTTCATGTAGGTTTAATTGTAACCTCTATCCAAATAGGCCTTTTTGATGTTTTATATAAATTAAAAAATCTCCAAAACTTTTTTATACATCTAAAAATAATTTCCAAGTCCATTATAAATCTCACCTAGATTTATAATGAAAGTGACCCCTTAATTGGCCTTTAGGCATAACCATGACCTATGAGTCATGACTGAAACCTCTGTGGTATATAGAGTTATATTCAATTCATTTATTATGTGATATGTTTTTATGATTATTATAGGTGTATTACAACTTTAAAAACCTCCTTTAATGGTTTTTTAACATCATTTGTTTCACCTTATTACTCCCTTCTTCAAAACTACCTACCTATGTACAAAGGGAAGTACCCCCTATTTGAAATAAAATAGGGAGTATTTACACTCTTTTCTTAGATGATTTGGAGATTTTATAGACTTATATAGGTTAAAAATATACCCTACACAAAAATTTATATTTTTGTCTATCCATTTGACCCCATAATTACTTCAAAATCCAAGACTTAGTTTTTATAGGCAGATTGTGTGTAGGCAAGGTGTAAAGATTGTATGCTATCCAACATAGAGTTATCATACCCATATTTACATGGTATAAATATCAAAAAATATGTTTATAATAATTATTAGGATCATACATAACCAATCATTACCCTAAACCATCATCTTCTTCCTTATAGACCTTACAAATGATAGGGGTCTAGTGTAATGTTGATTATGTTTGCTTCAAACCTCAGACTTATAGGTGTTGTTTGCCTATATGAACTTGAGAACAGGGTATAAAAACCCTCATTCCTTATCTTAGGACCATTATTCATGTTTATCTCTTCCATATCAATTATTTTCAAATATCAACACACTCCTTTCTCACTTATTGTCTCGCTCAGTCAATAATGTTGGTTTTAGGTGTGTGTTCAGGGTTTAAGAGACATGTGTAGTTGTGTACTTATCTTTTTTATAGTTCATAAAGTCACCATGACTTCCCTTTAGGTTTAAAATTATATATCATCAGGTGCAAACTCTTTTTCACCCTACCTATGTACTTTGATTTTCAAGACTGAGCCTCTTTAGGTGCTAACTGAGACACCCCTATTTACCCCTAGCATGTAGGTTATATTGCATGTTTAGACATAAAAAATAATGTTCAAAACATCCCAAATATTACTAAGGTTAATTTTATATTTATTTAGATTCACATATTCACCTTGACTGGTCTAAACCTCCACTTAGAGACCTTTCTTGCGACCATGTCCTTATACTCAGCTGTAGGTCAACATTGGCTCAGTGTACAAACTGTGGGTGACCATAGAGTTTACATGGTCATGTAACAACCTATATTAATGTTTATCATGAAATTTTATGTAATTAAACTAATTAATCATCTCAAAAATGAAAATATTCTTCATTTACCTTCCAAGACATCAAAACTATTTAAAACACAAAACCTGTAGATGTCAATATGATATTTTAGTGTGTTGAGAGGCCACTTTGAGCCCTTCAATTTTCACTTTCCACTTACCTTATACCCTCTATATTTTTTATATTATTTCTCAATACTAGAGGAAATTATACTTACCAACTTATATGTTTTGGAACAACTTATAATCATGTTGTAAGGAGACTATAAAAACCTTATGGGCCTCTGTTTTACATTTTCAAGGAAAAGTTCCATATATCAGTCTTTAGATCTTTTTGAGCATGGTTTGTACTTTCTCTCTTCTCATTAACTTGAAAATAGTCCTGTTGTGATATAATTAGTACATAAGGGCTTTAGAAATGATCTTATCACCTGCTTCAATGTCTCAAATCAACTCTTTTGCTCTCTATTAGTACCACTTATAGGTGGCATTTTTGCTCATATAGGTAGTGAAGGTGAGGATAGGTAGGTAGTGAGCATGATATGCATGTTTATGGCCACTTTAAACTTCACCAAGATTCATATGTACTCTCATCTCTTATAAGAGGATGAAACACCTTCATGTAACATTCTACCACACCATGATGCCATCTTGGGAGACTCTTGTAGGTAGACATTCTTAGCTACATGTAGGTAGAGAGTAAATTAGAACTATATATGGTGTATGGGAATTAGATAACAATTATAAACCATTAAAAGGTTAACATGGTTATTTTAAAACTTGTTAACTCTTTTATCAAGTCAATAAATCTTGACTTCAATTTAATCTTCCTTTCTAAACTTTTGTAAATGCACATTTTGAGTTGTTGTAATGGGTAGAGGGTTCATATGTTCAAGGAAAATATCTTTCATATTTGATTGATATCCATTAAATGGTAATAAAATGAAAAATCAAGTTTTTTCAATTCATAAGACAAATATTCATACCTCATATTCAATTTTTAACCCTTGAAAGTTAGCTAGCTAGTTGGTATGGTAGTCATTCATCAAATGGACTATATGGTGCTTGTGACTACAGCTTCATGGAAAAAGTTTCATTAGAGGGTGAGATTAAAAAGTGAGGATATTTAAAATAAATTTATAACATGGTAATTAACTCATCTCCACCATCTAAAATAGTTATCAAAGCATGAAAATCTAAGAATAGTGGAAACATGCCTATCAATCTAAAAAATGACTAGTCTACAAAACTGAGGTTATTAGCTCATTAAAACAACTTGAAAAGTGAAAAAAATCATGGATAAAATTAGATAATGAAGGAAAAATCATCTATAATCAACCCAACCAATTGTATTGTATGGAATTGATCAAATCAAGGAGAAACCCATAGGGTGCATAGATTAGTAGACATATTTGGAAAGCCAATTTATTAAGGATGGTTCATAAAGCTCAGGACACCATTATTATACAAAAAAAACATTAAATTTAATCTAAATACGTGTATAATATACCTCTAAAAGCATTTTTCTTGAAACCCCTTATGGTGATCATACCAAGTACAAACCTATAAGTCACCTCTACATGTCTAGAAGGGTAAAAGTGGAGCATAATGGTTTTGAGAAATAAATTACACTTAAGATCAAAATAAACATGGAAATAAGTGTGAGGAAGATTAAGAGTCACATTTCAACCTTTTTCAAGTAGCACACTTTCCAAAGAGGTCATATAAGTGCCATTTTCTTCCTTTTCTTTAAGAAAACTAACTTTTCTCTAAACAACCTACTGACAGTTAGTTAAGACTTATAAAGATACATGGGATATGAAATAATGTTTTGAAACCTTCAAATTTTTTAATAAACCCATACAAAGCATTAATTGCACTATTTTGACCCTTGAAATGACCCAAAATGACATGAGAGACTAATGAAATAAGTGACCAAGGCTAATATAACATTGAATGGCATCAAATGAACTATGAAACACCTAATTACATGATATTGCACCCCTATAGACCTATAAAGTCAATTTTTTACCTATAGGTGCTTTAATTTGACTAAAATGTTAAATTAAGTCAAACATATGTAGGCAGCATGCCCACACAAGGGGTGTGGATCTATGTCTAATGAATATTACACATAATACCCCCCCCCATATTTATTTAAATTGGTCAAAACATAATTTAATATACGTTTTGAAGAGAAAATATAATCTATAAGGAGCTCTATAGACTTAAAACTATTCAAAATTTGTAGATAAGGTCACTTAGACATTGTGAACAAAATCCAAAAAGCTCAGATCCTGGGGACAATAGCGGTAGAGGTGGACTACAATGGTGATGCCACACCTATCCACTTTTGGTAATCTTATCCAATCATAAAATGAAGTTTAGATCTCACTTTATGATAGTGTCCTAGTCTTGCACAACAAGTATCAGACCTTGTCTCAACCATATCGCTAGTTCCTAGCTAAGTTTGATTTTCTCCCTCTCATTACTATTTTTAGAAAATTATAAATTGCAATTAATTTATGAAAATTAGTAGATTAATTATTTTTTATTTATTTACTAATTTTACTACTCAGACCCTTTAACTAAATTAGGAATAATACAACAAATATTCCCAAAATTGTTAAATCATTTGGTAAACTCGAATTACTTTGTTTGCACATAAAAACCCTAAAAAACCTAAAAACCCTAGGGTAAATTTCCTACTAATTTTTTATATCTTTTTTTATTTTTTTACCTATATAATAAAACAAAAAATTAGCACTAAATTTTAAAATTTCATAGTAATTTTAAAATAGTTTTCTTTCAAACCCTAGTTGCCTATACTAGGTCTTAGTATTTTTCCAATAATTTTCCCATAATTTTTTGATTTTTTACTGGCTTATTTAAATCAAAAAAATCCATTCAAATTTTAAAATTAAATAGTAATTTTCAAAAACATTTATTTTTCCAATCCCTAGTTGCATCTACTAGGTCCCATTAAATCACTATTTTTCCAATAAATTTTTATATTTTTACTTGCATATCTAACTTAAAAATTTAATTTAAATTTCAAAATTTTGTAGTAGGTTATCAAAATATTTCCTTTTCAAAAACCTAGTTACCTATACTAGGCCCCATTACTTCTTGAGGTATCACCTTACATCTATAATCAGATTGTAAAAATAAATCTTATTTAAAACTTTTTCTTACATTTCTTGTAAATAACAAGGAGACCATCATTGGTCCTATCATGTCCATGAATGATGAAGTCTTTCATATGTTAGTACAAAGCCTCATTCTTTGCATTTCATGTTTATTTTTCATTATATGGGATGATGTTAAGAAGTATATTATATATCATGTTAAGATATACTTTGCATCACCTCTCTTAGAGCCTCTCTCCTATGCTGAGTCATGTTACATGGTTCATTTTGCTCTTCCCCAGGTCACTACCCATCACCAAAGATCCTAGTTGACACCCTTTTCACCTCCACCACCTTGACCTATTTATTATCTTTGCTCTCCTCCCAGATCTACTACTCACCCTATATAGATAGTAGATAATGTGGTTAGAGATGTTACTCGACATGCCACCATGCCTCCTCCACCTAGTCAAGAGCCCTGCCACCTTCCTATTCCTTCTTGTCCTAGGCCCAACCCACACACATATGTAGATCTACACAAGGCATATGATATTGTTAATTAGCTGAGAAATACTCCAACTAATATTTTAAAGTTAGAACTACTTTAAAAAGCCAATGTATTTAAGGACATTCTTTACCAAACACTCACTTAGACTTCTATGCCCATTGATTTAGAGCCTTATTATTTTGTATCAATGATCAACACTTTAAAAACCATAGAAGATGAAATATATTTTGATTGTGAGGACATGCCTTGTTAGATAGTTATTGATCAAACTTTACCACTATTCATACAAGTTCAAGTCAAAACTAGCATAGTAAAGAGAGTTCTAGTCGACAGTGGTTCTGAACTTAATATATGTAATATTACATTCTTACACACCATGGGCATGGACATGGCATCCATGAAAAAATCATATAAGAAAATTTTAGGGATTAATGATATACCATGATAGATATTGGGCACCATTGCTTTAGATATCATCGTAAGACCCAAAACCCTCTCTACGCAGTTCCAAGTCATGCCAAGTCCAATACATTATAATCTTTTACTCAGATGACCCTGTATACATGATATGGTGGCAGTTCCTTCTACTCTTCATCAATGTGTTAAGTTTCTCCATGAAGGATACCATACACATGTCTAGTAGACAACTGCCCATTTAGCTATTATCAAACTACAAAGTCATCTTTAACTATTTTTCCATATGGGATACCTCATATCATAGTTCAGCCACCACCTCATTACATTTCTCTTAATCAAATACATAAATATGAGGTTGTAGAGACTATCACTTCTTATACTCATCCACTTATAGTTGTGCACTCAGTTATAGATATTTATCAAATCATAGTAGCTTTAGCCATTCCATCTACTCTATTAGTCATGATTCCTACACTTGCTACAATTATATATTAACCAACAATAATTTTAGTTATACTAGTTGATTCTATAGATACAATTACTCCATTAATTATAAACACCCTTAGAACACCATTATCTTTTACTACTATAGTTTATGAGACTCCCATATCACATTTACCCCTTTTGGTAAATTTTGAGTTACCATATATACATGACGTTGATACAAATTCCTAGTCTTCTTCAGATGATGATATAACACCCACACTCATAGATGACTATTTATGTGGATGGATCTTTACACCAGTTAGCTCAGGAGAATATTGAAATGACTCTAGATCCCTTGTTATACATCCTACATCACTCTTAACATCTCTCACTACACTCTTAGGATATACTCCACATTCATGTCCATAGATAGATCACTTGGAACATACAGTTCACATGGTTACCTCTATAGATATAGAGCCAGTCATTTAGATTCAAGGAGGCATCACACAACTTCAGTGACAAATTATGTTTTAGATCTTAATTTATCATGGATTAATCATATTACTTACAGTATGAAATAGATATATTAGTAGATTATCATAGTAAGATGGTCACCCATTTTGTCTTTTTCATAAAATCACAAGCCAAGATACAAACTCATGTACATTTTTACAAAAGAGATTGGATAAACTATAAGTTTAGGGTATTATTTAGATTATAGTACCACTAACACCAGCTTCTTCACTTCCACTAAATCAATCTACTACCAGAGCGAAATGTCCTAGAGGAGAATCAATATCTCCACCACTAGAGCAACCTTCAATTCGCCTTTAGTAGGATGACACCATTTACATAGCTTTTATAGCATATGATAATACTTATGATTATGATGATGATATAGATGCATTTAATGATGGACACAATCCCTTCCTCCTTATTCATCTCTAGAAAGCTCAATCCTTGGACCCTTTATCCCATCTAGCCTAGCCTTTTATTCATATGCTTGTATATAATTTTCTTATGCTTACTTGTACATAGTTTACTAGTATTTCTTGTACATAGTTTATTATGTTTGATTGTACATAGATTTAAAATATATTTGAGGCATCCATCACCAGCATAGAGAGTTCACACACCTCCATAGATTTAGGATTCTAGATAGCTTTTAGCTAAATTGTTGACACACAAGGTAGTATTATTGAGATCTCATGCATCTAATCATAGAGAACATGTTTAGATAACTTCTCCTACTACTAGATGGGTCCTTAAGATCCATAAATTTTCATCCACTTATCAAAGTTATAGGGGGACCCCATAGTTGGTTTCTACTTTAGATATTTCAAAGTATTTACAACATATACAACTTTCAGAGCCATAGTCTTAGCATTTCTGTCGTGCTTCATGATCACACATGATTCCTCTCCTTGATATAGGACACCATGATAGGGACTCTCTCATGAGACTCATCAATTAGAATCCTCATTTACCCACATACCTATACATAGTTTATTATTCTTGACTGTACATATCTCATTTCAAAAAATTTAAAAATATTACAAAATCTCAAAATACAAAAATATTCAAATATGTCAAAACATCAAAAACATTTGATTGTATGCATCATCCATGATTTACACTTCTACTACAATTCTAGACTTATATTTATTGTTCTATACTATTTTTTATCACTTATTTTCATTACCATGCTTCACTTGATCTTCTTTGAGTGTGTATAATGACATACAACTCTTTAATTGCTTCACTCTACCCATTGAGGGGACATCCTACTTCTACATCGAGATGCACACTGATATATATACTCATTGGGGGCATAGTCTACATGAATACACATCTAGGATATGTCATTCCTACACCACACACTCTAGTTATCATGTTTATGTACATTATTTACTATCTTACATAGATTACTATATCGACACTCACTAGTATATAACACTTGTGTATTTCTTAGAATATACCTAGTTTTGTACTAACATGTCTTGCATACTTTCCCTCTTTCTTTGATTAGTTAGATGTGATTATATTTATAGTCATTGCATGCTTTCCTTTATTTATTTTCATATCTATATATGATTGCATTTATTAATTCCTGATTGTCTCTTGCATGTGCCTTAGGATATTTGCCAATGTCTTTTGCTTCTATGTCTTATGTGTGCCTTAGGACATTTTCCAATGTTCTATTCCTATAATCTTCTATGTGATTATGGATTACACATCATCTTTGCTTATTTCAATTATATTTGTGTGTGGAATTTAAACATGCCTTGTATGCTTGCCTTCTAGTATGAGTACCATGTGCCCATGTTCCTTTTTTGTGTGGCACCTTGGCCACCCTTGTATGTTTCTTGCTTCTTGCTTTGTGTGCTTGTTTGCTTGTTTACTTCTCATTGTTTATAATTCTATGATCCACATCATGCATTTATCTTTATTTTTTGGATGCCATGATGGACATCATGCTCCATCCCTCTAACTAACAACTAAAATTTTTAGTTTCAAATCAGTACATTACACATGTTATTACATTGTTATATCTATCTAGGAATGCCCATATTAATCTAATAGTCTCCATTAAAAACCATGTAATATCTTGAGATATCTTTTTGATTATCATTACTATACCATGTATCTTTGAAACATAACACACTTGTAGGGATCTTTCTTCTGAGGGTAGTCATTATAGGGTCTTCATTCCTACCTTCAGAAGAGGGAGCAACAAATAGGAGTTTTGTCACAAATATCAAAGCTCCTAATAGTAAAAAATGTAGCATTCAACACACCCACAATAATAACTAGACATCAAAATAGTCAGAACATACTAGGTAGATGGTGAGAATATCAGAACAGTTACTAGATTTAGCCTAGGATAATAGCACCCAACCTAGACTATAGCACTAGTGCCACTAGTGTCCACTTTTGTTGCTCCTATCTAAACACTAGAAAAACTAGAATTTCTAAAAGTAGGAAAAAATTAGGTTTAACTATATTTTTACATAGCCAAAATAGTTTATAATCAATAGTTTTTACTAAACTTTTACTCAGAGAATTAAAATATAGGGGGAATTAAGCATGGCATTATGTCTCTCACTTCCAGTTTTAGATATGATAGTTGGTATAACTTTTAGATTATAATCCATATTCCAGACACTAGGGATTAGAGGCAATGTGTGTGGAACATTTGTTTTCATTTCCTTTCTAAGTTTAACATTGCGTAGGCATTCTTAGTAGTTGCATGCCTTATTCTATCTGCAAGTGGTTGGCATCATTTTTTGGAATGGATTTCATACAAGCCTAACTTCCACATTCCTAAGTTCCTAATTTCTTGGGTGGCTTTCATATAAACCTAGTGCACTAGTTTCAGAGTGGATTTCATACAAGCCTAATCTCCATATTTTAGAGTGTCCAAGAGTGGCCCAGTTACTAACATACATTCAGCTATCCATGCCAACATTATCACATTATATTACATTCATGGGATTTAGTATCCATCTCATATGACACACATTTCATACCGATATTAGTTCATAACTTCGCTTCATGGGACAATGATGGAGCCAAATTAATAGCTAGCCTTTGTATTCTTAAGCCACCTATTCAGAGGGATTAGACACATAGCCCAAATATCTATCAACACATGCATGATCACCTAACTTCACTTAGTGGGTGATGATGGAGCCAAAGGGCCAATTTTGCATTATTTAACCACTTTTAGGGAATTGATCACTTAGCTCCACTCATAATATTACTCTTGGTATAGCATCATCCATCATTACCTAGCATCACTCAGCATCACAATAGGTTTTTTATTGGTTTGTGTACCTAGTGAGGTATATTAATTCCTTTTTCTTCCTCTCTCTCTTACCTAGATTTGTACATTCTTATTTTATATATGGTGTATCTAGTAAGAATTGATCTACTCTTTATTTTATCTTACAAATTTTCACTTCATAACATGCTCTCTCTATACACAACCAACATAACACAACTTAATGAGCTTCACCCTTATAGGTAAGTTAAATAATGCTTTCTATTTTTCTTTTATCTTAGTATTTTGATTTATTGCATCAATAGAATAAATGAGGGGAAAATGTGGTCATATAAAATGTGAAAATTGGTAACTTGAGCATGGTTAATGACACCCAACCCTTCGGTCCCTCTTGATTTCTCTCGTGACCATCATAGGCATATTTTCACTAATTCCCAATCATCATTAGCCTTCCAACCTTGATCCTAACTAAGCCAGACTCCTCTTTCCATGATAGATCCATCCCCCTAGGTCCCATCTACTTAGGAAAATAATGCCACACTAGGACTATAACCCTAGTGACACTCTTGTCTACTTAAACACTATTCTCCAAGTCTATTTTTGGCCCCAATGGTCAATTTATTTTGGTTCCCCATCCTTCTCTTGATTGGCCTAACATGAGTACATTCAACCCATGACCAATAGATCCCTATAAAATCCTATTCAAATATCATTTGGAAAGGGTTGGAAATTATCACTAAGTAAGCAAGAATACAAGTAAGACTACTCAATAAATCTTCCCTATTATATGAATATAGCTAGACAACACACAAGCTTATTCAAATCCTTACATCAACCCCTAGACACCTTAAACACATCTAGTTTAGCATTTTACATCTTCATACACACAATTGCATAAATCTCCTCAAGTGGGAGAACTATATATGGCTTGATCCCTCTTTGGAGTATTGGTATGTAGGTAGCATGACCACACAAAGACTATAGAACCACACTAAGACTATAGCATTGGTGCCACTCCTATTTACTTTTAGTGCTATTGTCCAAGTCCATTTTTGGCCCCAATAGTCAATTTTTTTGGTTCCTCATCCTTCTCCTTATCAGCCTAACATGAGTATATTCAACCCATGAACAATAGATCCATATACAATCTCATTAAAATATAATTTGGTATAACTTCTAGATTAAAATCCATGTTCTATACACTAATGATTGGGCATAATGTGCATGATACATTTGTTTTCTTTTCCTTTTCAAGTTTAACATTACCTAGGCATTATCAATAGTTGTGTGCCTTATTCCATCTGTAAGTGGTTAGCATCATTTTTGGAATGGATTTCATACAATCCTAACTTCTACATTCCTAAGTTTTGTAGTTCCCAAGTGGATTTCATACAAGCCTAGTGCACTAGTTTTAGAGTGGCTTTCATACAAGCCTAATATCCATCTTTTAGAGTGGCCAAGAGTGGCCTAGTTTCTAGCATACATTCATTTATACATGCCAACATTGTTAGATCATAGTAAATTCATGGGATTTAAGATCCATCGCATATGACACACATTTCATATTGGTATCATTTCATAGTTTCACTTCACAGGGCAATGATGGAGACAAAGGACTAGCTAGCCTTTGTATCCTTGATCCACCTAGTCAAATGGATTGGACACACAACCCAAACATCAATCAACACATGCATGATCACCTAGCTTCACTTAGTGGGTGATGATAGAGATAAAGGACTAACCTTTGCATTCTTGAGCCACTTTCAGGGAATTGAGCACTTAGCTTTGTTCATGATATTACTCTTGGTACAACATCATCTAGAATTACTCAGCATCATCCAAAATCACTAAACATCAAAATATGTTTTATATTAGTTGATGTACTCTATTAGGTGTATTTATTCCTTTCTCTTCCTCTCTCTCTTACCTAGCTTTATATGTTCTTATTTTAGATATAGTGTATCTAGTAATAACTAATCTACTCTTTGATTTTATTGAAGTTTCATACTTCAAAGTGTGTTATCTCTATACACACCCATCATAATATAGCTTCATGAGCTTCAACCTTGTAGGTAAGTTCATATACACTTTCTATTTTTCCTTTATCCTAGTGTTTCAATTTGATGTATCCTATAATAAAGAGGGGGCAAATGTAATCATATAAAATTTGAAATTGGTAACTTACATGTGGTTAATGACACCCAACCCTTATCTCCCTTTTACTTGTTTTTATGACCCTTATAGGCATCATTTTCACTAATTCCCAATCATCTATAACCTTTTCGATCTGATCCTAGCTAAGCTAAACTCCTCTTTCCATGATAGATCAATCCCCCTAGTCCTATCTACTCAGGATAGTAGCACCACACTTAGACTATAGTGCTAGTGCCACTCTTATCTACTTTTGGTGCTCTTGTCCAAGTCCATTTTTGGCCCCAACAGTCAATTTCTTCCAGCTCCCTATCATTTTCCTTGTCAACCTAATGTGAGTACATTCGACCCATGACCAACAGATACCTATAAAATCTCATTCAAATATCATTTTGAAAGGGTTACAAATTATCACTAAGAAAGAATACAAGCAATAGTACTCAAGTAATCTTCCCTATTCTCTATATACAACCAACCAACACACGTAAAATCTTATTCATATCCTTACACGAACCCCTAGACAACTCAATCACATCTATTTTAGCATTCTACATCTTCATACACATAATTGCATAAAGCACATCAAGTGGGAGATTTATATATGGCTTGATCCCTCTTTAGAGTATTGGTATGTAGGTAGCATGCCCACACAAGGGGTGTGGATTCACATCCAATGAATCTTACACACACTAACCCCCTCTCTTTCTTAAAATTAGTTAAAACATAATGGAACATAGGGTTCAAAGAGAAAATTTTCTCTATAGGGATCTCTATATACTTCTAACTACCAAAACTTTGTAGATAGGGTCACACAGACATAGTGAAAAAAACCCAAAAAACTCAGATCCTTAAGACAATAGTGTTAGAGATGGACTATAACACTGGTGCCACTCCTACCCACTTTTGGTTCACCTATCCAATCAGAAAATGAAGTTTATATCTCATTTTTTGACAGTGTCCTAGTCCTACATAATGAGTATCAGGTCCTGTCTCAGCTGTATCAGTTGATTTTTAGTTAAGTTTGATTTTATCCCTCTCATTACTATTTTTTAAAAATTCTAAATTGTAATTAATTTACATAGATTAGTAGCTCAATTATTGTCTATTTATTTACTAATTTTACTACTCAGACCCTTTAACTAAATTAGGAATAATACAATAAATATTCCCATAATTGTTAAATCAAAATCAAACTTCAATAAAGCACACTTAGCATTAAACTAGAATCTAAAATTGTCTTATATTTCTTCAAAGAGTTTACAAAGTTATTTTAGTAGAGGTTTAATATACACATTCAAGGGATACAAATCAAGAGTTTAAAGCTAGTATTTATAGGAATAAAAAAGGTAAGAGAGAGAAATTAACATTGAAGAGGTCATTAATGAGGCCAATTCCACTTATAATAACCACCACCGAAATCCTTCTCATGTCTTCTACTACATTAATGTCATTATATCTTTCTATGACATGATGGAGAATGTGAAGATCAAGACCAGTTTTGGGAATCAATCCCCACCACCGTATGAATCCTTCTCTAGCTTCTCTACATTAATGCCCTTCATTATCTTCCTCAATCATGCTTGATGTTCTTCACGTTATTAGGTAGTTACTTATGCTTAATCATTAGTGTTCTTTCTAAAATTCCTTGTGTAATCACCATTCTTCCATTACTTCTAAATCCTAAATATAGATCTATTATGGATGAAAACCAATCACCTTATTGGTTTTCATATACTCATGATTGAAAATGAAGATCCTTAGGCTAGGGCCTCTTGATTATGAATGAGATGTAAAACCTACATCTAAAAGATCTCAAAAACCTTTATAGGGCTTTAATGGTATTATATGACTTTGTAGGGTCTACTCCTAGTACTTAGATAACGTTTGATCCTTCATTTACGTATCCTACTTGCTCAAGGTGTAAAAATCCTTCATCTAATGTGTCTACCTTCATTTCATCCTCTTGAGACATTTACCCTAGATCAACTTAAGTTGAATTCATTCTCCATTGGAAGTCCTTAGATTTTGACTTTTGATATCGACCATTGATCTTGATTTGAGATTCTTATATTGTGCTAACTATTAAATTATCATTTATGCTACAAGATCCTACTATCAATCCTTTAAATCCTTGAACTCATGCACACCATAGATCTACTTCTATACAAATGAACATGAGTCATTGATCTTTTATTAGTCTAGTGTGGTTGAGACACTTGGTAGCTTCTCATTTGTCTTTGAGACTCACTAACTTGTTGACACATTACTAATCATTAGATCTTATTTATATGATTGTATGTGCACCATCAATTTTCCTAGACCCACTCGTAGTTTTAGTCATCATGCACTATTGGATCTTTGTTCAATTACCCAATGTCTTGAAACTTATTATCAATGTGTTTATGCTAACCTTTTGACTTGATGCTCACCATTGATCTTTGATGCATGATCAAAAGCATGCCGTTGGATCTTCAGGGCCCTTCAACTCTATTAGATTACCACTCACCATTAGATTTTATCTTAGATCCTGATATTTGGACATTTGTTAACTTCATGTTCAACCTAGGAACATTTGAATTTAAATATCTATTTTCCACAGTTTTAACTTGACATCCCCATGCATGTCTTACTTTGCAAGTCTAACTTTTAAGCTTTATATCTTGAGATGGAAAATACATCAAGATATGAAATTTATAGATCATTATTTAAGCATGAAGGACTTTATGTCCATGTGATCTTTTGGCTTGATAGGCTTCTTGAGCAGACTTATAAAATGCATAATCAAGTTGACTAGCCCATTTGTCTATGATGTACGATGATGGTCTAGGTCTTCAAATCTTTTAATTAAATTATTTCTTGATCTTTCAAAGATTTCATGAGTCTTTGAGGCCTATGTAAACTCATTCCATGATATTGTCTGCATTAATCACCTTGAGAACTTGCTTCCTCAAAATTTGACAAATTACACTTTAAGTTTACTTAAACTATTTTAAAATATTTTTAAGCTACATGTGATATTTGGACCACTCATTCCATCCATAACTATATTCAACTCATCCATATAGGTAAAATCTTTGGTATATGGGCCAAATTAGCCAACATTTATAGCAACTCAACTGGTTTGACTAGTTTATTGGTCATGAAACCTAAAATTTGATCAAGTTAGCTCGTGATGACTAGACAAATGAATTATTTCTTACAAAAGGATTTTTCCTAACTCCTATAAACACTTTTAAGTAATGAGACACACAAAAATGATAATAAATAAATAAAAACACAGCAAACAATAGAAAAAACCTTAAATAGAGAAATGTACAAGAGCACTAAGAGGTAAAAATAGACCTGTCTACCTATGACAAAGATCATGAGATAATGATAGTAGCAAAATTTAAGATACCTCCCATTGATATAGATGGTAAGTCACTCTCCATTCAACCTATCAAGTTCAAAGGAAATCTTGTAACCTATGATAACATAAAGCCCACTCCAAAGGCTATTAAAATTGGAGTGATTTCCTAGTTTTGCATAGTAACTCATCCCATTTTAGGACTATATCACCTTGTTGCAATGTCTTTAAGGAATCTCTATTTTTAAATAACCTCTTTACTTGGTGATGATTATAGAAAATAATGTGTATATAAGTTTCCCTTGTCTCCTCTAATTTCCTTAGCTCATTCAACCTTATTTGCATGGCATCATCCTCTAGGAACTCAAGTTGATGTGTAAGATCTAATGCAGGAAGTTCAAGTGAGATAGGAAGTTTGTCTTCTTTCACATAGACAAGAAGGTATGGGGAGTATCCAATATATTTTTTAGTTGTCACTCTATCTACCCATAGGGTGGTCCTTAGTCTAGTATTCCACTCCCTCTGACCATCTTCCATAGTTCTCTTGATAATCCCCAACAAATTTTTATTTGTGGACTTTGGTATTACATTACCCTGTGGGTAATAGTTTGAGGATGACTTGAGATAAATTACACATGAAATATCCTAGTCACATACTTTTTTAATTTTGAATGTCAATGCATTACCAGAAATTATTATAGAAGGGACACCAAATCTGGTCACAAGGCTATCATAAAAGTCCAAAACATAATCTTCATTAGCTTCAATAAGGGTAGTTGCTTTAACCCACCTTGTAAATTAGTTTGCATATGTTATGATCCATTTATGTAATTTTACTGAAGGGGGTGTATCATTCCTATGAAATATAAGCCCCATTATATGAAAGGTTGTTCTACTTGTATGGGTTGTAAGGGAAGGGCAACCAGTTTCTACTTGAAAAAAAACATTTCACATTTTTGGCATTTATTTACCCAAGAGTGTGCATCTCTAAACATTATGGGCCAAAAGTACCCATATCTAATAATATTAGAGGTTATGGTCTTGGCATCAAGTTTTCCACCATCTGGACCATCATGGAATTGCTCAAACAACTTGTCTATTTGGCATGATTTCACACACCTTAAAAGTATGCCTCTTATGTCTTTCTTGAAAATTAATCCATATATCAGGACATAAGGTATAATTTTTAGCCTAAGGTTCCTTCTCTTGGCTCTATCTAGTTCCATAGGACACTAGCCTAACTCAATAAATCTAGGTATATCATGTGTCCAACTGAAAGGTGTGTTGTCTGCAATTGCCTATTGGCTATCATGGACTGCCAACACTTGGTCTTTACCTTATTTTAACTCTACTTCAAGGTGATCACTTAAACCTCTTCCAATTACAAGATTTTTAACTCTAACCCCAAGGTCATACTTCATATATTTTATCACCCGACTAGCTCTTTTCTCATTGAGGTCTCTATTAAGTATAAACTCTTTAACACTTGGGTGTAGCACCATGAGTATGATCTTACTATTGGAAACCATGTGCCTAAATTGATTAAAACCTCTTACTAATACAAGCACATATTTATATAAAAAGCTATATCTATCCTCATACTGCTCTAAGGCTCAACTGAAGAAATCAATAGGTTATTCCAAGCCTTGCTCATTTTGTTGCATCAACATGGCAAAGATTACATCGAATGTAGAGAAGGCATACAAGTAGAATTCTCTGTTAAAGTCAAGATTAAGAAGTAAACTCCTCTTACCTTATTTGGTCCATGTAAACTCCTTACCTTTTTTTAACATGTGTGTAAGAGGCTTGACTAGATCTACAAATCTTGGGATAAACCTTGTGATCTAAAAATTTGACTCAAGAGAGGATGATTAGTATGGTGTTAGTTCTAAAATGAAAACAAAATGAAATAAATAGACTAATGACATAACATCTCTATGCCTAGACACTAGGGAGAGCTTTGTTGATGAAAATTGCATTGTTTCTAACACCAACAATGGAAAGTTTTAAGAATGTGGGACTTGCAACCTAAAACAACCTCTATATTTTAAAGAAGTTAGCTCTTATTTATATCAAGTGTATAATGGGAAAAGGGATAGGAATTAAATAAAAACACAAGTGCAACTAGAGAAACTCTAACTATGGCAATGCACCTAAGTTTAATTTGACCCATAATTCTAAGCACAGTGAAGCTATATGTAAGATTCAATTACATTAAAGAGCAAACAAGGCATGATTAATGTAAAAGATGAAAACAATAGAAAAAAGGCTCACAACTTAGACTACTTTTACAGTGACATAGAGAATATCAACAAAGGCATAGAATTTAGTATTCTCATTAATTTTTAGTTACATAAAAGGCATAGAAACATGCATAGTTATAAAAACTTTCTAACTCAAGAAAATAGAACAAATGCAAATAATATCCCTGATCACAGCTAAAAAAGTATAAAAAATCTTGACAATAATCTCTTGCAAAAAATTCTCTCTATCTTCTGATAATGATTTTGGTGATCTCTGCACCCCTATTTATAGCATTGGATTAACTCTAGATTGTCTAAATGTTCCCAATCCAATGGCCTAACTAAACTCTAATTGAATTGGAAGTGTTTAACACAAGATATTTCTTAGATCTAAAATGTTTTGTCTTCCAACAAATTCATTGGCTAAAATAGATACCCAGGACACTTCCCACTTTCAAACATTAGAAAATGTCCTTAAGATGTTCTTGATATCATCCATCTCAGATGACTAGGCAGGGACAATTTCTTTAGTAGGCAGTTGAGGATATTTATACATAGACATAGGTGGGGCTATGGAATTAGGGACCTCTTGAGGCAATGGCAAGGTAATCTCTAGAAACATGGGCATGGGAGGCCTTGGGGGCAATTGTCTAGCATCTATTAAATTATTTTTAGCTCTGACTGCATAGTCATAAGCCTCTGGTAGAGTCTGACCTCCAAGTGGTTGAACCATGACTGATATATCTGAATTTAAAGCCTTAAGATAAAACACTATAGCCATACCTGGTAATGGTCTTGCTATAGCAGGGATTCTTTCCCAAGTCCTTTGAAATCTTGAATTGAAGTCAGTCATTGCTTCTTGTGGTGCCCTTTTTATAGTAATCAATTGTTGCAATAGAGAGGATTTATCACCTTTTTCCTCAAATCTTTCAAAGAAAATATCTCCAAGTTGATCCCATGTAGATATTGTATTTGGGGTCAAAGATCTATACCATTCTAGAGCCTTTCCTTTAAAAGAAGCTACTAATAGTCTTATGGCAACATTTTTTTGTGTGACCACATGTATAGCACATACATCAGACACATCCTAAAGATGTTATTTAGGTGTTTTGAAATCTTTCCCATTGAATTTGGGCAGAGCCTTCAAGGCATTTACTAGAATAAGGTCCCAAGTGGTTGGTGGTATTGGTAGGATCAAAAGACTGCCAGTGTTCCAACTTGCATAGTTCCTTGGGGGTATAGGAGCTCCCATATTTACTCTTGGTATTGGTATAAACTGATTGACTCTTCATCTTAGACTAGTTACCAATGGTGGAAAAAGAATACCTAGATTTACAGTAGATTGAGATCTTGTTACTGGTCCACAACTGTGACTCCTTGTAGCTCTCTGGTTCATATGGTCTTGAAAGAAACTTCAAGATGGTGTTCCACCGGGCATGCCAAAAACTATTGATGATTAAAATTTCACTATTTATAACACCAACAATGAAAAGTTTTAGGAATGTGGGACTTGCAACCTGAAACAACCTCTAAATTTTAAAGAAGCTAGCTCTTCTTTATATCAAGTGTATAATAGGAAAAGGGATAGGAATTAAATAGAAACACAAGTGCAACTAAATAAAATCTAACTATGGTGGTGTGCCTAAGTTTAATTTGACCCTTAATTCTAAGCATATTGAAGCTATATGTAAGATTCAATTACATTAAAGAGCAAACAAGGCATGATTAATGTAAAAGATGAAAATAATAGAAACAGAGGGTCACAACTTAGACTACTTTTGTAGTGACACAAAGAATATCAACAAAGGGAAAAAATTTAATATTCTCATTAATTTTTACTTACATAAAAGGCACAGAAACATGCACAATTATAAAAACTTTCTAACTCAAGAAAATAGAACAAAGGCAAATGATATCCCTGATCATAGCTAAAAAAGTCTAAAAACTCTTGATAATAATCTCTTATAGAAAATTCTCTCTATCTTTTGATGATAATTCTAGTGATATCTGCACCCTTATTTATAGCATTGGATTATCTCTAGATTGTCTACACATTCCCAATCCAACTGCCTAACTGAACTGGAAGTGTCTAACATAGGATATTTCTTGGATCTGAAACGTTCTGTCTTCCTACAAGTTTATTGGTTGAAATAGATACCAAGGATGCTTCCCAATTTCAAATGGGAGAGGACACGTGGTTGATTCCCTTACTCTACTTGAAAACCTTCCTATTATTTAGGAGGCACCAAAAAATGACACTTGGCATGTTTCACAACACTTATTGAAGACACACCTATACTCTTTATTGTGTCTGTGCTTAGGAGTGTTCCATCTTTGACATTTATCAT
This sequence comes from Torreya grandis, assembly GCA_037957365.1. Taxonomy (NCBI): domain Eukaryota; kingdom Viridiplantae; phylum Streptophyta; class Pinopsida; order Cupressales; family Taxaceae; genus Torreya; species Torreya grandis. The sequence continues at coordinate 272,072 of JARHVA010004028.1, read as the reverse complement.
TGTCCACTTCTCAAAAAATTTAACAACTTATAACAATTGGGACCCACAACACTTCTCACCTAAGCAACTTCAAAAAAGGAGCAGAGATAGGTGGCACTTTCTGCACATCTTTAACAAGGGACATGTGGTAGTCTCTACTACTTTTAGCTATCTTTTGAGAATCCTAAGGAAGGTGACACTTGTTAGTCTCCACATCACTCTATCTATACTATAGAAACATTCAGGCCTCATTTCATATTTACACAGATGGCAACACTTGGCAACTTTTGCTTGCCTTAAAAATAAACTCGGGACCCACCACAATCTTTACTTATCTATGAAATAAAGTGAAGATATTTCAGATGTTGACACGTGATGGCTTCCATTTTCTTCATCTAGGGATATGTGGTGGCTTCTATTGATTTTAGAAAATCATATTGAAACCTTCCATAGTTTCCACTTGGAACCTTCTACTTGATGCTGATAAAAGCTTATTGAAAAGAAGCTTTGAAAACATATAAGAAACATGAGATGTAGATGCTAACACTTGTTGTGCTCTGCTGAGTTACTATGGGACACATGGCACGTTCTGACCAACTTATAGAAATTATGAAATGTGCTTTAGTTGATAACACTTGGCATCTTTTACATGATTTTGACACTTAGACAAAATTGAGGTGAAAAGAAATTTGAGCCCGCGCTATGAGTCAAAAACTTCACTGTCTCAAACCAAAGTGTGTAGGGATAAAAATCTAGATCGCGCAACTGAAAATCAAAATAAAATGTAGAGTATTTTTCACTCTACAGTTATTGGTGACCCCAAATACTTTTGAGCCTACTCAAAAAATATCCACAACTCCCGCATGATCAAAATGACAAAGAATCACAGCTTTAGTAAGGTTGTCTGATAAGTAAATCACTCATCATTAGATAATTCTTACTTATTTTGTAATTCATGAAAGACTAAATCAAGATTGATAATATCTTTGTGTGAAAAATTCTACAAAATCTGAACTGTAGCCTTCAATTTAAATTCAAGCTAGGAAACAAGAATCAAAATATCTTCTACTTCAGGTACTGATGAATCATCCCTTAAATCCTAAAAAACTACCTGGTCATTCTGCTTGGCTAACAACAAAGGTTTAATTTCATCAATCATCAACATAGTGTTTTTATCAAGAAAAGGGGAAGGAAGACCTAATTGCACTAGATCTTTGATGTGTTGTTTCATGTCTTATATTCCTTCTTTCATCACATCTAAAAGCTCTCTGTAATTGATTGATGTGGAGTTGTAATTGAGAACTTCATTCACTCTTTTAGCAACGATCATTCTATCATTAATCCCTACTACTGACAATGTTCCATCAGTTACATCATATAACTTTTGCAGTAGCATTTGAGAGTCAAACACTCTCATAGAGATAGTAGACAGAGTGTCTTCTACTGATGTCTCCACCTTTTTGCACAATTTTTGTACATTTATTAGAAATGTTAGAGAAGGTCTGAGCTGAATAATCTCTTGAGAGATTATTTTCCATATTGATTCATAAAGCTTCTTCACCAAATTTAACACTGCTACATTCTTTGTCCTATTAGCCAACTCAAGTTTCAATTATTCTACCCTTTGTCACTTAGCTTGAAGTTGGGCCTATATAGCTATGATATTATTTTGCTCATTCAGCAACTTCTATTGAAGTTGAGCAACCTGTAGTAGGCTTTCCTCACATTTTTCTTAAAATGCTGCCTTTTCTTGCCTTAAGGTTGTCACTGAATCCTTCACCTGCATTAGCCCTACTTTCAAAGAATCATTTTGGGCCTAGATATCCTAGTGAATCTGAAGAGAAATAATATCTTACAACTATTTATTAAGACTCTCTATTTCAATATTCTTAGTATTGATCTCTATGGTCAAATTGCTATAGTTTGTCTTTCTTTGGCTAGAATAGCCTCCATTTTTTATAGCTTCTTTGATATTTTCAAACAATCTTCAGCTACTACAAAAGTAGATTCATTTAGAATTTTGATGCTATCTTGTGGTCTGAAAAGGGACATGTATATACCCACTGCATTCATTGTGTAATCTTTTGGTTGCATCTACTCATTTGGCTTGACTATATTTGGTGACAAATGGGTCACTGTTAGTTGCTACTGGATTGGGTCAAATTGTGACCTCAAATGTGGTGTAGCTAGGGATTTATTATCTTTGATTCTCTTTTTATCCATTCATACTTCCCTTGCCTTCCTAACAACATCTGCTTGAGTTTATAAGGTAGAAGGAGAGGCAATGTGCCCACCCGCAAAAGGATAACCTTGTGATAAGCCATATGGAATAGCCAAATGTTGGCTATGGGAAATCTAAGGAGGTAATTTCTTGGGAATAAAGGGGGAAAAGTGAGGCAATGATATAGCCTAAGTCTAGATAGATGGGGTAAAATGAGAAATGGGCACAGTGGAGGTGGCAAGGGATGTCATTTGGCTAGATGGAATCATCACCCCTATAAGAGAAGAAAGAGATTGAGAAGGAGGAGGAGAAAAAATACTTACATGAAGAGCAACCAAAGTACTCTGTGATTGGTGTTGTGAGGGTTCTACCCTCTCCTCTGAATCTAGTTAGAACCTTAGCCTCTTATGTTTCCTTGGTGTTTCTTCTTCTGGCTATGCTCCCTTCTCTTCAACATTTACCACTTCTACTAGTGGTGCTTGTGTAGAACTAGGAACTCCAAGGACTGATGCTAATGGAGAAGCTTTTGGTGGTGAAGATACCACACTCTTTTTTTTTTTGATGGTACTAAGAGATTGGGGCCAAATAGTTATAGTGACTGCCACTGAAGTTTGCACTGTGGCCTATGATGTTTGACTGGATTCTACTCTAGATTCTGGATCTCCACCCTATATCTATAAATTTCTTGTATCAGGGCTAGACATAGGAGACAGATGACATTTATCCTAGAGTTCCTCCCATTTCTCATCTGAATCCACATTTCAAAAGAGTGGGTTGTCTCACAAATCTCTTGCCTCTATTTCCAATAGGCTTCTATTTTTTTAGTGTTCCAGTCTGTATTCTTTAATTCTCTTCTTAAACCAAAATTCATTCTAATTTTATAGTCAAAATCCCTTTACTTAACATAAAAATTTCCCATGGTCTATCTTGTTGAAGAGGCAAATCCGTCAATTCAACATAAAACTCAGGAATATCTTCCCTAGGATTTTCCTATTTTCCCAAAAGGGGTGGCCCTCATGTGTAATTCTAGCAGCAACCCTATTAGTCCTGATTCATGAAGTTATGAAACCATTTGGGTCATATACCCATTTATATTTAATTAGAAAGAAACCCAGGAAGGCTAGCTTTCTAAGCAACACGATCTCAGCATCTCTGGCCTCTAGTGCCATGTTGTTTGTCACCCATGGAACATCATACATTTTCCTCTTCTTCTTCCTAGAGCCATATTCATTATCTACCATAGACACCTACCTAGTGACCTCTAAGAATGCTAACCTAAGGGTCAAAATCTTAGGTAGCAACACTAGTTCCCCACTAAAACCATGGACTCTAATAATAGTATGATGGGATCCAAAAAGTAATCACAAGGAATAGGGCAATTGGTCATAAGGTTTGAGACACTTGGAAATAGTTTATTTACAACTGGTTCTGGGCTTAGATGATAAAAAATAGGGGCAACAAAAAGTTCCCAGAATTTGTATGGATTACTAGTTTTATACAAGATATGTGTCCATGTAGACACAGGAGTGGTCCTATGTAGACCAAAGTTTGGGTCATACATGTTTAGATGCATGTGCTAGGAAAAGATGCCAAAATTTTGATACAACATAAGGTGAAATAGATAAGAGGAATACCTATAAATACCTTTAGATCTAAACTGGTCAAGTTGTTCCACCATTGAATATGTAACCTACTTAGAGAAATCAAGCTGATACTCCTGTGTCTTGTCAACAATTTTCAATCTGAAGAGGATAGCCATTTTTTCTTCATAAATTGTTATATCATCTTTCATTCTAAAAATGAAAGCCATCATAGAAAGTGCATCTTAACTAGCTTGTGTAAATTGTGCTCTTGTTGTTGGTAGTGTCGGCATAGTTATATCATCATTACCTAATTGTAGCTCTAATTTTAGAAACCTCAATTGAGTATTTATGTTTGCCCACATTTTTTGCATCTTAGCAATGGTGGGAAATGTGGCTGTCTTGTCATGGTACAAGGCCAACATGTCTCTGATAGCCTTTGGTGTAATTTGCATTGTGAATGGACCCTATTGTATGGTTTGTGCTCTTAATATTGGTAGTGTCATCACAGTTGTATCATCATTGCCTAATTGCATCTCTGATTTTAGAAACCTTAATTGAGTATTGACATTTGCCCATGTTTTTTGCATATTGGCAATGGTGGGAAATGTGGTTGTCTTGTCGTGGTACAGGACCAACATGTCTTTAATAGCCTTTGGTGTAATTTGCACTATGAATGGACCCTATTGTATGGTATTTAAAGGCACATGAAATAATCTAGCATATATTTCATCCAAATCAAGGCATGGATGCACACCTGGGACAATGAATTGTGCCAGTTGGGAAGTCCATATCCTCATTGCGAATGTCTCGTATTGTCCAACCTTGGCCCTTTGAAGACACCTTTGGTGTGCCCTTTCTCTAAGAGTTTTGCTATTATTTCTTTGAATAATTGGGTCCATGATTCCATCTTCATAATCTTTTACCTTTGATGGGTCATTTGCTTGACCAACTTCAGGGACTCTAGTTAGTGGGTAGGTCTTTAATGGTTGTGCAGGGGATAAAGCATATGATTTTCTTGTAAGAAACTTATCAAGGGATTCATAAATCCTAGACCCTTATTGTGAAGACTGTGCTCCCTCCATATCTATATCTATTCTTGAAAATAATGAACTATGGTATCAGGTATGAAGCTTTTACAATAAGGAAACACTTTCACTTAAGTAGGTTTGCTATGAGCTGAAAATGCAAGTAACAAGGGTTTTCTATCAAACATAGGAATGTTTGAGACACTGTAAGATTTAACTCTTGTTATGAGGTATTTATTGACTCATCAATTTTCAAAATGGCATTAAACCTAGATAACTGTTAGCAAATATTACTAAATATTCATGGGACAATGAGTTAGACACATCATGAAAGTGGTTGTGCAAGGTACCTTGGGGAATTTAAGGATTTGGGAGATATTTAATGTGTCAAGAGTTTTTAAAATTTTTAAAAAGGCTTTGAGCTATGGCTATGTGTTTAAAGAACACTTATTTAAAAGAAAGAGTAGGAAAGAAAATAGGAAAACAAAGCAACTAAGAAAGGGAAACTATCTAACTATAATACATTAGAGACACAGCTTAACTAAAATCTTTCAAGTAGATCCCATTCATAGGAATCTCTTCAGGTTTGCCTTCCATTGTTTCTAGCTCAAATGAATTTTTCTATTTACATGCACAAATTTTATAGGGGCCAGTCCATAATGCTTCAAATTTAGTATGTTGACTTGGCTTGGCGGCTCTTTCATCCCATTTCAAAACAGTTGAGCCTACTTCAAAATGAGGATTTGAAGTCCTTTTATCAAAGTAGTCTTTAATTATTTTCTGATGATTTATTAATGAATCATGTGCCGCATCCATTTTTTCTTGAACTTCTACAGGTTCAACAAGTTTAACCTACATGGGGCCATTTTCCTTAATTTCAATCTATTTTATCAGTTGGAGAGCAGGAATTTCCAAGCTTAGAGGTATTACGGTAGGCTTGCCATAGACTATTTCATATGGGGACATTTTCATCACCTGCTTAGGTGTAATTCTATCAACCCACAGTGTTATATTTAGCATTTTATGCCACTCTTTGTGATGATCAACCCCTATTCTCTTGATAAGTCTATTCATGTTCTTATTAGTTGATTCTGCCAAATTATTACCCTGAGGGTAATAATTAGAGGAATTTTTTAGATATATTCCATGTTTTAATGCAAATTCAGATACTTTAGACCCTAAAAATGCTTTAACATTATCTAAAATTATAATGTGGGGAGCCCCAAAGTGAGTAGTGATACTCCTTAGAAAGTCTAGGATCACATTTTCTGTTGCTTTTTTAAGTGGCACTGCCTCAGTCCATCTAGTGAAATAATCTGTGGTAGTTAAAATCCATTTGTGACCCATACTAGACACTAGATTTATCATTACAATGAAGTCAAGACCCCATTGAGCAAAAGGTTCATCAACAATTATAGGACTAAGAGGCATTGCTGCATTTCTTCTCATCCCCACATAATATTAACAAGATTGACATTTTTTAACTAGTTGATAATAGTCTATAAATAAAGTAGGCCGAAAATAACCTACCTCACTTATCTTGATGGCTGTGGTCTTTGTAGAAAAATGTCCACCTGAGACTCCATGATGCATTTCATGTAGTGTTTTCTTAGCCTCATCTTTCTCTATGCATCTTAAAAGTTTTCCATCAAAATTTCTTCTGAAAATAACTTGTTCAATTAAAAAAAATGGACTCCTTGCATCCTATAGTATATCTTCTTGTTTTGAGGGAGTTCTCTTGGGTAAATCCCATATTTCATAAAATGAATCCTGTTTGTAAGCCAGGAGTTCTAATCAACCTCTTGTATCTTCAATACAATTTCCTTTTCTATTTCTGAATCTGTTTCTTCAGGTATCATCTTTTCAAGCTCTTGAGTCATGTATTGGCACAACCCTCTACCTCTGACTTAGTGGTTTTGACCTCTACATCATATTCAAAGATCTTTGTTATCTATTTTGCTCTTTTTTCAATAATTTCACCCTCCATAATGTATTCTCTAACACTTGGGTAAGCCACAAGTATCAGAATCTTACTTCTTGATACTATATGCCTAATTTTCTTGAGGGCTTTTACCATAGCATATGCTTGTTTCTCTACAAATTTGTATCTAGTTTCATATTCCCTAAGAGTCCTTGAGAAAAAGGTTATTGGATGCTCTCCCTCATTTCTTTCATCTTTCTATGTTAGAATAGTAGCAATATTGAGCTCTCTTCCATAGACATACATTATAAAATGCTTAGAAAAGTCTAGGTTTCTAAGTATTGAGGCTATTGAAATTTATTTCTTGACCTCTTCAAAGTCTTGCCTTCCTTTTGTAGTCCACTTGAAAACTAGGTCTTTTTTTGAAAAGAGTGTCACTAGTCTTACTAAGCCTGCAAAGTCAGATATGAACCGACTGACAAAATTAATCTTCCCCAAGAAAGATTGAATTACTTTCTTATTTACTGGTAAGGGCAAGTTTATTATGGCTACAACTCTCTTTGGATCTATAGAAACTCCTTATTTAGATACTATATGTCCTAATAATTTGCCTTGAGGTACAACAAAGATATATTTCTTAGGATTCAGGGATATTCCAAATTCTTGACATTTCTTAAAAATAGATTTTAAATGATCAAAATGATCAACAACATTCTTATAAAAAATAGTAAGATCATCAAGATAAATCTAGATGATTTTATTTATGAGTTCCCAAAATGCTACATCCATATCTCTTTGAAAATTGGCTCGTACATTTGACAGGCCAAATGGCATCTTAGCATATGAAAATGTTCCCCATTTAGGAGTAAAAGCAGTCTTGTATTGGTCTTCATCAACAACCAAATCTAATTATATCTAGAGAAACTATCTAGTAATAAAAATCTCTCTGATCCAACCACAGTCTATAAAATGTGTTCCATATATGGCAAGGGATAGTGATATTTTAGAGATGCTCTATTCAAGTCTCTGAAATCTACACAGAGTCTTATGACACCATTCTTTTTCCTAACTGGTACTAGATTTGATACCCAGGTTGAGTGCTTGATTAGAAAAATTATTTTAGAATCTAAAAGTTTTTGCAACTCATCCACCATTAGAGATTCAATCCTTGGATTTACTGGACTCTACTTCTATCTGTCTGGCTTAGATCCTTCAGTCAGTTCTATTGTGTGCTAAATGATATATCTATTATATCCATGAAGGTCTTCATAGCTCTAGGCTATGACTCTGTCATATCTTTTGCATAGGTTAATTAGTCTTTCCCTCTCTTCTTGAGTTGTAGAATTTCCAATTTTTAATTTTCTCCCTTCACTCACCTCTATTTTAGAATAATCTACTTTGTTTACTTGGAACCTTTTCTTCTCTAGGCCTACATCTTCTAGATCAAATAGGTTTTCTAAAGTGATTAAACCTTTGGGAAGCTAATTATTCTTTAATTATATAATTTGATCTCCATATGCCTCTTCAATTTTTGGTTGCAATTGATCAGCAAATTCCCCTGATTGTTGTAAGAATGAGAGTACCTAAGAATCATTTTTAAATACTTGCCAACTCTCATCATTGTCTAGGATAGTTGGCCTTACTATAACTTTTACCGACTCATTGTTAACTAATAGGCCAGTTTCTAGATCAAACTATGAGCCAATCTATGCCATCCTATTAGCTTCAAAATTTTGGGTTCTAGGAACTACTTCAATATTGAAAGCTTCAAAATCTCCTATTAAGTCCTAAATTTTGTGTCTATAGGATCTCATCCTTACATTTTTGTCTATTGCCTTTTCCCTAATTTGCTTTACCACTAATTTTGAATGTCCTTTTACTATTAAATTTTTTATTCCCTTTTTCTTGGCCAAAATGAGCCCATGTACTAAGGATTCATATTCAACATCATTATTAGTACAAGCAAATTGGAAATGAATAGCTCTCAAAATTTTCTCCCCACTTGGAGCAACAAGACAAATTCCTACTCCAACACCACTTTTACTTCTAGCCCCATCAAAATTTAAGGTCTAGATTTCTGAATCTTTTTCATATTCTTGAGTAGTTGGCATTTCTTCCCTCAAAACATTTGGGATTTCATGGTCTTCATCAAAAATGACATAAGTGCCCAGACCATTAGAGTCATTATTTTGATATGGATCACTATGCATCATAGCTAACAAATGGTTATTTTCCTCTTCTTGGTCGTGTTCAGTGCAGTCACCCAACTCTTCAACAAAAACACTTTCTTATTTATTTAACATAGCATGATTTGATTCTAATTTTGATGTTGGTTCATTAGTGATGTGATCCTTTGATAGTGGTTCAAATAGAATTTTCATCTTTAAATCATATTTGGTTCTTAGGATGAGGTGAGACCAATAAAGGGACATATATCCTCCTATTTTGGATGTAAAATATCTGGATAAACATAAACCAAAAATAGGAGGTATATCTATGACTACTACATCTTGATTGACAATTATATTGGGACAAGTATATAATTGCAATGGGAGTTGTTTAATTCTCCCTATTGTTTGTACTGATTTGCCATCTAGTTGCATAACTCCTTTAGTAAGTGGTTCATACTTTATTTTTAAAGCATCAGCTATTTACTTAGGCATTATTGTAGTACTAGCTTCTAAATCTATCAACACATTATGCAAGAGCTTCTTTCCAACTATCAGAGTCAAATAGAAAGGCTCTAGTTTGTATTTACTTACCTCTATTGCATTGTTCAAAAAGGTTATTGTCTTCAGAGGAACTGTGTCTTTGAGCTTTTCTTTATCAACAAGTCCTTCTTTGGTGCCATTATGTTTAGGCACTACTTGGCCTTGTAGAGCTTCTTGTAACAGTGTCTTTTGTTCAAGAATAGCTAATATGTCCCATATTGATACTTGTGTTAGAGTCCTCTTCAACTGTTCCACCACATTCATTTTTCCTAATGCTTGAGTTCTTGGAAAATAAGGATACCTTGCCTTTTCTTGAACTTGTTTAGGAATCCCTTGGTTATGCACTAGCTAAGGCACTTCCTATCTAACATTTGTGTTTCATTGACCTTGAAATGGAGGATTCTCCATAACTTGATTATTTTCAACTTCAGGCTATTCCATCATTCTTCTCTTTGATCTAGTATAGTAGTCTAATTGCACCACTAGTTTCTTGGAAGCAGAAGCTTCATTCAAGAATATTGATTCTTCATCTTAAACCTATGAAAACAAAGCATGTTCAGGGGCTATTTCTTCTTGTTGTTGTAAATACATCCCTTGCATCTAAGCCATCAAGACTAAATTTTGCATACCAAGAGATAGGTAAGTTTGTGTATTAGAAGTACTTGCAAATTGTCCATCCATTCTTCTTTTCTCTACTACCTTTTGTTGTAGATTACCCATAGAAAAATATCTAGGCATATGAGCATTATTACAATGGAAAAACCAAGCATTGGTGCCATCCACACAATTATTTTGCCCTTAAACAATCTCCCTATTTGGATTTGGGGGAACAGTCTATGAGGGTGTAGGGACTGCAACTAATTGGTTTGTTGGTTGAGGGTTATTTTGCCTTTGATGACCCTGATATTGGTTTGGCTATGATGGAAATCTATTTCCTTGATAACCTTGATATTGAGGTTTAGGGTAAGGATTTTGTTGTCCCTTTATGTTAATTAACTCATTAGAAAATGTCCTTAAGATGTTCTTGATATCATCCATCTCAGATGACTATGCAGGGACAATTTCTTTAGCAGGCAGTTGAGGATATTTATACATAGACATAGGTGGGGATATGGAATTAGGGACCTCTTGAGGGAATGGCAAGGTAATCTCTGGAAACATGGGCATGGGAGGCCTTGGGGGCAATTTTCTAGCATCTATTAAATTATTTTTATCTCTGACTGCATAGTCATAAGCCTCTGGTAGAGTCTGACCTCTAAGTGGCTGAACCATGACTGATATATCTGAATTTAAAGCCTTAAGATAAAACACTATAGCCATACCTGGTAATGGTCTTGCTATAGCAGGGATTGTTTCCCAAGTCCTTTGAAATCTTGAATTGAAGTCAGTCATTGCTTCTTGTGGTGCCCTTTTTATAGTAATCAGTTATTGAAACAGATAAGATTTATCACCTTTTTCCTAAAATATTTCAAAGAAAATATCTCCAAGTTGATCCCATGTAGATATTGTATTTGGGGTCAAAGATCCGTACCATTCTAGAGCCTTTCCTTTAAAAGAAGCTGCTAATAATCTTATGGAAACATTTTTTTGTGTGACCACATAGACACATCCTAAAGATGTCCTTTAGGTGTTTTGAAATCTTTCCCATTGAATTTGGGCAGAGCCTTCAAGGCATCTACTAGAATAAGGTCCCAAGTGGTTGGTGGTATTGGTAGGATCAAAAGACTGCCAATGTTCCAACTTGCATAATTCCTTGGGGTTATAGGAGCTCCCATATTTACTCTTGGTATTGGTATAAACAAATTGACTCTTCATCTTAGACTAGTTACCAATGGTGGAAAAAGAATACCTGGATTTACAATAGATTGAGATCTTGTTACTGGTCCACAACTCTGACTCCTTGTAGCTCTTTGGTTCATATGGTCTTGAAAGAAACTTCAAGATGGTGTTCCACTGGGCGTGCCAAAAACTATTGATGATTAAAATTTCACTATTTATAACACCAACAATGAAAAGTTTTAGGAATGTGGGACTTGCAACCTGAAACAACCTCCAAATTTTAAAGAAGCTGGTTCTTCTTTATATCAAGTGTATAATAGGAAAAGGGATAGGAATTAAATAGAAACACAAGTGAAACTAAAGAAAATCTAACTATGGCAGTGTGCCTAAGTTTAATTTGACCCTTAATTCTAAGCATAGTGAAGCTATATGTAAGATTCAATTACATTAAAGAGCAAACAAGGCATGATTAATGTAAAAGATGAAAATAATAGAAACAGAGGGTCACAACTTAGACTACTTTTGTAGTGACACAAAGAATATCAACAAAGGGACAAAATTTAATATTCTCATTAATTTTTACTTACATAAAAGCACATAAACATGCACAATTATACAAACTTTCTAACTCAAGAAAATAGAACAAAGGCAAATGATATCCCTGATCATAGCTAAAAAAGTCTAAAAACTCTTGACAATAATCTCTTGCAAAAAATTCTCTCTATCTTCTGATGATAATTCTAGTGATCTCTGCACCCCTATTTATAGCTTTAGATTATCTCTAGATTGTCTGCACATTCCCAATCCAACTGCCTAACTGAACTGGAAGTGTCTAACATAGGATATTTCTTGGATCTGAAACGATCTGTCTTCCTGCAAGTTTATTGGTTGAAATAGATACCTATGATGCTTCCCAATTTCAAAAGGGAGAGGACACGTGGCTGATTCCCTTATTCTACTTGAAAACCTTCCTGTTATTTAGGAGGCACCAAAATTTGACACTTGGCATGTTTCATAGCACTTACTGAAGACACACCTATACTCTTTATTATGTCTATGCTTAGGAGTGTTCCATCTTTGACATCTATCACCATCGACTTCTCCAAAAATTTAACAACTTATAACAATTGGGACCCACAACACTTCTCACCTGAGCAACTTCAAAAAAGGAGCAGAGATAGGTGGCACTTTCTGCACATCTTTAACAAGGGACATGTGGTAGTCTCTACTGCTTTAGCTATCTTTTGAGAATCCTACAGAAGGTGACACTTGTTGGTCTCCACATCACTCTTTCTATACTATAGAAACATTCAGGCCTCATTTCATATTTACATGGATGGTGACACTTGGTAGCTTTCACTTGCCTCAAAAAAAATGTGGGACCCACCAAAGTCTTTACTTATCCATGAAACAAAGTGAAGATATTTCAGATGTTGACACATGATGACTTCTACTTTCTTTAGCTAGGGATACGTGGTAGCTTCTGTTGCTTTTAGAAAAGCATATTGAAACCTTCTACAATTGCCACTTGGCACCTTCCTCTTGATCCTAATAAAATCTTATTGAAAAGAAGCTTTTGAAATGTATAAGAAACATGAGATGTAGATGCTGACACTTGTTGTGCTCTACTGAGTTACTATGGGACATGTGGCACATTCTAACCAACTTATAGAAATTATGAAATGTGCTTCAGTCGATGACACTTGGCATCTTCTGCATGATTTTGACACTTAGACAAAATTGAGGTGAAAAGAAATTTGAGCCTACGCTCCGAGTCAAAAACTTCACTATCTTGAACCAAAGTGTGCAAGGACAAAAATTTGGATAGCGCAACTGAAAATTAAAATAAAATGTAGAGTATTTTTTACTCTACAAGCTTATTTAACAAAAGAAAATAAAAATCACAACTAAAAATCAAGGAGTGTAAACACAACAGTTCCTTCACCTTCCTTGGATGCTCCAAATGCCTTTGTAGTAGTGGCTTACTTAGCTTGTGCTCATGAAGTCCTTAGCAATGAAAGCTTGGCTACCTCTATCTCTCCTTGGCACCTTTGGCTTTGGCTTGGCTTGGAATAAATTTATCATTATAACTTTACATTATCAAATCCTTTGAATATATTTGAGCATAATAAATTTGCACCAAAATAGCTTATAAATGATGTTGTGAGGCCTCCTATTTATAGATTTTTGGATTTGATCAAAATCAACCTCAACCATCCATCTCAAGATTGAGATGTGTGGTTGAGGATTAATTTAATTTTTGTAATTAAGTTTGTAATTATCCTCATCATGTCATTGGAAGAAGGGGTAATTAAGAGGCATGAAGAGCATCATGGAAGGCATTGATGGGATATGGAGGGCATGAATCCTAATATTTGAGGCATTTATGGCCTAAGGATATCTTCCCAAGAAATGAGGTCACTTGATGATGTAGATATTCCATATTAATTTATAAAAATAAGTACTCAACAAGTTTCCATGGAATTATTAATTAAGCCTTGATTTGGGTTAATCAACTCTTAAGCATGATTAAGCACTTTATGCACAAATTACTCAAATTGATCAGAATACCTTCTTATTGGTCTAAAATTTGATTGAATTGGAATTGGAAGGTATTTTTAGATGCATTGGAACCATATTCCCATTTAGGAAGTTACTAACAATAAATAACAAAGGAACATGTCTTGTGTAGAAGATTTGATAGGAAAGAGCAATCCAAAGCACCCAAGTGCAAAATTGGCATTTTGACTCGAAATGATCTGATCAAAGTTAGATGGACCATAAATTTCATTACCTCATTTAATTATACTTTAGCCAAAATAGACACTTGAATATGTTAGTTTCACATGATTTAGCATATTTTAGTGTTTTTAAGCCAAACTGTGCATTTTGGGTGGAAATTGGCCAAAACCCTTGTTGGAGGTTATCAGTGGCCAAATTTAGGTGTCTACAGTTTCCCCCTATTGGGGAAGATGTTGAAAACCATAGGCAAAGCAATGTCTTCTCAAATAATGAGAGATGACCTATATGCTAAAAAGAAGATGATGGTTGAAGAAAAAGATCCAAAAGGTGTTTGGGAAGCCTATGATGATGCCCCCTTGAGGGAGTGGCCATCACATTTATTGATGGATAGTCCCTAAAAAAGAAACAAGAAAAAAGGTGGAATTAATCTGTGGTTGAGATTAATCCAAATAATAAAATGAGTGTATGCATTGATGTAAAAAGGATGCTAATTTGCCCAAAAGTAGTTATAATCAGGAATAAAAGTCAAAATAATGAGTTGCCCATAGGTGGTTATAATAATTACGAGGACCTAAATTTGCTAAATATGATGGTGCCCCAGTTAGTGATGATTAACAAGCATAACTCATGGATAAAACATAAAATACAAATTAAATAATGAAAGAGATGAATAGAAGAATAAGATTGATCAATGTGAATTATTTAGTTGTACCTACCAATGAGAAGATGCTCATCCTAATTAATAATGACACAACTATAATGGCCAATGGGTTAATTTGATCAAGGGTGGGATGGGAGGATCTGCCAAGGTGCCAAGGAGAAACTTATATAGCTTCATTGATTGTAGACCTTCATGAGGCTGATTTTTGCTGTAGCATGTGATGGTAGGCTTCATGATAGAACATCATGAAGACTTGGCCAAAAAATTCATAAGGATTGACTCCTAATACAATAAACACTCAAAAAACAATGCATCAGTGATAAAAACCATGATCATAATGTTAATGGATGAATATGGATGGACTCAAGAATAATGTGCATAAGGAATCACCCAATGAACACATATAGACTAAGTCGAGGTAATAGTGCTGAAAGTAAACAAATAGGCAAGTGAATAAAAAACAAAAAAATAGAAACACAAATAGACAAACAACTTGAAATAAACAAACAAATAGAAACCTTGAAAATAAAATAAAATAAAACATCCTAGAAATGACCATGCCCTAGTAAGGCAGATCGAGGATAACTAACTAGGCTTATACAAGACAAATATTTTTTGATTTTTGAAATGTTATGAATGTTTTTGGAATTTTGAGGTATCTTAACTCAGTTGAGAATGACAAAATACTTGCTCATAAAATGATGAGATCATTTGGCTTAGGTTGATTTTAAAATGGTGAGAGTGTATGGAAAGGGGGACTAAGGTGACCTCAACATGAATTAAACATGACACACATAGTCCTAAAAAGTCCTCAAGTCTTAGTAATTACATCCACACAAAAGGTGAGGAAAAATCAACTAGGTCTCAACAAGTTCTCAAATCTGGCAAATGACTAGTCAAATGAAAATAGTGATGGCAAGGTGATGCAACAATGCATGATAAACAAGTGTTTCCCCTAGTTTTCCCATAGGTGGTTTTAACTAGGATAAAATGGCATAGGTAAATGGTAATAATTTTCCCATATGTGGTTATAATTAGTATCAAGACTAGTGAGACACTGATTTGCCCATAGGTGGTTATAATCAGGGTCACATAAACAAACCTAATACAAGATGGAAAATGAAATATACCTTTCCAGATCAACTATCACACTAATTTCATAGACTATCATTGTAAACATGGATTAGATTGATTTTTGAAACTTGATTGGAATCCCCCCATAAAAAGTGCAAGAATAACCAAAGGAACCAAGATCAAAATAGGATTGGGTAGGATGACTAAAAATATGTTTTGGTCTAGATAGGAATGGAATGATAAGATGGCATGGTCTTGCTAAGGATAAAGATGGTTTGATAAAATGATAATAGGGTTGCCCCCAAGTGATGGGGTGAATGGTAGGATCTATGATAATGACAAATAGGCATATGTAACAATGACAATAACATGGCAATGAAATGGTATGGTACATATTTTTGGCCTGGTTGTAGTTTTTGATTCTATTGTTCCTACTGATGGGGAGATGCACATCCTAATCAACAAATGATACAAAAAAATACTCGCTCTTATTAATTAATAGCCCATACCTCATCTAAATAACTACTCTATCAAAAATGGTTGTATATTTGGTTATGGAGAATGCTTTTGTGATCTTCATTGGTCGTTGATTATGATTCCTTCAAGTGTCAAGATAAGGTATTTTTATAGCCTCTACAAAATAAAGTGCAACCATAGATGTTAAATAAGGATAAATAATGGATGGTAGGTTTGAATATGAAATGGAATGGTAGATGATAATGGAATGTAGAATGGTGGGGAAATAAATGAAGATCAGGACTTTTAGTCACACATAATGTTGTTGATCCAGATTTGACATAATTTTGGTTATGGTGGGGCTAAAGACTTTTTTTCTCAATAGTACCACTAGATTTTTTTGTTGTTTGATCTTGAGAGTATCTACCATCTGATAATACTATAGATAGGAAGCTATTTTTATTTGATCTTTGATTTTGTCTTCATCAAGCAATAAATAACTTTTGTGCTCAGCTATTGGTGCCTCAATGAGGTTTTTACCAATGAAGTTGTCTTGGTTGTCCCGTAGCATCTATAAGAAGGTTTCACTAAGGAATGTTGACTTTTGACTTTGATTGTCTTCTAGTGATTTCAAAAAAAATTCAATAAGAGAGTGTTCTTATGTTACATGAATGTTGTCTTGGCCTCCTTACTCTTCTTCAACTTCGGTGTCACCATGGATGCGGTTAAACAAAGTGTGATTCTATTAGTCCCAATCGACACTTATGGGAGATGGAATGTCAATGATATGGCTTTTTTGGTTGATGATAATGGCTTGTAGAATGGTAATGGAATGGGTAGAGGCTATAAAATCCTCATAGAAGATACTAGGAGAATTTGTGTTGATGTTAAAGTACTCATCCTCAAAAACTATATAAGGATCACACATGTATTCAAACTAATTTTCAAGGCATGTGTAACCAATGTTGTCACAATCATGAACATATTCTTCTTCTAAATCTGATTCCAACTCAAGGGAATTTGAATTTGATGTTGAGACTAATGTTAATTTTCATTCTAATGCTAACTCTGATGTCAGTTCAAGAATAAAACTTGACTCTAATTCTAATTCTTCATTTGATGGGTACCCTGTTATAATGATGTCTTGATAAATATTTGGTATTGGACAAGTAATAGCCTATGATGGCATTATGGGCTCCACAAAGACTAGTTTGTCAAAGTGAGACTCCTCTAAGATGGGAAAATGGTAAAGAGATAACTCCTTAGAGACTGGCTTATCAATAGGAGGCTCTTGAAAAATAGGTACATGATCAAGGTAATGATTTTCCCAAAGGTAGTTATAATCATTAAGAAGTGACTCGACAAATATTGGCTCATTAGTGTGAGACTCCTTGATAACTAGTATAAGATCAATAATAAATTTATCATAGGTTGACATATCAAAAATGATTAGTTCAATAAAAACATCTCGGATTGGTTGGTTCTCTTGGCCTTGGTTTCCAATGAGTTGGAAAATACTAGTTTTGAATATATTTTGGTCTTCAAAGGATTGGATCAGTTTAGGTTTGGATGAGATTGGTACTGGATGAGGAATGACTTGTGATTGGATAATGATAAGGCCTTGGGGAACATGATTTATCACATGAGCCAAAGGATAAAGTCCTAATATGGTAATGATAGGGTGGTGTGGGGCTTGATTACCTTCACAAGCCAAAGAACTAGGTCCTAGAATGATGAAGGGGAATTAT
This sequence comes from Torreya grandis, assembly GCA_037957365.1. NCBI lineage: Eukaryota > Viridiplantae > Streptophyta > Pinopsida > Cupressales > Taxaceae > Torreya > Torreya grandis. The sequence continues at coordinate 254,172 of JARHVA010004028.1, read as the reverse complement.
GAATCTTGATTCCTCACACAAGCCAAAGGATGAGGTCCTGGTATAGAAATGATTTAGCATTATGGAACTTAATTGCTCACACAAACTAAAGGATGAGGTCTTGGTATGGTAATGGTGAAATATTGTGGTCCTGGAATAGAAATGGTATGATGTGGTAGAGCCTGATTACTCACATAAGCCAAAGCATCCAAGTCTTATTGATAAACTATATCATTCCAATTATGAGTTAGCTCATAAGTTGGTTCTTAACTATGTTCTATGTACTGATTATTGTAAAGAGGCTATGGATCTATATCCCAAAAAACAATATCTATAGTTAGGTCTTGAATGTATTCTTGACAAGCCTCTTCATGCCAATCAAGGTCTTGATTTGGATTTTGTGGATTTTGACTATGTTCCTCATATGGAGTATTGTAGGGAGAATAATAAAAATTAGAAAAACTTTCTTTATATAGGTTCCTAGTGGGATTTTGTATGGCCATTCTATCATAATTTATATTTTATGTGACTCCACCATAAGTGTAGTGAGACATATCCACGTAAATGATGAAAGATCCAAAATAAAAAGGCTTAGAGTTCTACAAACTCTGAAAAACTATGTCCAAAGGATAAATAGTTCAAGCTTGGTCTAACTTGGTCAAAAGGTGGAGTTGTATCTCCAATGTGGTCTAAAAGTGGAGTTGTATCTCCAAAATGGTTTGTGATAAGACTTGGCATAAAACAACCTAACATCAAATGTTTAACGTCAAATTTCATACACACAAAAGGTCAAGCATCTGAATAAAAGCTAGTATGTCAAAGGTCTAGGTCAAATTTTTCCAAACAAGGTCTAAACTAGGAAAGGGAAAAGTTGAATTACTAGGTCTTTTGTCTAAACATAGAGTCAAAAGTTAGGCTCAAACAAACATGCATGTGCTTGGACTTTTGGCCAAACATCATCAAAATCTAGACTTGAAATAAAGGCTGATGTGATTTGATTTAATCTAACAAGTTTGGAAACAACTTTGACATAGACCTAGCACACAAAATCAAACATAAACATGATCAGTTATAATAAAGAATAAGACAAAAGGATATTTTAAAAAGGTTTGTTTTCCCAAATAAAGGCACAAACAATGATAAGGATAGGTACTGAACAAACCATTAATAGTTTTCAAATTTGGGTAATTGTTTAACTAAAGTTATGCAACCTAAAAGAGAAAGATATGTGTATTATCCCCATGAATTAAGGCATAAATAGAAATAAATTAATGTTTGAATCCAAATTTGACAAGGCTAATTCAAAACTCAATGTTGAAAACTAGGATTTGACCAAACAAGCTAGACAAGATTGGACAACAACAACACAAGACAAAGATCTAAATAGTATACATGACATGGTTTGAAACAAATAATTTGGATACAATGGTAAACAAGTCTTGAAATAAATTGAGTAGCCTAATGATGTAAGTGCTTTGAAACAAATAATTTGGATACAATGGTAAACAAGTCTTGAAATAAATTGAGTAGCCTAATGATGTAAGCATACTTTAATAATGTGGTTAATGTTATGTTTCAAAGACTTAAAAGGCTCAAAATGTTTTTCCATGATTTGGGCATCATAACGCTACCCTCTATAACTCAAATGACATACACAAACAAATTTAACAAAAATTTCAAGGCACAAGTGTGGTGTAAAATGGCTAGCATAATGCCTCATTAGACAAAAGAGTGATGTATATATATAAACTATTTTTGACATGGTTTATACACAAACAAACAAGTTTTAGTCTCAAAAACACCAAGTAAAATAAATGACCAAAATACACTAAGTATAATCATTCAAATCCTAGTAAGTGTATGGCAAAGTGGGCTCTACTAAACTAGAAAGGTTTTGATCATTCTAGGGGAATTAATTGCACAATGACTTTCATGCCAAAAAATGCAAAACAAAATCATAGATTTTGGGTCCATATCACTTAGCTTATTACAAAAAGGTCTAGTCCTTTTTGCAACCACTACATCCTGTTGTTCACTTAATGTAGTGTGATGTCTAAAGTACCACTACATCCCATGTACAACTCCAAAGGAGCCAAATAAATTCAATTCTAAGAGATGAAACCTCAGGTTAAAGCTTCCCTAAAGAACTTATGGGAGGTGATGAAGTCCCCCTTGCAAACCAATATGCATAAATAAATAAAGCATGAAAGTAGAAAGACTTTGGGGTCATTTTCAAGATCACCTAAACTTTGATGAGTTTTTGGGGAGTGCTTCAGATTCCTTTAGTTTTAAGACTTGGACTAGGCTACTTGCAATAGGAATGGAACTTTTTATTCCAAGGGTTCCCTATAGGGGACAAATGGAAGAGCATACACACAATATTCGTCTTTTTTCCAAATAAAATCTAACTAAACAACTATTTCAAACAAAAATTGATAAGTGTGTTCAATTTTAAACCCAAAAGGAAAGATTTGGTGGTGTTTATTTGACCCTTTGGTCTTAGTTGCAAACTTTAAAAAAATTCATAAAAAACATCTAATTTTTTTTTAACACCAAAAACAAGGTTCCTAATCAAATTTAAGAATGCAAAGGTGATTTAAACATGTTTTGAATAAATATCAAGCTTGGTCCTGCATCAAAATTGTTAGCATATCCTTTAGCTTTGAATCTATTTTGAGTTTGAAACAATAAACTTTGGAAAAGTAGCTCTTGGGTCTATGTTTTTGGAAAAACATAGTGATCAATGTCGGTTATTACCACCAACATCAGTTAATCTGGCTAATCATAATTTAACTGATGTCGGTATTACTTGCCAACATTAGTTACTGTGTAAAACTATGGCACAAAAAAATGGCAAAATAAAGTTAGAAAATCAATTTGCAAGAGTTTTAAAGGCTCAAATAAATATTTTAGAGTTGTGAAATGATCTCCTTCATGTGTAGGATGTGTCTAATCCCACCGGGCATGCCATTATGTGATCTAAGAATTTGACTCAAGAGAGGATGGTTAGTATGGTGTTAGTTCCAAAATGAAAAAAAAATGAAATAAACACACTACTAACATAAAATATCTAGGCCTAGACACTGGGGAGAGCTTAGTTAAAAAAATAAAATTACAAGCACAACTAAAAATCATGGAATGAAAATGAAAGAGTTCCTTCACCTTCCTTGGATGCTCTAAATGCCTTTCTAGTAGTGGCTTGCTTGGCTTGTGCTCATGAAGTCCTTAGCAATGGAAGCTTGGCTACCTCCATCTCTCCTTGGCACCTTTGGCTTTGGCTTGGCTTACCTTGGAATCAATTTGGAATTATAACTTTTCACTATCAAGTCCTTTGAATATATTTGAGCATAATAACTTTGCACCAAAATAGATTAGAAATGATGTTGTGAAGCCTCCTATTTATATATTTTTGGATTTGATTAGAATCAAACTCAACCATCCATATCAAGATTGAGATGTGTGGTTGAGTATTAATTCAATTTTTGGAATTGAGTTTGTAATTATCCTCATCATGTCATTGGAAAAATGGATAATTAAGAGGCATGGACGGCATCATGGAAGGCATTGATGAGACATGGAGGGCATGAATCCTGATATTTGTGTCATTTATGGCCTAGGGATGTCTTCCAAAGAAATGAGGCCACTTGATGATGTAGATATTCCATATATATTTCCAAAAATAAGTATTCAACAATTTTATATGGAATTATTGATTAGTCCTTGATTCAGATTAATCAGCTCTTAAGCATGATTAAGCACTTTATGCACAAATTACTCAAATTGATCAGAATGCCTTGTTATTGGTCTAAAATTTGACTAGATTGGAATTGGAAGGCACTGTCATATGTTTTGGAACCATATTCCCATTTAGGAAGTTAGAAAAATAAAATAACAAAGGCACATGTCTTGTGTAGAAGATTTGATAAGAAAGAGCAATCCAGAGCACCCAGGTGTAATATTAGCATTTTGACTTGAAATGATCTGATCAAAGTTAGCTGGCCCATAAATTAAATTTCCCCCTTTAATCATACTTTATCCAAAATTGGCACTTGAATATGTCAGTTTCACATCATTTATCATGTTTTAGTATTTTTAAGCCAAATTGTGCATTTTGGGTGGAAATTGCCCAAAATCTTGATAGGAGGTTATTAGTGCCCAGATTTAGGTGTCTACAAACCTTCTTATAATTTTTTCCCTAAGAATCTCTGGAGACCCTTTTTGTGCTTGGGCAAGGGTAAGGATAATATGGACTCCACTCTTTTAGGATCTATGGAAAGACCATCCTTGGACACTATATGGCATAATAACATGCCCTCATGAACACCAAATATACATTTTTTAGGATTTAATGACACATCAAATTCTCTACATATTTCAAATACTAACCTCAATTGAGAAATGTGATTAGTTTCATCCTTTAACAAAATGGTGATGTCATCTAGGTAGATCAACACCATATAATTGATCAAACCTTCAAAGGCAACATCCATTACCCTATGTAAAGTTATTCTAATATTGGATAGTCCAAAGGGAATTTTCATGTATGCATAAGTACCCCATTTTATGGTGAATGTAGTCTTATGTATATCTTCTTCATTGACCATAATTTGATTATAACTAGAGTATCCATCAAGAAATGAAAATATTCAAGAATCTACCATCTTTTGAAGAATCTATCCATTGAGGGTAGTGGGTAATGGTATTTTAGGGAAACTTTATTGATGTCCCTAAAATTAACACATAAATGTATTTCCCCATTCTTCTTCCTCACTGGTATAAGGTTTTCCACCCATGATAAATGTTTAATGGTGATTATTATCTTTGACTCAATAAACTTAAATAGCTCCCTTCTCATCAATTCCTCCACTTTTGGGTTGATATACCTTTGTTTTTTCTTGATTGGTTTTGTATTGCTCTCTAGTTCAATGGTATGTTATGTAAGTTTGGGATCAAAACACTTCGAATCCTTGTATTCCCTTGAAAATACATCAAATCACTCTTGACATAAATCAACAAATCCATCTCTCACTTTTGTTGTGTTAAGATTTCATAACTTCAATAATTTATCCTTGAATATATCTATCTTTTCATAATTTTTACTTGGTCATCTTCATTTAATATGATTTCCAATGTCACAAGCCCCTTAGGTAGCTTTTTAGATCTCAACTACACTATCTGATCATCATACTAATGTTGGAGTTTGATTTGATTCTTATGGAAAAATTTTACCTCCTACATCAAAAAACATATAATTTGGTCATCATTATCAAACACATGATAACTCACCTCCTTATCAGGTAGAAATAAACTACATATGACCTTGATCTTGTCTTGACTCTGGTTGCCTTTAACTCCTACAACCTCATACCAAGCTCTAATGGCTGCAAGCCTATCTGCATGTTGATTTGCCTCTCTTGGTATGGACTATATATTGAATGCCAAGAAGTCCTCTATGATATCCCATACATAATTCTTGTAAGCTTTCAAATGATGGTTCTTGACTACACTTATGCTTCTTTTTTGTTTCAAAATAAGCTCAATATCAACCTTGACTTTAAGAATTTTGGCACCTCTTCTTCTTGCCTCTTGTAAACCATGTGAAAGAGCCTCATATTTAGTTTTGTTTGAAGTACAATTGAATTGAAATCTTGTAACTAAATAGTACTTCTAATTTAAGGGTGAAACTAACATGGCTCCATATTCACTACCATTTTTTGACCTTGAACCATCAAAGAATAAAGTCCATATACCATATTCCTCTTGAGTGGCATTAGTCAGGCAAGGTATAGCATCACCCTTCTCATACATGCAACACACCCATAAGCTTGCTTCTTGTATATTGGTATAGGGATAAAATCTATGATTATCAACTACCCATTCATCTAAGTATAGGTCTAAAATTCTTTCAAGAAGATCATGAGGTTCTTGATCATTAGCATTATCATCATCATCTAATATGGTATAGTTGACATTTATAAGTTTAGGCATATAGGGATCTAAATGGAACCTAGAGATGGGTTCTGACCTAATAGTGACCCTAGTCCCATATTTGGGCCTAAAAACCATGTATGACTTGTTAGAGGAAAAATATACCCCAATTTTTATATTAAAGTCTTTAGATAGGCATAATACAAAATATGGGGGTAACTTTACAACCATTACATCCTGAGTGATGACATAATTTGGGTAAGCTTCCAATGTGATTTTTAAGATCTTTCAATATACCTACTATTTTAGTGTGGGAACCATCTAAATCGAGAATAACTTTTTTATTAGACACATACTTAAGCTCAAGATTATCTACTATGGCATTAACATAACTGAGGTTGAGGCTCTTGAGTCTATCATATAATTATGTACTAAGTAGTCCCCTATAAAAAATATAATGGAGGGGTTTTAAAAACCTTAGGGGGATATACAACATTATGAACTTGATCTTGAATAGGAACTTGACTAGGAACTTAAATTTTACTAGGTTGACTACTATTAGTAAAAATAGTGTTCACCTTATCAACTCTCTCATTCACATGAGAAGGCTTGGAGAGCTCTTATTGATGACTCTCTTTTTATCTTAAAATAGATATATCATCATACATAAACATAGTGGCATTAGCCTTTTTCATATGATCTACAATATTGAAAGAAAGACTAGTGCCATTGAGTTTCAGCTTGGAAGTAGAAGTATCACCTAGCACTCGAGTGATATGAGGAACCAAAGGAGACTTGTATTGTTGTCCATGATGTTGAGGTATTTTTTGAGTTTCACAAGCTTTGGTAGCTATATTTAAAGTGGTAGGATATTTATTATCATGTGGAGGTGTTGAATAAGCCTTAGTTTTCCCTGAATTATCATCCAACATCTTCTTTTTAACCCTTGTATTGAATATAACTAGTTCATCTGCCCTTTGTGTAGTCTGCCCCATGTTTATTGCTACATTTTCAAACACATGCTCCCCTTCTTAAAATTTTATGCACATGGAGTTATCTAGTTCCTTACCCATGCTTACTTCTTGTTAAATCTAAGCTTTTAATGGTATCAAGGGAAACATATTACCTTAATTCATTAGAGGGCCTTATGGTGGAGGAGGCATTGTGTCATGGTCTTAGAATAAAGGAAAATGTTTCTAACTAGGGTTTTGATACATTTCTCCACTTGTAGTCATTACCATCTCATTGGACTTCCCTCTTGATTATCATTGGCCCTCTTATGTAAGGTTGTTTTGTGTAGGGACCAAGGCTCTTTAGGTACTTGTAGCTTTGGGGCTGTAACTATTATAAGATCTTCCTTATGTAATTTATCCTAGGGATTGTTGATTTGATGGATAAGGGGGTTTAATGTAGGATTAAGTAGGGTATTGGGTTTGGAAGGTACCTTTGTATGGCCTATATGAAGTTTGTTATTACTTATCTATAGACACAAGCTTGTTATTTTGTGCCTTCAACAAGCTCTCAATCCTTGAAAGTTTATCCACTTAACTATCATTAGTTTGGGTTTGATTATTTGGAGTGTGAAATAGTGTAATGGTAGATGGGGTTGGTTGAAGCTTAGTTAAAAGTGGCATGAGAGGTCTCGACATGATTTTCCTTACTTTTATTAAAGAGTTTTATGCCCTTATAACTATCTCATACACCCTAAGCAGAGTTATCCTACCCATAGATTGGATCATGACTACAATATCTAAATTCAATGCTCTCAAATAGTAAAGAAAAGCATAATTGGTTGTGGGTTTAATGATGATATGGATCCTATCCTAAGTCTTTTTGAATCTACAATTAAAATCAGCCATAGATTCTTGGGATGGCCTCTTGATTGAGGTGAGTTGTTTAAAAAGTGACACAAGGTCACTTTTATCCTAAAAATGTTTACATAGGCACTCACCAAACTCATACCAAGTATTGATTGAGTAGGTTCTAGACCCCTATACCATTACAAAGCTTTACCTTCCAAGGATGTGGCTAGTAGTATCATATTTATATTCTCTTACATAATGTTATGCACTAAAAAAAGGTTTTAAATGTCAGCTATGTGCTCTACAGGGATGGTGTAGTTTTCTCATGTAAAGTATGTTAGACTCTTCAAATAGGAAATAAGGATATCATCATATTGCTAAAGGTTAAAAGGTTTACCACCATTGAAGGGTATAAAATCTTGAATTATGGGCCTTGCCATTTGCAAAGTGGGGGTTTCACTACTTAAATCAATAAGATGACCAGGAGATGAATATTTATTTTAGGGATAAGGACATATCCTATTAAATATTACTCTTTTATATGAAAAAAGAGGTAGTTCAATGAATTAAAATGTAATAAATTTAGTAACTAAACTTATAGTAACCTTTGGCATGAGAGGTGTTGTATAGATGGTGTTCTACAAATACTTCTTCTCAACTCTAGACTTTAGTCATGCCAAAGAGAATGTGTCCCACCAGTCATGCCAAAAACTATTAGAGACTCTAGGATGTACCCTATATGAAATCAAAACTATTCAAGTCCTACTCTCAAACCTAGTCCAACATGGGAATGACCTTAGGCTATGGGTTACCTAATTTTAGGTCAGACCTCTAGGGTTTTTAATGAAGCTATCTGCTTAGATATGATAATTTGAATCTCTCTTATTAAAAATTAATATATTGAAATGAAAGGGGATAAAATACATGAATGAAAACCTAATTTAAGTTTGGTGATACACCAAATGTTCAATGATCCACTCTAAACTTGGACACTTTCATGACTACTAATGAATCCAATGGAGACAAGTATTGATTAAATTTGTGATAAAGTTCCAAACATGAGTATTATGTATGAAGGTTGAAAAGAGACCTAAAATTTTAAGGATAGGAAGATATAGGTATATATAAGACACTATGGACTTATGACACTTCAAGAGAAACCTCACTACCTAACACTTCACATAACCTATAAAAACTGTCTTAAAGCAAGGTACACCAAGGACCTACAAATGATGAATGGACAACATAAATTATATAAATCAAACTTTAATAAAGAACACTTATCATTAAACTAGAATCTAAAATTATCTTATATTTTTTGAAAGAGTTTATAAATTGATTTTAGTAGAGGTTTTACTAAACCCAGTCGAGGGATACAAATCAAGATTTCAAAGCTAGTATTTAGAGAGAGAGAGAGAGATAAATTGGCACTTAAGGGGTCATTAATGAGGCCAATTATACTTATAAAAAACACCACCACAATCCTTCTCAATCCTTCTACTACATTAATGTCATTATATCTTTTTTTGGCATGATGGAGAATGTGAAGATCAAGTCCATTTGTAGGAATAAATCCCAACCACTACATGAATCCTTCACTAGCTCTTCTAGATTAATGACCTTCATTATATTCCTCAACCATGCTTTATTTTATTCACATTATCAAGAGGTTACTTGAGTTTTCTCATTGGTGTTGTTTCTGACATTGCTTTCATAGTCACTATTTTACCATTGCTTATAAATCCTGAATATAGATCTATTATGGATGAAAACCAATCACCCTATTGGTTTTCATATAGTCATGATTGAAAATGAAGATTAATAGGATAGGGTCTCGTGAGTCTAAATGAGATGTAAAACCTACATCTATAATCTCTTAAATATTTATAGGGCTTTAATGACATTAGATAGCTTTGTAGGGTCTATTCTTTGTAACTTAGATCATGTTTGATCATGTATTTATGTATCCTACCTATTTATGGTGGATACATCCTTCATCTAATGTGTTTACCTTCATGGAATCCTATTGAGATATTTTTCCTAGCTTGACTTAAGTTTAATTCATTATCCATTTGAAGTCCCTAGCTTTAGACTTTTGATATCAACCATTGATCTCGATCTGAGCTTCTCATATTGTGCCAACTATCAGCTTCTCATTTGTTCCACAGGATCTTTTTATCGATCCTTTGAATCCTTGACCTCATGTGCATCATATATCTACTTCTGTATAAATGAACATGATTCATTGATTATTTACTAGTCTAATGTGGTTGAGACACTTGGTAACTTCTCATTTGTCTTCAAGTTTTGCTAACTTATTGACCTATTTCTTGTTGTTAGATCTTATTTGTATGATTAAATGCACACCATCAATATTCATATAACCATGGGGTTTTTTAGTCATCGTGTACCATTAGATATCTATCTAATACTTGATATTTTGACACTTGTCATCGATGTATTTATGCTAACATTTTGGCTTGATGTTCACTATTGATCTTTGATGCACAATCCAATGCACACTATTGGATCTTCAGACCCACTAAATTTGTCATATCACCACTCACCATTATATTTGATCTTATCCCCCAAGATTTGGAAACTTAATGTCTCTATTTTTAACCTAGGAACATTTGAATTTAAATGATTATTTGTCATAACTTTAACTTGATGTCCTCGTGCACTTCTTACTCTGCAAGTCTAACTTTGAATATTTATATCTTGAAATGGAAAATACATCAAGATATGAAATTTTTAGAGCATGATTTATGCATGAAGGACTTCATGTCCATGTTATCCTTTGGGTTTGAGAGGCTTCATAAGCATACTTATAAAATGCACGTTCAAGGTGACTAGTCTATTTCTCTATGATGTGCGATGATGATCTTGCTCTTCAAAGCTTGTGATTGAAATTTTACTTGATATTTCAAAGATATGATGATTCTATGAAGTTGTGAAAACTCATTTTATGATACTATCTACATTGATCACCATGAAACCTAATTCTTCAAAATTTGAAAAAATACACTTTAAGTTTACTTAAAGTGTTTTAAAAGCTTTGCAAGATACATATTATCTTTGGACCACTCATTCAATCTAGAACTCTATTCAACCCATCCATCCAAGTAGAATATTTGGTATGTGGCCCAAATTAGCAAATAGTAAGTACTATTTCACTTTCATCCCCACTCACATTCTTACATCACCAACCTTGAGTGGTCCCACACATCTCATTGATTTGTTTAATGCTTTGGATTCCACTCTCTCACCTTTTGACAAATTCACAATCCTTATGTATATCAAACATTCCACACCTCCAATAGACATAGTTGTTCCATCTGCCTCCACCTCTTCCACTTTCACTATTTCCACATTACCTTCAATTGATATTGGAGAGGCCCAAGTCCTTGATGTAAATGTAGAATTACAATATATTGATAGGATTGATTTTTCATAGGTAGTTCTTGATCAATTAATAGCAACATCTACATAAGAGTCTATAATGGTCACAATATATACTAGTGCAACAATAATATCTATTTATTCTTTGGTGATGATGTCCAAGAAATTAGATGCTACCCCTGGTTGGCTAGTAAAGTTAGTGGGGAAGAAGAGAAAATAAATGAGTAACCCAAGTACACTAAAATTTGGACTATTAGAGGTCAAGAAAAAGTCTAAACCTACCCCTCAGACCTTCTCCAAGATATTCAATGATGATAAAGGGGATATGTATGTTGAAATTATAGTACCCCCACCAGATAAATTAAACAAAAATCTTGTGGTGGGGGATTATAAAATTTCTAAGCTCCACCTTGGATGAGTAAAAAGAGAGGGGTTAAAACATGATGTCCAATCTAGCATCAACTATCTCTTTGAAAGGATTAATCATGATAAGGTTACCAAGAATGAATTAAAGATAAAAGTGGATTAGCTTACAGTAGCATTGAACTTGTTCATAAATCCTAGTGAATCATCAGAACAAACACAGGCAGTACAACCAGTTAGTTAGATTATAGATAAAGCTTTCATTAATTTAGATTGAGAGATGGCTCATATGGGAAGGGATATGAAATAATGGCTAGATAAACTCATTTTGAAGGGTAATAAGGTTATTAACACAATAATTGACCAATATAAAATAATCAAAGAGAGGAAGAATATACTAAAAAATTAAGTTAATAAATATGGAAAGATTCAAAAATTGAATTTATATTATCCAAAATTGACAATTGTAGGTTAAATTGATGTGGATATTCTCATTACAGAGAAGATGCTAAAGAATGATTCCAAGAATGAGGAATTACATAAAGGAGCTCAATTTTGAATAAGGATACTTATAGAATCTGCTCGCTAAGCTAAGGTGGTGCATGATAAAGCTATTGACATGTTGTATGACATTGAAATAATGATGAATATGATGTCATGTCATCCAAAATATGATGTTGGGAATCTATTATAGGAAGATGAGGTCCAAAATAATTTTGAAGAGGTAGTTGAGAAAGAATATTCAAAGGATATAGTCTTCACCTTGAGTTCTTTCCATAGGTTTATCAAGTATGAAAATGCATTGGACAAAATAAGGATGGAAATATAGGGAATCAAGACTTTTAGAAGAGAATTGTTTGATATTTAAGTAGATTGTGAAGCCTCCAACCTTTACTCTTGTGGGCTAGATGAAAAGTGAATGCAAGAAGTTTTCAAGGCCTTTGATGCATATGTTGAAAAATTATAGGTCAATAAAAACAAGAAGGCTAAATAAATTCTAGATATTGATTAATCTTATATTGAAATATTTTTATATGTTCTATTTAATATTTTCAAAACATTATAAGTTTTAATTGTGAAAGAACAACTATATTTTATAACTCTTTTTAAGAAAAAGAAACATACATTTTACAATTTATATTTTTGATAATGTGAAAGTTGTAAAAATCAATTTCAAATTACACTTTCTATTTTACCAAATTATAAATTACTAAAAAGTGTAAAAGAATAAATTTCAAATTAAAAGTTCCATTTTGAAAAGGTGATTGACTTAAAAAGTTGTAAAAGTATCACTTATGTTTTATAAGTTAGGGTTTTGTAAAGATAAATTTAGTTATCTTTTAAAAGTCAAGTTCAATCTTGGATGTCATCCATTTTGCATGAGGAGTTATTTTCAACTAGATGAAAAAGAAGGGGAATTACATGAAGATATTCCAGTTCCATCCACACCATTTCAAGAAAAGGATCATGGCAGCTCTTGCATGCTATTTTAAAAACCATTCTACAAGTGAAAGATTCCATAAATAGAAGACCTCACCTATTTTTACATGGAGTTATAGATCTTCATGGTTTCTCTTACTGGGCATTCAAGTTTTGACAAATGCATCTCATCTATGATTATTTTTATATAAAATGGGTAGACCCTATGGGCCAATCCATATTTTTGGTGTTAGAGGATATAATTTCTTCATTTGGAATGTATTTTCTACAAGCTATAACCTTTAGAACAAAACAAATTGAAGACTTACCTTTCTTATCTGAGAAATATCTATATATGTCAATTATTTGAGTATTTGTGAAAGTTTTGTTTCTTATTTTAGTCAAAATAAATTCATTTATGGTATTTTTACCCTTTTGAAAATATTTTTTGATTAAAATAAAGAATCCTTTTCCCTTATATGAAAATAACTAAATATTGCCTCTAGTTTCCCATTTTATGAGTTTATGCTAAGCCAATTTCAATATAATTATATGTTCTATTGTGTTTATCAATAAATCATTAAGACCCACTAAGATATTTGGTACAATCACCATTTTAGTTTCATAAAGTTTCATTCTTTAGTCTTTTCTTGGTCAAAATTTAGTTTAGGAAAAATAACACTAAAAAGAGTAAAATTTCTATAGAAATAATATTTTATCAGTTACATCAAATTTAGTAAAATTAAGTTAACATTATCTAGAGGTTAACTTCAATTTTCCAAATTCCCATGGCTCAGAGGTTTTCCCATTGTATCATTCGGTGTTATACAACAAGTTATTCTACATCAAAGAATGAGTGCAAAACCTATGTGATAACAATATGATTACAAAAGCATAAAGAAGCATGTATATTATAATTAGATCACTTGCCTATATATTTAAGTCAAAATAGAATGAAATATAAACTAGAAAATGTGGGATTATAGTCCACATAAGACAAACCTAGCAAGCATGAGTAAAAGATACTCTAATACACCCCCCCCACCCCCCCCCCCCCTCGCCTCAAGTGAATCTAGGGGATAAAAATAGAGGATGTAGTGTAAAATACATATAAATATCAAAATTGAAATCTATAAAACACTCAAAAGTGAAAAATACATATAACCCTCTTAAAGTGGAGAAAAAGAGAGAAAACCTGTAGGAAAAACTCCCCCACAAAAGAGAGAAAAGAAGAAGAGACAGCTAGAATCTCCACTAAAGATGATGCTGAGAAGTTGACACTCCAAATAATCACAAGTCACAAAATAAATCAATCTACATGAGTAGTTTTAATCCACTACTCAATCACAAAAATAACTAGTACTCGGCTTCACTAGAATAGCTTCAATCAAGAAGACTGTCGGTGGTGATGAAAGTACAAAAAAGTATAGCATGTGTACAGAATTATCAACACTAAAAAATTAAAATTTATATCACACCCAACCATAATTATAAATAGGTGGAATGGAGGAAAAAAATCTACACAAGTGGTTCAAATCCACTATTTAAACATCAAATAAGTTAACATTGTATATACTAGAATAACAACAAACAAGGAGATTATGAACTGTGAAAAACAAATTTGTCAAAACTATAGATAAGTCTCTTAAAGAAGATGACCCATGGTGGTGATGGAAGAGACAAAAAACTAAAAAACTGAAAAGGTGTCAAAAATAGATCACACAAATGCATGAAGAGAGACAAGGCTAAATCAACAAACCCCCCATGACACTTTATTAATTAGTGTGAGTACAATATAACCCATACCTTAAAAACACTAAATAGAGACAAGAAAGACCCTGGGATTCACTAGAATATCTCAAGATTAGGAAATTATATACCTATTGAATAATCCATCAAAAGAGATGATCCAAAAGTAAGGGAGCATAGAGGTGTCCCCATAAAAGAAGGTGAGGCACTAATAAAGGGGCTTCGAGGAGACATGACACAACTACTAGTGTCTCAAATTAATAATGAATGTCTTATACTAATATAAGAGTGTGGAAAATGTTGAAAAGAGACATGATGTATGCAAACATACTATAAAAATATTATCAACCAAAAAACAACAATATGTAAAACATAGGCAAAAAAAAAGGACATCAAACTAAGCCAAAAATGCATCTAAGATAGTGCATGCATGAAGTACAATACATGACCCATAGCATAAGAAAACCTTGTAATATTAATAATTTACACTCAATAACGGTATGTTAGACACAACTAAAAATACATCCATGAGTTCAACAAATGATGATAATTCAATCTAGAAAAAGCAAGAAGGAAGTTCGTGTTTCTTGTGAGGGGGTCTAACCTCTTGTCAAACTGAACCTCACCCTATGATCTCTAAAAAACTAAAGAGATAAGGTACATAAAAAATAATGAATAATCCCTCAATAAATTCTCAAAACATATAAAAATACATCACCATTAAAAATGTCACCACAAACCATAAGCAAAGGCAACACAACCAATGTGAAGAGACCCCCCATAATGTAGCACTTTATAAAATAGTGCATTTTTACAATTTAATAACACCAATGGATAGATAATAAAAAACATGCACTTTTTAAAAAAAATGGAACTTAAATTTGGGTTATAGTTAAAAAGTTATAAGCTTTTCAATTTCTCATAAAAATGGGTCAAAATAATTTAAAAATAACACAAACTAGTTTTTTGAGAAAAAATCAAAGATAAACTTAAGTGTGCAACCACTTGTTTGAACTAGAATTTTTCCATGGACTTATAAAATTCAACCAAGGGGAAAAATAGTCATTTTGGTTACCTCGAGATACATACAAGCATTTTTTACTTCCTCTTAAAGTGAAAATTATAGCTAGTAAATATAAAAAATTGAATAAAAAGCTATTTGAAGAAGATAAATGATGGGTTATACGTGTCTTAACCTGGTTGGGCCCTCCAAAAGTCTCCTCCAATATACTAGGTATGAATATCAAGAAAAAACCTTCAACATATCTAGTGAGGTGTTGTCCAAAGGAGTACAAAATGCCCCACATGTTTGATAATAACCAGAACACCTTCCCCTAAAGTAGTTTGAAGTAACCAATTAACATTATAATGATTGCAACATACGTCTGATAGGAAAAACACAAAATTTATTAGTGAAATAAATTTATTATCAACTGAATGTAGTCCTAAAAATAGTCAAAATGCCTTTTTGAATAACTCTAATACCAATACAAACCACAAAAAACTGATGCCAAGGCTATAATTCACTAGATCCCAAATCTCCCTCCACCACATAGTCAGAAGGATGTCATAGCCATGAAAATTTTTAAAGGATGAAAAATGCATTCTAGATCTAATGCAAGTCTACACAACTCCAGTGATTCAATCAGATTTGGTCAAAAAAACCTTGAAAAACTCCAATGCCTTATCATATTTTAATGATTTCTTTTTCCAAACCAAAAATAAATCTAAAAATGATGCCTTTCAATGTAAGTGTAGATCTTATAGCACCACACTTTAGAAAATAAATTCCACTTGCTAGAAAACTCAATGTTCTACCAAAGCTTAGATGCCAAAGTTGGATTTGAAAATCATTTTAGTAGATCTCTATCAAAAAAATAGAAAGACAAACTACAATCCTTTCTCTCCTATAGGTAAGGAATAAAATTTTTATTGTGTAGGTAATTTTAGATTATCAATCTACTTGATATCTAAAAGCAACATAGAGGACAAGGAAAAAAATGAAAATCTAGAGAAAGGAAAGAAATCTAGAAAAAAATGCTAAGCTTATATTGTAAATAAAAAACACCAAGCTTTGAAAGAGATATTCCAAATTTTGACGCTTCAAGCCAAAAAAATATGAAGTCAAGGTAAGATGAAATTTTAATGCCACAAGTTAAAAAACTATGCCTATCAATAATAAATCTCAGGTATAAAATTAAACCAAATCTATAAAAAACATTTATTCTCCTTCTAAATGAACCAAATTTCAAATCTATAACCAAATACCAAATAAAAGCACAATAATAGATTCCAACCAACTGAAATCCAAATCACATTGTGATGACAAACAAATGAAATGAAATAGGATGACTAATGGTTATTAGAGATGGATTTGGTTATGATGGAAGAGTTATAAAAAACTCTTCAGGAAATATCTCTCCAATGTTTCATTACCATAGCCATTGATGCTTCAACATAAACAAGAGGAGACTAATTGGCAAAATAATTATTATATTCAAATCATATAAATACAAAATCATAAAAAAACATGTATATTATATTGAAATCAATTGCTTATATAGGTAAGGCAAAATAGAATGCAAGCTAAACTAGCTAATGTGGAACTAAATTCCATATAATACAAACCTAGCAAGTATGAGTAAAATATACTCTAATAGGAGTTATTTGAGAAAGTCAAGAGAGAGAAACATGCAAGCAAGAATATAGGTGCATAGGTGGGTTAAACTCCAAGATACAAGGAGGATAGTTAAATTTACTCACTAAAAAGATGGAGAGTATCAATGAGGTTGAATAAATTATTCATAAGGAGTAAACAAATATGATAAATACCTATTCAAGTATTGAAGACCATTAAGGCATACAAGGATACCAATTCCCTTCAAGATAGGTCATGAATGAAAACTTGTGACTTCTTCAATGCACTCAAACAAGTCTATTTCTCTCTCCTACACCATTTTCCAAGAGAAGAAGTTTAAACTTTAACATGTACTAAAGAAGTTTAAACTTTAACATGTACTATGTAAAATTTGAGTGGTTGAGAAAGGAAAAGAGAAGGATGACTAGGCATGATGACTCATCCCTAGTTTGGGGCTACTTTTTTTCCTCTCTCCTAACTTCCTTTTCTATATGTATGTTCATTTTTTGAAAGAAGATATCTAATTATGCTTTTTTCTATGCAAAAACTTTGCCAAAAATTTTTACTACACCTTTAAAGCAATAAGAAGCTGATTTTTTCTCCATTTTTAGGTTTTTCATGAAGTGTGTGCCTCATGTTAATTGATGTAACTTAGTGAGTTCTTTATTTTATTATGTTTATGTATATATTTTTTACCTTTATGTCACAAGGGTGTGCTCCTGAGTGATAAAAATAACTTCTTAATCATCATCTTACCCTTCTCAGGATTACCCTTGGTTATGATTTGGAATCTAAGTCTATTTTTCACCCTTTTGTGGACCATTTCGTTTTGTTTATTTTAAATTTTGTTAAATTTTTCTATTAGTGATTGATTTTTTATTGTTACTTCTCTTTCATCAATGTTGTTTACATTTATATTTTTTTCATCTTTGTTTGAGTATGGAATGTTAATTCTCTTACAGTTATGTTTATTCCATTATTTTAGTTGAATGTTTCCTTAGTTTGATCTAGTTGATACTTTTATTATTTAAGGTACATTTATTGGTTTAGTCAGTCATTTAGTAGCCTTAGATTTGAGGTTACCTGATTTAATCTCATTTTATCCATTTTTATTGGTTTTTTTGTTTGCATTTAGCTTTTTGCATCCTAGCTTGCCAAATTTTAAAGTGAATTATTCATTTATGGAAATTATCATTTACCTTGCCTCTTCCTATGATTTTTTTTTTTTTTTTTTTTTTTAACTCTTTACCCTTGTATCCTTAAGGTTTATCCAAAGTAGTTAATGTGTCATCCACGACCAAGACAAAAAATATGACAAATAATTATTTAGTGATATCCAAGGTATCTATATGGTGCTTTCAATTATTTAAAAAACTACTTACTTTCATTTATTTTATGCTTTCTACTACAATTTTTTAGTTCAGTGTTTTATGTAGCTATGTTTTTTTTAATCCAAACACCATCCCATGTTGCAAATGTGTGACACATGATGAGATTCAAATGGGAAATATGTATACACGGAATATTTTTATACTTTATCATTTAATTATTCTTTTTATCTTGCATGAACTTATCGAGTTTTGATCTATTTAGGTGCACACCTTAAAGGGTGCAAAGTGAAAGGGATGGGCAGACCTTTGGTTCTTTGTAAGATTATTGGTTCATATATCATTACTTAAACCCACTACATGTCAATTTTATCCAACTCCCTAAGTAATTAAATCACTCTTATCTATTTCCCTAATCAATTATCCTTTCAAAATAGCCCCTCACTAAGCAAACACCCTTACTTTTTTTTCCTACTATGTCAGCCTAATCAATCCAATTGTGAAGGTTAAGTTTCATGTTATGGAACTAGGTCAACCTGACCAACCTAATTCAAGACCTAACGACTATTTTTCAAAACTAATGGGACCAAGATGGATGATATTTTTAGCTAAAATTTAAGAAGGGTTATGGTTTTATATTGATATAAATACAAATCTCATTCCAATCCAATAGGGGAAACATTTATTTTTGCATCAATAAATTTCATAATTATGTGTATTATATCAATTGAGAATTTCATTGCTTAGGGTGTTGTCTTGGATGAGTAGAGCATTCATCTTGTGGAGTTATTATATGAATAGGAGAGGTCTTATAGCCTATATCTGATTTATATTTGTGATCCTTACACTTCATAACAAATGCTTCCAAGGCACCATTAGCCAAGGGAGATATTGAAACTCGATGGGTTCACTTGAAAGGTACGTATCTCTAACTTTTCCATTTCATTTGATAGGTATATATTTTTATAAATATTAGTTTGAATGCATTTATCCTAGTTAGAATACCTCTACATTGACTTGAGTAGATTTTTCTTTGTTTGTTATGTGTTTTTATTACCCTTATTTGTGATACAAACTTTGGTGAACACTATATTAGTTTTCATTTCATGTATATATACTTATCTAGTGTTATTATATAGTGTCATTTTCCTAGAGCCTTTGAAACCCTCTCCTTTGGTGTTGTGTAGTAAAATATCCCTTGGTTAGGTTTAGTAAATCCTATTTGATCATGCTCCTAATATATCTTAGTTTGTTGCATACACCATTCTCCTAAATATCCTAAATAATGGAATGCATCCACTATGAAATGGCCACATCATCTCCATCAATTTATATGAAATTAAAAAATAACACAAATAAATAACTCCATAAGTGTGGAACACATACTAATAAAATCTAAGATAATAAGATAATATAATTGTCTACCTCCTTTAGTATGTCCAGTCACATACCTATGGGCCCACTTCTTTGAGTTCTATTCGTTTTATCCCTACATAGTAACTTAGGTCCTACCACCAATTTTCTTATAATTCTCCATAAATCCTATAAATTAATACTCATTTCAACTATCAAGAGCCCAAAAGTGCAAATATTTCCCTCCCATATCTCTGTGAGTTTAGTCATCAGATGCTTATCCAATGGAATGGTACCTACTAAGCCAACATGAATTAACCCTACCTTCTCTACCAACATCCTTTATACATCAATCACATCTAAGGCAAGTATAGTATCTATATGTCTACTATGTCTAAAATTCCTCGCATGCATATCACCCTTTATTTACATAAAAATAAAACATCATTTCTATTAAAAATAATTATTAAAATATTAAAATTATTAAAATTACAATATATAAAAATTATGATTTTACATGGACACATGCATTATAAATTATACTCCTATAGAAAACTATTCCTGTTGAAAAATAGACAACTCTGACAAGGGTTGGCCACCTTCATTGCAAGGAAAACACCTCCATCAGACTCCTAAACTAAGTTTAAAATGAATAAAATAAGGGGGGAAATGTTAAAAATAAGTTGAAAAGGTGTTATTTTAAAATCATTTTAGTACCAAAGTCTCCTCCACCTATAGTGCACTCTCAAATCTCTAAAATAGGTTAAGGGTCACCTTTCATTGCAACAAATTCTTCACAATTAAATCTCAAAATCAATAGTAAATTAGTTTTAAATGAATTTTGAAAATTTAAAAAGTCAATCTATTTATACAAAAATAATTATTTTTCTATAAACTATAAATTCCAATTTTACTAATAATCCACTATGATACGGTATGTGTGATATGTCAATACTAGTATATATATTTTTATACTTCCATTAGTTGTGTTAGAATTCACATGACACACTCTTCCGTAGGATAACATTTTCATGACAATTTAATAATATTATAAGGTGAATATTATGAATACCTATCTCTAAATTATATACATTCCACTTAATTTTCCCTCATCCTAGTGATTATGGAAAAATAAATGCATATGATACATTATAAACAAATGTTTTTTTCCTATAGAAATATATCGATGTTTCAAAAAAAAACCTAACTATGGTACTACACCACTTACCATTTTTTATTACCCACTTAGGTAAAATTGATACATTCACAAATAGAAATATATACTCAAATTAAAAATTGAATTTGATATCAAATTCATAAAATTCAAAATAATTTATCAATCTAAAAAATTAGTAATGCACATTTGACATTCAATTGTATGGGCACCTCTAGAATACACAAACTACATAAGTAAATATGACTCTATAATTTAACAAGGATTATAAACTATCACATTTAGGTACTAGATAATAAAACTATTATATAATGACACATCTCCCCATGTGAATGAATATATTTCACATGGTCAAATTTACACTACACCACATTATTTATATATGTGGATGTTTTTATGTGAGTGTTTGTCAAGCCTAATGCCCCTTATCAAAATGGGGGCATACATTTTGGCACTTTCACATATTTAGATTCATATTACATATTTAGATTTCATACATTATCAAATTCACATGGATTATATTGCTCAAAATGGGTTAGATCATCATATTGGCATAGATTATATGCCATAGGTTTACAATGACCATTTTAGATTGAAATGGGTTTACATTAATTATTATAGATTATCACAAATTGGCATAGTATTGATACATATTGAGGGTAAATGTGAGGCATATAATACACATTCTCTAAGTTCATGGATCTTAGTTAATAGATTTTATGATATTATTACATAGCTTTCATGACTCATATTACACAATTTATATATATTTTGGTGGCATATGCAACACATTTTAACATAATTTATATGACTCAAATTACACAAGTTATTATATTTGGGGCATATTCAAGGAATATATTTAAATATTAGAGATATTATGATATCTTGGCACAAATTACATGACTTAGATTACTAATCAGATTAGGTAAATATGCAGGACATACCTAACACATTATATAGGATTATTTAATCATATTAACTTAGGTTTTACTCAAGTTCCATTCAAATGTATTCAGGAATTACCTAGGTTGAATAAAAAAATCTATCTAGAACAAATTATTTAAAATTTTACTCAAATACACAAATTATTTGGTTTACTCAGATTCACATTCGAGCCTAGTATATGGATCCATCTCCATAATAATTGCTCTCAATCTTGTCTAATTATCTACCCATGAAAAGAAAAATATTAGAGGCACCTTCTCCATAAATACTAGATCACTTAGACCCATGACATCTCCAATCCAATGATATGAGAATACTCCTTGCACTGTAAAAGACTACATACTCTGAGGTGTAGTCATTATTTGATTATTTTGATTTATCATTATGACTACACTATTTTTATTTACAATAATTTTCATGATTGTGCCCATGTTTTATTATACATATACATGGACACTATGAACACTTATTAAAAAAAATTCTAAGTTAAAAATCTCCAACACAAGTTTGCATTCTGTTTATTCCTTAAAATCATTTTTTATCCAATTTAAATACTAGATTAAATGGGAGAATTTGAAGATACATGTGTCTGAGCTAAATATAAATGAAAATACAATAAACTAATCTAAGATAAATTCAACTAAAGCTAGAGTAATAAATGCATAAAATAATAATCAAAACTTCACAGTTGAGATATAAGAATCCTTCATTATGATTTGAGTCTGATTTGCTCTATCAAGAATGTGGTGATCACTCCTACAATGGAAATGGAGAATGGGAAGAATTTTTTTGAAAAAGGGTGACTTTGATTTGATTTGATTCACTTTAGATGCAAGATATGATTATGATTAGAATTATGATTGTGATCTCTCAAGATTATGTGATTGATTATGATTTTTCAAATTTTTTATTTCAAAAGGGATGATTAAAAATGGAGATTTGTTAGCTTATTTATATAATCCTAGAAAATGATCCAATAGTGGAGGATGATTTGAAATTTTTAAATGTTATAAATGATTAATTATTTAGGATGATTACTCATCGATGAGGATGGAGACCATTTCAACTTGGTGGAGGAAAAAGAGGGGTTAGTTAGTTGACTTGGTCAATTAGCTTGACAACTCAGATGAGGAGACACAAGAGGTGGAGAATTTTGTGAATTTGGTTGGGATGAGGGAGATAAAGGTGGGAGAGGTTTGATTAGGTGTAAAATATGTAATAAACTAATTAAAATAAATATTAAAAGGTGCATAATTGATTTATTCAAAATGTTTGAATTAATCAATTATTTGATTTTAAGAAAAAATGTTAATATTGAATTTTAAGAAGAATGATTAATAAATTCAAGTGTATTTTTACACTAAATGAAATTTAGGTGTCTACATTTGCCCCTCTTTAAAATAGTGTTGCAAAGCAATACTGTTTCATAGAATAGTAGAATAAGTAGAGTGTTGAAGATAGAAAATTAAAAGAATTACCCCAAATTAATGAAAATGAGTGTGATGATCCCCCTCGAGGGTTTGTGAAGAAAATGAACAAATACTCAAAATTGATGAAAAGAGGAAATAGTTAAATAAATGAACAAAAAATCAAGTTATTTTAGGATTGATGTCAAATTTTCAATATGTTGGTCACGTAAAAGGGTTACTCCTAGTTAATTAAAACTAGAGTTTTGATTTGAAAATCAATAATTTAACAACTCAGATATTGAATGCTTATTATTGTTTGCTAATGAGTTAGGGGTCGATTGAATAGGTGTGGGAATGATATATCCTAGTAATAATAAACTGTGGATCTATAAATAGAAAAAGGTATTGATTTTGCAAATGATTATGGATTTTACGTTGATAAGTGATTACAATAATTTGATAACAAATCTTGGATTAAATTGATTTAATGTTTCCTTAATATTTGAAAAATGGATGAAGAATGAGATGGATGAAGGGATCAAAATGAGAAAATTATCATCAATAATATAGATACTTATCTCAATACTAATGTTTTCAAAATTATAGAAGGTACATGTAAAACTATTTACCCCTAGCTGTCAAATTCTAGAGAAGATATTAGAAAAGGTACATTTGTCACTTTATAGAATATATGATTGGATTTTCATCTTGGATGCATGGGTCTCATGAGCTGATGTGGGAATGATATATTCCAATGATGGTGAGCCACAAGAAAAGAAATGAAAAATATAGATTGTCCAATTTGTGATAAAGATTTAAAAATTTGATATTTAGAAGCATTGATAAAGAGATATAGAAATTTGATTAAATGAAAGTAGAAAATATGGATGAAATGACTAGGATGGATGATGGTGAAGGTGGTGGTTGAGATGACCC
Organism: Torreya grandis; assembly: GCA_037957365.1. NCBI lineage: Eukaryota > Viridiplantae > Streptophyta > Pinopsida > Cupressales > Taxaceae > Torreya > Torreya grandis. Next base: position 229,747 of record JARHVA010004028.1, on the reverse strand, counting down.
TAGAGACCCCCTGTCTCTAAGTATTGCCTACATAATCCACTTAGACAATGTCTATGTGTGGATATCAGACCATATGTAGTTCTTCCAAAAATGGAAATAAAAGTGATGGTGTAAGGTAAGATTGACACATGGATGTTATTCTTAACTTAATGATTACACACTATAATTAGATGATGGATAAAGGATGGAAAATTTTGATTTCATTAGTCCCAATAGACAAGTGCAAGAGATTAAATGGAAAGATTATGGATGATTGATATGTGAGCATTAACAAAGAAATGAAGTGACCATATGGATTAATGATGATAGATCAAATGATTTGACAACATGGATCAGATAAGGATAGATGGAAGAGAGTGATGACACACATATGTTGTGTCTAAGAATGTGATATGGTTTGATAGCTTTCTTGTGTTTATTTTATTCTTTACATTGGATATTTCCAATTGAGAGTTGAGAAACCTAATTTTTGATATTGTGTATGACAATATGCACCAATAGTATAGAAAAACCATGATGACTATTATGTGATATGCATAGTACTAATATATTCATAAGGACAAAACTTATAGAACCATGATATGAAAGATTGTAATAACACCATTAGTAAAACACATAGTGATTTAGACACAAGAAACAATAATAAAGATAAGATAAAAAGAGATATTTTCTATAATGAAAATGATGCAAGTAAAATAAAAATAGAAGTAAACAAACACTGCATAAGTAAGTAAACACTCATGATGTAAAATAAAGTAAATGACTATACAAATAGGTAAGCAAATGACTAAAATAAGTAAGAAAATGATTATAACAAGTAAGAAGATGATGTTTTTTGGATGTACTTGGCTAAAGTAGAACCCTTTGGCATATACTATTTTTGACAACGTTGAACTATCTAATGTGTAATATGTATAGGGGATGACTAGGGTACATAACTAAGGACAAGGGATTTTTTGATTGTTTTATTTTTATTTTCTATTTTTTTAAACTTTTGTTGGGTTTTGCAATGTTTTAGGATTTTTTTTTGGGTTTTTAAATGTTTTTGTATTTATAAGATTATATACAAGGAAAGCCAACAAAGGGAAAACTATATTATAGCACCTAGGAGTGAGTGGTAGGGGATGGAAAAAATACATTATATATAGAGTATGGATGAATAGGAATGGATTAGAATTAAGATGATAATCTATAGGGAGCACATGAGGTAAGAACCAAGTATCTAGTCATCAAAATAACATTACAAGGATACACCAATATGTTTCTAAGAACATATCTCAAGACATTTCCACTTCCTTATCAAGGTTCAAATGAGAAGGATGGTTTTATGATGAAAAGGATTGGATGGGTTTTGATGGGTTTAAACTTATAAAGATGAGTTTGGATAGGTAAAGGTATTCAAAGATGGTATATGATGGTAAAGGATGGGATTTAAAATGTTGTAGGATGTGTTGGATAGGCATAGGATGTGGAAATATGATTTAGGATAACTTAGGATACGTAAGGATGGTTTAGGGTAAGAATATGATGGGATTTTTAGGATGGGTAAGGATGGAGTGATGATTCAAAATGCATAGGATTGAAATGGAATGAGTTTTCCCCCAAGTGTAGGGTACTTGTAGATAATTGATTATTTTACGCATGATGCCAAAAATAAATTTTCATCATGGTACTTGCCCAAGGTGCCATGTAAATGGTTTTCATCTTTGGACAAATTTATTTATCTTTCTCCTTTTAATTTATCTTTTATATTTGATTTTTTTGTTTTTATTTTTTTTTTCTCTTTCTTTTTGTTTTTATTTTTATTTTTTTTAATTTTTGGCATCTCAATTACAAAAGGGTTTGAGATGCATTGATACTTACCATTATTGATATTTTAGATATGCACTCTAGAGATGTCTTTAGTAACCTAATTGATTTCTAAGTTTGCTTCTTCCAGATTTATCAAGATATTATCATAGCCGCTATGAGAGAGGGTGCTGCCAGATAGGGTGAAGCAAAAAGTATGTTGGATGAAGGATGTATGTTGAGTGCATGAAGGATTTGGATGGATGGGATGATATTGGGGATGAGTATATTGTTCATTAAATAAAGGGTGAATGGGATCAACAATCTCATGTTCATCAAGATTGGGAATAACTAAAAGTTGGATGATTTAGGAATTTAATGTTACATCAATGACATATTCAACTTGTGATGGAGATCTATCCTGTAATTATGATAATGCAGATGATATATTAATTTTCTCATCTATTAGTTCCTTAGAAAGGTTTTTACCAAGGGATTATTCTTCATTGTTGTGATTTAGATTCAAAAGTGGATTATCCAATATCATCTCAAAGAAGTTTTCACTAAGGGACTAATATTTTTGATTTTCTATATTTTGATTTGGACTCAAACTGTAATCTATACTTTGATCATCTAATAGTGCCTCAAAGAAGTTTTCACTATGAAGTGTGGATTTTATATTTAGACTGTATCATTTATTTTGATTGATTTAAAATTTATGTTCCTTAGAATATGTAGATTTTTCTTGATGCTCTTTTGGTAGGAGACTGGCTAAGAAGTCTACAATTATTTTATCATCATGGAAGGAAGTTAATTGTAAGTAAGTTCATTGGTCCCAATCAAAAGGTGCAGGATACTATCTTACAAGATGGAAGGCATGAATGGTGATGTTAATGAAAGGAGTGATGGTATCAAAGTCCTTGTAGATACTATGAATGGATCATATTTTAATTATGAATGAAGTTACCTTACCATAAATATACCACTAAAATATTTACATTGACTTTGAAATGGTTTGTAGTTGATGCTATGTGGTCTAAAATTTAATTCAAAATGAATCAATTCAATAATTCCTTGCTAATGGATTATTTTATATATAATTACATCTATTACTTAGGTTGAATGTTGGGGGATGATGGGAGATTGAATAGGTGATAAGTATTTGAGTGCTTGGACAATGGGTAATAGGCTAAGTTGGTTGAAGGAGATTTGGTCCAAGATAGGATCTTGGTAAAAAATGGGATCTTTGTCAAAAATGGGATCTTGATAAAAGATAAGATTTTGATCAAAGATGGGCTTTTTAATAAAAATGGGTTCTTCATCAAAAATGGATGATAAACCATGGTTTTCAAAGGCAGGTTGATCGGCTAAAAATGGATGTGTCAAAAATGGGATCTTGAGAGATGAATGAAAGGTTATGACCTTGAATTGGAAGTGGTGTGGCTTGATAGGATCAATAAAAACATATTGGAATGTCCCCAATCTATGATTTTAGAATGTGGATAAATGTGTATCTACCTTTATGTACCCTTTGTCAATCAAATCTTGGATATAATGCTTTAGTCTCATACAACAATTTATAGAATGAACTTCAACTTTGTGATAATCACAATATTCATTAGGTCTATACCACTTAGGTTTTGAGACATTTGGCTTAAACTATTTGGTGTTTGGATATATGACTAGGTTTGTAGTGACCAATTTTTGATAGAATACATCATAAGGTTCCCTTAAAGGAGTATGTTTTTATTAATAGGCATGGTATTGGTTTTGATAGGTTGGGATTTTTAAAGTTATTATAACTCTAGGAGTGAAGTGATATTAGATGGTAGGGGTTCTAGAATTGGATTCCCTTTGTCAGTGTGATAGGGGATGCTAGAATCAAGGCTATAACTAGTGGAGGGGAGACTTGGTTGATTTTGGAAAATAGGATGATGTTGATGTGGAATGTTTTAGGATTCTATATTTAAAGAGGTAACTTGGTCTTGGATGGATGGATTTGTGAATGTTGATGGACTTGAATCTATTGGGTTTGTGAACAAATGTGAATTTGATGTAGTTTGGTTCAATTTTTTGAATTGGTTGGATACAAAATCAAAGGAAATATTTTTATGAATTTGGAAAGGTTAGTTTTTAATGGCATAGGAGTTGAAAGGTTGATTTGGATGGAACGTAGTTGGATTGGACTGAATGGGAGTTTGATTTATGAATGGATTTTAGTTCAAATATAGATTTTAAATTGATGGTGAAGGTTAATCAAAAGTTTTATTTAGATTAGTACTAAATTTAGAACTAGATGGATTGGTGAAGAAGTTTGGGTTTGAGTTTTGGGGTGAACTAGATGCAAAATCAAAGGATTGATTTTGATTATTATAGAAAGGTTGATTTGGAAAACTTTAATGACTATTCAAGTTTGTATTTTATTAATGGATGGATGAGGATGAATACATATTCAAATTTATATTTGGATTGGATTGGTGATTGACTTGACATTGATTTAAATATGTGTTTGAATCAAATTTGGTTGGATAGAATCCTAGGTTATAATATGGACTATTGGGATTGTGATTTGAGATGAAATTGGTTAAGCGATTATTTTGCATAACCATTACTTCTTGAAATGGATGATTTTAATAATAAAATATTTGACTCAATAATGGAAAAAGACTTGAAAAGATTTGACTCAATAATAAAAAAGACTTGAAATTAGACTCTAGCAAAATACCAAAAAAACTAAAAGTTTGATTTATTAACAACAAACAATATTTTTTTGTTTTAAGGAATTAATTTTCACATGAGAAATTTTAACACATGGAAAATCACAAGGAAAAAATGAACAAGTTTCATTCTAAAAAATAAGCAATTTGCATAAAAAGCTAAAAAATCTAGGTAAAATAGTGGTGAACAATTGTTTGGATTTCTATTGTCACTCACTCATCCATGATCTCAGTTGTGGCCTAATGTTTTAAGGCACTAACCATGGAGGATCCTACCATGTCCATGGCCCACTGAGTCTAGTTTTGAGGGTGTGGGGAAAGTAACTTCTCAGTGTTAACTGCTAACTAATTCACCAAAGTCTAACTTAAAAAAGGTGATCCTAGGCTTAAAGTATACATGAACTTATCTAGGGGAAATAAAAACTATGGAATAAATTGATAAGTGGATGCACACTATTGGGCCTTGTCCCAAAGTGCCCAACATAGTCATAGGGGTCTTAGTGTGTTGACAATCGATAATATTAGAACTTGAGTTAGCTTTTGAAATCATAGGTATTAGAGCATGAAATACCCTCACATCATGGTGTGCTTAAAACACATAATTGCTTAGGCAATTTAAATAGTTGGGTCTCAATTTATATACCTCACCAATAAATGGGGTTTATACTACTACATGGTGTTGAAATATATGGTCAATAGAGCCCCTAATAAAATTAAAATAAATAATTAAAAACTTTTTTTATTTCCAATTTTTTTCACTAGTGTAACATCAAGGAAAGAGCATACACAGATATCACTTGGGTAAACAGATAAATTATGAAAACATTTCTAGTTTCTAGGTATCATTACCAATGTAATGCTAAGGAAAGAGCATAAATGTATTTCATAACTAAAAATAAAGATACATAAATAGAAGTGATGTAATTAATACAAAATTGAATAATAAAAATAATAAAATTAGTAACAAGAAAAAATTGGCTTTTATATTGTTTAATTTTTTATTCCCTTTAGCAAGCATCCTACAAACAATGTGTTAGATTGTTTGTCTAGGCTAAAAAATGAGATAACCTATAATAAAAAAGTGAAAAAACATAAAAAAAACACACAAAAAATAAGCCTCTATGACAATTTTTTTTTTATGTAGGCAAGTCAAAAAAGCAAAATTGCAAACTGATCACATAGGAAAAAGATAGAATAAAAAACAAGCTTACAGAAATGATCTCACAATGAAGAGAAATAATTTCACTACAAAGAAGGACAAAAATACTATGGGATGAAAATGTTATAATAAAAAATTAAAATACTATGAGGAAGGATGAAACTGTTATGGGATGAGGTGATTTCACTGTAGATAGAGATGAAAATGCTACGAGAAATAATGATTTCACTATGGAGGACAAAAACATTGATGATAGAGATGATTTCACTGTGCCAAATGATGATTTCATTACAATGTACAATTATTTCTCTATGATATTCAATAATTTCATTATTCTCTATGAAAATTTTGTAATGAAACAAAAATGTTACCAACCTAGAAAAGCATAGAAAAGTACAAAAATGCAAAAAATAGGAACAATTTCATAGTTTGGTCTAATGATTTCATTGAAAAGTATTCTAAATTTTCTATTATGTAATAAAAATGTAAATCCAAATATAAAATATATGATATCAACATATAGTCTATACCATCTCAAAAACATACAAGATTAGATGTAAAAGATAGACATAAACAATGAAAACTAGAAAAGCAATGTTATCTAAATATGAAAGAAGAAGATAAAAGGATTAAAAAGATGTGGGTAATCGCACTGGGCATGTTATAAATGTATGAACTAAATATAAATGAAAATACAATGAACTAATCTAAGCTAAATTCAACTAAAGCTAGAGAACAAACCAAAATAATAATAATCAAAACTTCACAGTTGAGATACAAGAATCCTCCATTGCGATTTGAGTCTAATTTGCTCTTTCAAAAATGTGGTGCTCACTCCTCCAATGCAAAGGGAGAATGGTCATCATTTTGGTGGAAAAGGGTGACTTTGATTTTATTTGATTCACTTTGGATGAAATATATGATTAAGATTAAAAGTATGCTTGTGATCTCTCAAGATTATATGATTGATTACAATTTTTCAAATTTGTGATTTCAAGAGGGATTAATGAAAATGGAGATTTGACAACTTATTTATAGAATCCTAGAAAAATATCCAATGGTGGAGGATCATTTGTACTTTTTCAATGTTCCAAATGATCAATAGTTGAGGATGATTCCTCATCCATGACGATGGAGACCATTTCAACTTGGTGGAGGAAAAATAGGGGTTGGTTAGTTGACTTAGTCAATTGGCCTGACAACTCAAAGGAGAAGTCATAAGAGGTGGAAAATTTTATGGATTGGGTTGGGATGAGGGAAATTAAGGTGGGAGAGGTTTAAATAGGTATAAAATAATTAAAATAAATATTAAAAGGTGCATAATTGAATTATTCAAAATGTTTGAATTAATCAATTATTTGATTTTAAGAGGAAATGTTAATTATGAATTTTAAGAAGAATGATTAATAAATTCAGGTGCATTTTGACACTAAATGAAATTTAGGTGGTCTACAACATGAATTTTGTAAAATCCTTATTTTTATAATTTTTTTAATGTGGCTTTACATATATATACTCTTAATGGTGAATAGGGCACTTACTAGCACATTATTTTTGATCTTGTGTCTCTCTATCTACTTTACTTGATTGTATAGACTTTTATTCTACTCTTTTCATCTTTATTGACTCTATCACAAGGATCCATTTTCATGTTTTATTATCTCTAAGTTTTATATAGATTCAAGACAATTATAGTAATTGTACATGGATTCAGTTATTGATATTATTTGAAATTATTAGAAATGTCTAGGCATATATTTTAGGTGTGTTCTGGGACACATCACCTTTTGGGGTGATTTATTTTACCCTTTTGAATATTTTTTATTACATATAATAATAGTTCCTAGATTTAAAATTTATAACCATATATATACAAATAAACTATATCATTTTTGTACAATGCACTCACTAATTAACAAAAGAAAACTTAGGGTACACAACCATCTAGATTAATGTTATTTACAATCTAAATTTTCTATAGGATACACACACATATGTATGTGTGTGTGTGTGTGTGTGTGTGTGTGTGTGTGTGGGAGGGGGGTGGGTGTTTTATTTAATGAAAGGATTACCTAGGATAAATTTCACTTATTCTTGTATTCACATGATTTGGCACACAAAAAATAGTGGGAGAACCACATAGGTTTGAGCCTTATTTGTAGAATCAGAAATATAGTTGGAACTTAGTAAGTCACTAGGGATTTGCTAAGGTCAGTCCAACCCAACCTATTATCCCATTTTACATATCACATTGGTTTTAAGAGTGAAATCTACTATTTGAATCAAGGAGAAGGAAAAAAAAGTTATTCATGTAGTTCCAAATATATATGAATATAGAGGAACCACTTGTAGATATAAGCACAAAAATTTAAACTATCACAAACCAACATAGATCTCATACATGAATCTGGTACATAGTGGATGGATCCAACTACCATAGGCATCCAAATAATATCAAAGATGTCTTTTTTAGTCTTAATAGTATGTTTCTAAATAATATCAAAGACTTCCCACCCATTTCTATCTTTCTTTCCTCTAATCTATCTAGAATCTTTAGCTCTCCTGATTTGACTCTATATTCTTGGTCCCCATGGGTGGTAATAGGGATCTACTGGAACCAACATCATGCAAAGAGGTCTATGAGTAAAATAAAGTTTGGAAGAAGCTCAAAAATGGGGGCCTCATAAAATTTATGGAATGGGTCACTGAGCATAATGCCAAGATTCCTTGAGACTTCATGGCAGCTTGGACAAAGCAAAAAGTTTATATGCATGACATTACCATCAATATATCAGAGGAGTTCATAAACTATGGCACTAACATATTTTGTGTAGGTGCCAAGGAATTCCAAGATCAATCAAAAAATAAAGAGGCCCTACAATGGTTATTTAGAACAAATGATTTCATGTAGATAGACAAGAAAGGGTTCCCTCAGGGTAACCTCCTATGTTACTGGCCAAAAAATTTCCTTTAGATCATGTAATATATGAAACTAGAAGGTAAATATATACTAATCTTCTTTCACCATTTCATACTTCTAAATCATTTCATTGGGTATAAGATTATTCTTCCCTATTTATTGCTTAAGTCCCTTGAGAACACTATCTTGCTTCACCAAGTTAATGATACTAATCCCATTCTATATCAACGCCTAATCTTCCTCCTTATTAAGCATGGCTAAGCTTTATTAGACTAAGACATCCTACCCAAGGGTTCCTCCTCTAGGGAGGAGTCCCAAGAGGACCATCCTAAGGAGGATCCTACTAAGGGATCCCACCAACCATGCTACCACACCCCCTAGAATATTTTATCATAATCCCCCTAGATTAACTCCCTCTCAAATTTTTTCTCATCCCCAAACCAAAACTAATTGAAATAGGGACCCATATAAATCCTACTTGGAAAGGGAAGGCCATGATTATGGATGATTTGGAAAGAAACACACAACTACTAGAAAATTTTAACTCTAAGGTGCAACAAGCTAGTTTTAGCCTAGCCAAACTTATCTAGGACTCGAATGCTTTACACAAATAGGCTAAAGCAACTATCTAGGATTTTGTTCACTCTACTCAACCCCCTCATACCCCTATTATGACTTCTCCTAAGGTTTTAAAATCCCCCCTTGGGATCCCCTAAAGGTTTCCTCCCTAAACTGTCCCCATTATAGGTAAAAGGTCAAAAGCATCCCAGAATGATCCTCCCTGGTGAAGTAGTTGAAGGCCTCAAAAACTATATCCAAGACAAAGTTTTAAAGGACAAATTAACCATCCCAGCAAAGGACACTGTTGAAGCTAAAGACCCTCAAGAGGGACCTTCCTCCTAGTTCTACTAGTTTTTCCTGTTTTTGATTTTACTATAAGTACTTTTTTTTGCTTTTTAGTTTCTTGACCCTAGTTGGCCTGTTTAAACTTTTTTAATACACTTTTGTAGTTCTAGCTCCCTATAAAACCTAGTGTTTACCTTATCAAATTAAAAAAATCTTATTTGGTGGTATTTTTTTTGTTGAATGGATTATATATGAAAACTCTTATTTTGATGTGTTGTTTTAGTGCATTTTAAAAAGTTTTGGATGAATTTTATAGGAAATGTGGTTCTAAAAAGCATATTATAATATTTTTGTTTCTATTAGGTATGAAAATATTGATAATATTTAGTCCTTGATTTGTAATGTTATGAATGAAATTTAAAAATATTTATTTTCTATGAAGTATATTTAATTTTTAAACAAGTATGAAATTTAAGTATCAATATTTTCATATAAATTATTATTTTAGGTTTAAAAAATCCATGATAATAGAGGCAAAAACATTATGTCATGATTAAAAATAAGATATAATCATGATCTAAAATATTGTGGGTGCTACAACATTATTTTAAATTACCTTCATATGTTTTTTTAATGTACATATTAGATAATTAGGTTTTCATTTGAAGATGGCATTCTATTTAAAATTGTTATATTTTCAAGAGTATTGAATTTAAAATGGCCTCATTTTAATATTTTTTATTCTTTCTAAAACATCCATTTTCTTCCCAAATTTTTTAATCACCTATAAAAATTATGTGAGGTTATATTCGATACCTAAATGAATTCATCTACAAGATAAAAAATAATGAAAAATGACAACCACTTTAATGTCTAAACTGACCATTTTTAGAAAAATGAGAATTGCTACAAGGATGAAACTTTTTTTGTCTTTCAAATTATTTAATTAGATTTTATTTCTATTGTTTCTATTAGATTATTTAAAATGGGTAGATGTGCACAAATTGATTTGGCATTGGTTTGTATGCAAGAAGATTTCAAATTATTTCTTTGATTGAAATAATTTGACATTGTTTTTTATCTCTTTGCTTGGTGAATACTCAATATTTAAAACTATTATTTTAGTAATGTGTCTTAATGTGGTTAAAATAGTAATCAACATAAATGAGTAAAGGTCTTTGTGAGTGTTGAATTTCACATGCTTAAAGTTTACTCAAATTTAATTCTATTAAATCTTTTGAATGATCATTTTTGTATAATTTTTTAAATAAATATGATGTTTGGATAAGGAATTATTTATCCATGTTCTAATATCATTTTCATGTTAGATTGTTTAAATGGTATTCAAATTATTTTCAGTTTTATAAGAGAGGATTTTGAAAGGTGTTTTTAGTATGATTCATTGTTTTTCAAACAATGATGAATTTAGTAAATTGAATCTTGATCTATTAATTTAGTTTTTTAATTTCTCTCTTCTGGAAAGGCTACTTTTTAGGATACTTATTATGAATTATTTGTTATTATTAGTTCTTGTTAGAAAACTAATCTAAAAAAATTATTCTTTTAATGATTACTTATTCAATTAATTTTATAGAGGTAGTCTCAATGAAGAAATTAAATTTATATGTTCCCTTGAATGCATGAAGCCAATGAGTTAAAATGTTTATATTTTCCTTGGTTGATGAGTGTTAGTGATTTTTTTTTATGAATTTAATACAAAGTTATATAAATCATCAAGTTGGTTTGTGGAAAACTTTGGAAGGGATTTTAATGATTTTTATTAGAAATATTGAAGCATGTGAGTGATCATATGCCAAAATTTTGCATGGAATTTGAACATATTTTTATTATTAATTCTAAGTTAATACTATAGTTCCTATCTATTTATTATCCCTTAGATGTTTAGATATAATTAATTTTATAGTGGGGCTCCATCCATGGAAATATTATTAAATTATCATAGATATAAATTTCAAAATTATTATTACTCGAATCCTTTTAGCCATCACTTAAAAAATAATAATGAATTGATTTATTAAGTATATCTTAAATAACTTGTGTTTAGAAATTGAGTTTATAAATTCATGTTATTTATGATTTCAAGTTATATAACTTACTTTCAAAATATTGAAGATATAAAAGGACTTGGAGGATTCATTTTCAAAAGAGGTCACACGTATATAAAAGAGATCTGGTATTTTTTATTATCATCTAGTTTTCATGATTTATAAGAATACAATACTAAGGTAGGTTATGGTTGTAGTAATAACATTGGCTTTCTATGATGGTTGAGTATTTAAATTGAATGCACTTGCGTATATGTAGATTATTTTATTTGATTGATTTAACTACCTAGTTATAGATTTTAGGATTAATGGTTTGGGGGATGTAAGATATATATAATAAAATTATTGAAAATGGTTGTGGTACTCATTCTCAAATGATGAAAAATTTGAGGGGATATGCTTGAAAAATGTTTTTATTTCATAAATTATAATCAATCTTTCAATATTTTTATTCAAATTAGTTATTCTCATATGAAGATGTTAACCTAGAAGTGGCTTCAATATAAATTCACTTTCATTTATTTTGTTATATACAACTATAATGTGTATATCATGTAATTATACTATGTATTTAAGATTTAATATGTATCTATATTTTTTAATATGTTTTTATTTTGTATTTCATTTATTTTTTGATCTAGTTTTAGTTTAGCACATCTTTGCTTTTAGTAACATTTCTAGTTATGTTTATCTTTTTTTTATTATTTATATTTTATTGTATATGTATGTATGTACATATATACTTACATATATATGCACACACACACACACACACACACACACACACACACACACACACACACACACACACACACACACACACACACACACACACACACACACACACACACACACACACACACACACACACACACACACACACACACACACACACACACACACACACACACACGTGTGTGTGTGTGTGTGTGTGTGTGTGTGTGTGTGTGTGTGTGTGTGTGTGTGTGTGTGTGTGTGTGTGTGTGTGTGTGTGTGTGTGTGTGTGTGTGTGTGTGTGTGTGTGTGTGTGTGTGTGTGTGTGTGTGTGTGTGTGTGTGTGTGTGTGTGTGTGTGTGTGTGCGTGTGCGTGCGCATGCATACACACACATGTATATATACATGTTTATGTGTATTTGATCAATAACACTCTTCAAAAAAAGGATTTATTATATTTTAAATTAAATGTTAAGTTAGTTTTCATCTTATGACTTGTTAACACTTTGTGTGTGTGTGTGTGTGTGTGTGTGTGTGTGTGTGTGTGTGTGTGTGTGTGTGTGTGTGTGTGTGTGTGTGTGTGTGTGTGTGTGTGTGTGTGTGTGTGTGTGTGTGTGTGTGTGTGTGTGTGTGTGTGTGTGTGTGTGTGTGTGTGTGTGTGTGTGTGTGTGTGTACACATGCATACACACACATGTATATATACATGTGTATGTGTATTTGATCAATAACACTCTTCAAAAAAAGGATTTATTATATTTTAAATTAAAGGTTAAGTTAGTTTTCATCTTATGACTTGTTAACACTTTTAAATAGAGCTTACAATAGCTACTTGTTGATAGTAATTTATATTAGATTTATGACCAAATCCTAATAAGAAACAAATTTTAAATAGTCAATTATATTAAGTGAGTAAATAATAGAGTAGATTAATATGAGTTAATTTTGGTTCACCATTTGAAAAAACCAATTTAGTGTTTTTTTTTAGAGATTCAATCATAGTGTATATTTGGTGTGTGTTTGTGTTTATAAATTACTTTCAAAATAACTTATCAATAGCTACTATTTTTTTGGGTCAAGTATAATTTATCAAGTCTATTAGGTTTTTATTTTCCCTTAAAAACTTATTTGATCTTATCAGTTTAAACTAATATTCATGCTTGAGCAATTTTTCTACTTCTCATGCCCTATCTAATTAAAGTCAGTTATATTCATTTCTAAATTTCACATTGTAGTGAATGGGTTGATTGGTTGAATCCTAAAATATTTATCATCAATACATAATAAAAAATTATTAATATATTTTAAATACACCAAAAGGGGTGTCTCACGAGGAGATGCATGCCTTGTACATAATACTAAAAAACAACAAACATAAAACTAAACCTTGGATTACTGGACCCAATAAACCCTCACTAATGTAAAGGAGACAAAAAGGTGATCTGGAGAAACATGAATATGATGCTATCCAAAAATACCTACCAAAAATTTATAACTAGAATAATATACATTTGGGAATAATCAACCCATGTTGAAATTCAAATACACATGCTTTGTGAGCTCCTATGGAATTTTTCTTGTGACACTACCTAACATTAATATGAACATCATCCAATGAAAAATCATCCCTATAAGAATATTTACCTTTAATTCAATATTAGAATCATCATGGGAATACTTAGCCATAATAATCCTTGTGTAGATGATAATTCCATACTTCATGTATGGTTCATCTTATCTAATGCCCAAAAACTATGATCACTTTTCAAATACTAATGGTTCTTACAACCCCCACCATGTTTTAAAATCACCTAAATATTGAATTAAAATTAAAACATTATCTTCCCCTATTACATAAGAGGTGAGAATTGCCTCATCACTAATATCAAAAAATTAAAAAAATGGAAATAAAAAACATCAAACTCCTAAAATCTATCCAAAAGTGATATTAAACATCATCCCTATCATTGAGATAGAAGCTAACTCAAGATGTGGTTTAACTAACTTTGTTAGTTAGGTCAATTTTGATAGACCTCTAAACCCAAAAATGTATCTTTTTATCTCTAATTTCATCAACATTGGTAATGTACACTAATAAATTCATGTTTTTTACATAAAAAATACCCAATTTAAAAATTAGAAACATACTAAAGTGTTAGATACTACTGAAACTGCACTTTTTATACATTTTGAATGTTTTATTTTCTCCATTTCTAATATTTTTTCCTTAAAAATCATAATGAAAGACACTGAAAATAAAAAACAACATTTTTAGTGGCTTTATAATGATAAAAACCCTAAAAAATGAATGGTCACACATCTACATTCATGCAAAAAGGAAAAATTAAAAAAATAACATTGACATTTCTAAATGTGCTTAAATGATGGGATTTTTAATTTTTAGTTTTGTACTTTGAGAGAATGGACCTCTTGACCTATATATGAGAATTAAATTATAATTTTACTTTTTATATGTAATTATTTGACTTGGTAAGGCTAAAATTGGTAGCTAACTCATATTTTGCATGCTCATGCAAAATAAAGTAATTATGAGTTAAGTTGGAGTTAAACCTTAGACCTATAATATTTTAATGACTTCACAACATGATTTAACTAACTAAAGTAAAATTATTTCTTGATTTAGTATTTTTTTTAAATAACCCTTCAATTAAAAAAATATGTAACAATAAAAATTCACCCAAAAGTAAAAATATGTGGCAGTCCAGTAGTAACAAATAAATTTCCTATTGTAGTCTTTTTTGGGACCCATAATAAATTCTCACAATTTTATTACTTCCAACATACTTTGCAACATTAATAAAACTTATAAAGGTTTTTCAATGCCTCTAACAGTATTCTAGGCTCTTTTAATAGTCTTCATGCACATTTTACATCCTTCCATATTTTTCATATACTAAAATACCAATTTTAATGCCTTTTCAACAATTATTTTCAATAAAAAGAACAAATTTATTTTATGCAATGCCTTTGACACTTTCCTATAATATTGAACACTACTTCATTAAGTTCAATAGTAAAAAAATGTGTAGAATGAATTATTTAATTAGATAATGCACTCTTCTTCTCTTTCTTAAACAAATATAAATTATTTATTTATCTCACACAAAGATAAAAATAATCTATATTACAAATACTCTCATGCAACCCATTTCCTTTCATAATTTTTTAATATTAAAATTATTTCTTTCATGAAGACAATTTTATTTTGATAATTAAATTTTTTTATTATTATTACAAGAAAAACCATTATAATGACACATGTTATATCTAACCAACACATGAAAACACAAAGGTATACCTTATAAGAGAACAAGGTTACATTATTAAAAACACTTGACTATACTATATCTTCACCTAGTTAGTTTGGGGGGGGGGGGGGGGACCAAGTAGAGTCTAATTTTATTCTTCATCCTCTACTTCCTCTATTGGATGGATCACCTAAGATATACTATTCTACACACAATGGCAATGGTTTAGGTCCTCTTTCATGTTTAGAGTGTCCTCTGATATTCTAGTCAAGGAGTTTTGCATTCCTTCTATTTCATTTGTGTTAATGCAAACCATTTTTAGAATTTGAGTATGCAGTCATGCCTCCTTCCTATTATTTTCAATGAATTTTTTAATATGAATTATATTGTCATTTATTGCTTCTATCAAGTTGAAGTGTGTCATAAAGATCTAATAGAATCCTCTGATTGAAGCATCCATATCCCTCTATTACTCAATATATTCATGATTTAAAAAAAAAAAGAAGGTTATTATTGTTTATCACAAATTCCTTGATGGATTAAATAATATTATTTAAGTCCTTGAGACTATCCAAGATCCAACTTCCCTGATTGGATCTACCACTACTTGGGTTTGAGTTTTCTCCTTTTCTCAACCCCCACCTTTTCATGATTTCTCTATCTTAATGGATAATTGCCTTTTTATTGTTACTCCTTGTGATGTGTTTTCCTTTCTCTTACTGGCATCACTTTGGTTGTTATTTTTTTGACCCTCCACTTTATTTTTCCTTTTTTTTGGTCATGTTTTATTTGATTTTTCCTCATTATCCATCTTTCTCCTTCAAGAACATTTGTATAAAATCATCATCCTTCATTGGTTCTATACATTTCACCTCCTTGTGTTGCATTAATGTTTTATTTTGTAGGGTTTTACCCCACATGGATTGGGTTATCTTGCTCCCACAACACCCCTCTGTTTATGTCTTATGTTGTTTTAGTAGTGTCCTCTAGTTTGGCTAACTAAATTGAATTATCATCCTCTCTTCCACTCTATGTACCACTCCCTTCATTATGCATTTCATTTATCTATGGAATTCAGGTTTCCACATCCTCCTATAGGTCTCATGGCATCATAACTTCTAGATTATCTATATTAGTCTTAAGCCTCTCCAAATCATTGATAGTAATTAATAAGAGGATACATATAACTTGTAAAAGAGCCATAACTGTCAAGAGGATTTGAATTTAAATCTTTGCCAAACTAGGATAAATTTAGTACATAGCCAATTTAACAATGTGAGAGCTAGTAGGATTCATATCAAGCAAAGTTTTTTTTGAAAAATACAAAGTGTGTTTTATAAAGGATAGGTCATGTCATATTTAGAAATTTTTTGAAATCATTACTGTTACACTTTCCATTTGATCTTCCTCTCTCCCCACATTGTCTAGAATGGAATTTTCTAAGCCAGTGCCACTATGCTAAATAAGGAGATTATTTGGCCACATCATTCCAGCTTGTGCTTGCTTAGTGTCATTCATGTTGTACTTTTCCTTATTATCCCCTATAATAAGTTCAGTTGGATTCTTTTTTTGTTCATAAAGTTCTCTTTTAGAATGATTTCCCATGATGACAAACATTATTTTATAATTGTTTACTTTATTATCAATCAGACTTCTCATGACATAGAAATTTTTTTTAGAATGATTTCCTTTAATCTCTTCATCTCCTTATTTTAGAGATATTAATCGTGTTTCCTATATTATCGATTGATGGGATCTAAAGGTTGAGGTTCATGATCTAGTCTACTAATTTATTCCCTTATTTTAGAAAATAATTTAACTTAACTCCTCAAATTAGTTCCAAATTATTGACACTTATTCTATCATTATTTTCATTCTTTAATTTATATATTTTTTAATTTTCCATTGCTTTGATGACTATGAGCAAGTGTCCTTCTATCATTATTTTCTTAATGTTTTCATTAAAAGACAAATTCATCTCTAAAAGGAAGACTTTGGCTTCAATAATATTGTGTGTATTGATTTGAGTAAAGACCACTTTGTATGATATTACTTGGCCCTTATGGTCTCTAATAACTACCCTAGCACTAGACTTATCGGGGTTGCATTTTTATACTCCATGGAAGTTTAATTTTTTTAGACGTTATTCCATAGGCAATCATTTCACATTTTTCCTTATTAATTATTTTCTCTATTTATTGCTTGGTTTCATAGATTCATAGTTTTTTTATGATTATTCCCCAATATTGGATTGTTTTAGTTTCTTTCAAGTTAGCTTCCTTAGCCTTTGGTTTCTTAGTTGTTTTAAAAATATTTCTAATAATAGATTCTATTTATAAGAATACTTTCCTTGTGGACTTATGCCTAACCCCATCCTAAAAAAAACTCACATTATGTTCGATCTAGACATTACAGTTTAGGAGGCTTGGGCCTATGTCTGAAGTATATTTTAGAATATTCAATTTGTTGTTACATTACCATGCTTTCAGGTGATTTTTAAGCTTATCATTTATATTGCAATTCAAATTATACTTGTTTAATAAATTGTTCCAAAGTCCTGAGGTGACTTTACAATTTATTAGGAGGTTCTCTATGTTCTCTCTACTAATATATCATAGGACACATCATGTTGGTCCTTGAAAACCTTTAATTTTATGTTTCCCCTTATTAAGATATTGCCATGAGTATCCAACCATAGGAAATATGTAAATTTTATCCATGCTTTCAAACTCCATATGTTGGTTCATACAAATTTATATGAGTCACCAGGATGATCTTCCATCTAGGTTGTAAAGCCTTTCATAACTAAGTAAATCTATGTAACATTTCTATTACAATTTATAGTATCTTTATCCATACTCCATGGAATCCTAAAGCATTGGATGATACCATTTATGTCCTTTTTAGATTTGTTATGGGTTCCATTAGAATTTTGGAATTTTTTCCAAGTTAAGATCTTATGGTTGGATTTTGTGCTTTTGATCCAATAATCTTTCACTTTATTCCCACACTATATGATACTTTCCTCTCTGATGTAGTAAAAATTTATAACCACTATCAATGGTTTTTAAGTTACTCAGTTATCTTCCTAAAATTCTATGTTCTCTCTATTTTTTTACTTGTTGAAAATAAACCTTTTAGAATAATCTCTATAACTTCCTTTATGTTATTCCAAATGGTGAAGCTAGTTATAAGTTCCTTAGATGAGAATATTATTTATATGTTCCTTTCATCTATATATCTTCCTCTTAGTATTTCACTCCATCCTTCAGCTAGGTTAGTTCCAATTCTCAAGACTAACTTTGAAAAGATGTTCAAATTTTCCTTGTTGAGGTTACTTATCCTATAACTCCCTTGGGCTATTAGTTTTCATGTTTTTCCCAAGCCATGAGAGGCAACTTGTCCTTCTACCCTATTCCTCTCTAGAGAATTTTTTTGAGGATTTTTTTCATATCATTTAATGTTTCAATGGGCACCTTTAGACGAGAGAACCAATAATTGGATGTTACTTGTAGAACTGTATTTATGAGGGTTATCCTCACTGTATAAGTTATATATTTACCTCTCCAATTATTTAGCCTCTTTGTATTTTCATGATTTTATTCTATACATTCTTCTCTCCCATCTGTTTTAAATAGATGGAAGACTAGATAATTTTCTATGAGAGGTTCCTTTTCAAAACCTAGGATTTTAGAGAGGAAAGATTGAAGATTAGGAGAGTCATTGATGAAAAATATCTTAAACTTACTTCTAATTTTTAATTTCCTTGACACTTTTTCGTACATGCCAAAAATATCACTTATAGCTTTGATCTCTTGTAAGCTTCAGAGGGAAAAAATATTGTATTATCCATAAATTTTAGGTGAATGTGATTCATTTTGACCATTGATGCTTGAATCCCTTATATTTTATTTCCCTCTTTTATGGATCTTATACGTCTTCCAAGGTCCTCTAACATAAGAATGAAAATATAAGGAGGGATTGATTCCCCTTGCATTAGGCCCTTAGAGGATGAGAAGTACCCTTATAGGGATCCATTAATCATCATAGAGAATTTGGAGGAAGAACAACACCTCTAGATCCATCTTCAATCTTCACTAAAGCTTAATTTTTGTAGTATCCCATCAAGGAATTTCCAATTTCATTTTTCATACTCCTTGGATATGTATAATATTATCAACATTCCTTATCTCTTATTAGCATACAAGAAGTTTATAATTCCATGAGCTATGAAAATTCTGTATATGAATGTAAACACCCTAATTTGGTCAAGAAACCACAAGTAATATGTAGTTTGTTGCTCTTTCACATGATCATCTTAGTGATGTTTATAATCCTTGTTTGCTTGGTCATTTTGAGTCTTTCAATATTTCTTATGTCTTATTTTTCCTATTTATGACACTTCGAATAGTCACAGGGGCTCTTAGCCTACCCTCCCTAATTTTTCCTCTATTTTGAGCCATAGTACACTAGTGCCACTTCTTTGATAATACTTACACATGGCACTAGTGTCCACTTGTGGCTCTAGTGTCCTATAAGCCCTTTCACCTATGTTTGAATCATAAACCCTTTATAATCCTTCTCTTATGTTTTTTATCCCTCTTTTATGACTTTTTGGCCAAAAAATAATTTATTATATTCAAAAAATGTATCCTCCTATATAAAAATCCTCACAAGGTATTACAAATCTATCACTTACTATTTTGGAACTTATTTACATAAAATCAACCAATAATATAACTCAAATACTCTACATACTACTCAATTTTCACACTTAGACATTTGCATGCTTGATCAAAGATGAGCCTAGGTGAAAATAATTATAGCATACAATCAAGTTGATGGTGCATATTCCCTAAGGGAGAACTACATGCAATCTGAGAGCCATAACATTGGGGTTAATATAGGTAATGGTAAGGACAATAGGGTTTCTACTTTGCATCATCATAACATCCCATAACCCATTTTTTCATTTCTTTTTTGCATTTGATTCATTTATTATTTCATGTGTGTAGATATTCATTAGGATTTAGAGGATATTTAGCCAAAATAGTGACATAGAGAGCCCTCGAGTGACACAGATCAACCAAAAGACCTCTAAAACCTCTTATAACTTCTTTAAAAGTTATAGATAGTCCCTACATGAAGGACATTAGTTTTAAAATTAGACATTAACACCACATGGTGTTATTGTCATAAGAGGGGCACTACTATCTAGAGTCAGATCTAGAAAAATAATAAAAAGATGAAAGATTCCTCTATGTTTGCTTAGTCATTTCTAGTAACTTGATCCATGTAAAACTCTATTTATATCCATGTAAGTTCCTTTTCTTATTTCACTTGTTATTTTGGGAAAGTTCCATTGAATCAATTATTTCCAATTTTATTCCAAATTATCAACTTATTCAACCCTTTAACTACATTGGATTTGCACATAATAAAACCATAAAAGGTTAAAATATTTTTTGAACTTGTCTTACTTTGAATATTGATTCAAAACCCTAATTTTCCTTGGGTTTTACCTACTCTAAATTTTTTACATTAAATTAGGGTTACAAAAAAAATTATGATTTTTGTCATAACCTAGATAATTTAATTAATATTATGTTAGGGTTTCATTTATTTAATTTAATTTAAAGTTTTACAACACAACCCTAAATAAAAAACCTAGATCCACATACTAGGTCCCCATACATACAATTATTATAAATTAGGGTTTTAATTACAATCATTTTATTATATTAAAAACATTTTTCAAAATTTCACACATTACACACATACTTATCTTATATTATATTCTACCTCGTATGTTTATCATTTCTTATTTACACTATCTTCGTTATTAAGTTTAAAATTGCATCTAAAAATTCTTATACCCCGCAGCCTCTTGATCAACTCTTGAGTTTTTATCATGACTATAATAATGAATGGAATAATTTTCAAGATTGTACATTAGAGAATAATAATGTCTTCATTTATAATGATGATGATAATTGTTTTTATAATTATGGATATGAGAATTACTATGAGCATAATAATGAAAATGAACATGAGGATATATTAGATACATCATCTTCTCTTTCCTCTCACTCTTCTCTTACTCATCAAAATCAAACTAAAAATATAATTATAAAATAACCTCTTACTAGTAGTGCTTTATTCCAATGTGATCCTAACTTTTCAACTACTTTTACTACTTCTTTATCCAAATTAAATTAATATAAGTGCACTACACAAAAACCAATTTTGCATGATTCAATTAAAGTAGATGGGAATAATGCATCTTCTTTACCCTTCTCAATTACATTTGAAAAAGAAAGTACAAATGGCATTACACCTTTTAGCAATGCACAAACTAAGGTAGATGAGACTATATTATCACTTCCTTCACATTTCAAGCTCAATGCAATGATTCTTTAAAATAAATTGATAATGTAAATGTCTCTAAATCTTCTCCTATATGTCATAACATGCAAAAATAAAACATGGTTGTTATTTCTCCTTCCATTGATTTCAAAATTGAAAGTGATAATCATGCTTGCATTTCAAAAATAACTAGTAAAAAAATGCCTTGCATTACACCTACATATGATGACACATTACACAGTAAAAAAAAATCAAAATCTTCCTCTTCTCTTTCTCTTAATGAGAATGTGGATGATATTTATTATACTCTTACTTCTACAAATGAATTAGATTTTGATTTTGATGAACCATGGTATAATGATGATTATTGTTATTATGATGATGACATAGAATATACACCTTCTACTTCTTCTCTTACCTCACCTATCTATATTTTTCAACCAAACACTAGTTCACATATAAAAATAAACACACACACACACACACACAAACTCTTATTCTTATGTTCATAATTTATATTTACTTTATAATAAAATAACTTATATTCAAATAGCATGTGATAATCCTTCACAAATTAACAATATAAGAGATACCAATGAATCCCATTTGACCCACTTACTACATTAGAACCTGTTTCTCAAACTAGCATAAATGAGGGTGGTAACTCATTTCCATCTAACTAGGTCTTAGATACCACACCTACAAAACTTATTTATAGTAATCAAACACTCTCTAAATAATATTTCCAATACAATATACCCACGGCTAAGATAAATAATAAAATTTAAACATTAAATGAACCCCTTGATAATGATAATATACCTTCACAAGTGTCAATTTATTTAATGCATGTTATGGGTACTTTTCAATAAGTATATAATCTCACTTTGGAAGACAAAGCATCCCAATCTCGATTTGATTCCATTGTTATGCATAGAAACCCTATTCCACATAGAATATCAACTTCAAGGTTACCACATAACTTTTAGATACTATTATTACCTATAGTTGATGGACATGGAGATCCATAGTCACACCTTTAGGATTAAGATAAATCCATGGCCGACATTATAAATAATTTGACTCTATTACAATTATTTACAAAATCCCTAAATGGGAAAGCACTAGATTGGTTCTAGCATACAATCCCTAGTTGATATTTAAACACATGTGAGGAGATAAATACAATCTTTCTTAGGGCATTACATAAAGAATAAGGTACCTCTAGTCACACATGAGAGGTTACCTACACATCACGGTGAGAGAAATCCTACACCTGAATATATTCTACTATTTAAAGATTGTTTACATTAGCCAATTTATCAACTAAAAATTTTAGAATAGTACATCTTTGTCATAATTTAATCTTTCCTCTTAAGGAGAGCTCATTATATCAAACACGTAAATCATTATAACATCTATGTAATATACCTATAACATTAGAATAAGATTTAGTATTAGTAATTACACAATCAGATGTAGATTTGGATATAGGCCCCTTAGAAATGTAGACATCTAATCTGGTACAAGAGCCTCCTCCACTTCAAATTAAGAACTCAATATAACATAGGCCATCGATAAAGATACTTAGTAATGTCAAATATCCACTCTAAACATCACATCAACCACATTGTTTGTATTGGGTACCACATAAGCCATATTTTCATTTTCACAAGATAAATAGACATTTATATGATAATTATTATGCACTCCAATCTTACATCGACTAATATGTTACTTAAGGCATCATAAAGCTTACACAGGGGGCATTGAGACCTCATTTTCTATACTCTCCTAGATCACACTCTTATACAATAGAATTATCCCATGATGTCCCTTTTAAGGAACCATTGGTGACTCATCATATGAGTCATATGACTTATAAGACACCCATTTATGAGCAGTCCTATACACTATTGCTTTATTAGTGATGGAAACCAATTTTCAAAGCTCAGAATGCACATCCAATGCATACACCAATCAGAATATATGGGAATAATTATAAACCCAAGGGAATAGTTTTAGCTAAAACACCAATAAAAATATATGTAAATAATTAAAAATATCAAAACGTACCTCTAGTGCATACACCAATCAATATATTTTGGAAAAAATACAAACCCAAGGGCATAGTTTTAGTTCAAATACCCATAAATATATATGGTAATAATTATAGAGATCATAATTTAGATTTAGTTTTTAGACAAATTAATATTTTCTCCAAAAATCATAAAACTTAGATAAATTTTTAGAATGTCAACAATCAAGCTTTTTACACCAAAGTCTACACATTCACATATTAGTAGTGCATCATAGGCAACCCCAGTTTCATAGTCTCATTCTACATCAATACAACGTGATCATTATGGTCATTGGTCCTCCATGCCATCTGGAGTTAAATAAGTCATACCATTATCACATGTTATACATGCAAACATATTATGGAATACAAAAAAAAACATATACCAATAAAATACAAAAATATAATCCACTATAAATATATCTAAACATTCATCAAATAGATACAAATTTATTAAGTTTACTCTAACTGAAATAAATTACAAATCTCAATATTTCAAACAATCAAAATAATTCAACACATAATAATATATAAAATATAACATCTAGTTGTCAATACACATAATTATAAATTAAATGTTATCACTTAATTTTTCACCCTTGGAGAGGTAGTTCAAGCCTACTCTAAATGAGTTAAATAATGGGATTACCCCTATAACTATGGGTTTTCTATAGTAAGGATAAACCTCTAGATTGAAGGGCTAACTCCCTTGATATGTATATTTAAGCTCATCACCTATGATACTAACTTTTTGGAATGAAAAGGGAAAGAGAAACATGAAATAAACCTAACCTAGTTAGGTGATGCACTAATTTAATCTCCACAAGACAACCATGAACATGCACTATGAAAGGTGATTCACAAAATTGATTTTAATATCAAAGGTTTCTCTAACATAATTTTTTCAACATGGAGGTGAGATGCAATGCATATCTCAAGGTTAATGAATAAGAGGTCTAATTTTAGACACTAGTACCCTTTATTACACTTAAACAAATATAAGGACACTAACTACACTTCATGTGACCTGTTAGAGAGCGGACTATTTACATAAAACATGAAAGAGTAAGGTGAACACAAGGATAGATGATTATCACTTATCATTCACCTATGTAATGATTCACACACTTATAAAAGAAGTTTAGAACTCAAAAATATATTAAAATATTTTATTTAAAGGCAAAAAATAGTACTCAAACTAGTAAGGCTTCACCATACCAGATGTAGATTTATTATAAATCCAAAACTGGTTGCTTATATAGAGAATTATGAAGAGAGAGAGAGAGAGAGAGAGAGAGAGAGAG
The DNA here is from genome assembly GCA_037957365.1 of Torreya grandis. Taxonomy (NCBI): domain Eukaryota; kingdom Viridiplantae; phylum Streptophyta; class Pinopsida; order Cupressales; family Taxaceae; genus Torreya; species Torreya grandis. The sequence goes on along the minus strand of JARHVA010004028.1, from coordinate 204,520 downwards.
GAGAGAGAGAGAGAGAGAGAGAGAGAGAGAGAGAGAGAGAGAGAGAGAGAGAGAGAGAGAGACAGAGAGAGAGAGAGAGAGAGAGAGAGAGAGAGAGAAGGGCATAATAGAAGAGGATTGACAAGTGTATATGTGAATTAAAAAAAGTAAGGGAGTTATGAGATAGTCCAAATATACTTCCAAGGCCATGTGTCTCACTCTTGAAGATGATCTAACCCTACATATGGCATAAGGGTTATAAATTGGCTTGATACCTTCCCTACATTCTTGAAAAATTCCATTATTTACATAAGACAAGTGAAAATTGGGACTATACATAAATAATTAAGCATGAAATTATATCAAAAAACTAATTTGACACCTTATGTTCCTTAAAAAACTCCTCTAATATGACATTTCATTATTCAGGAGCATAGGTGTCTTGGAACTCCTTATTTCCCACACCTAGCTTGGTCCAAGTGGCCTAAAACTCAAGCTCATATTTTTCAAGTCATAATATTTCCATGTATAGTATTAAAATATGTTATCAGGCCTAAAAAATACCATTTTGGTTCCAAGAACAACTCCCAAGAACTCATTTTTCTCTTCAAGTCCTCATTAGGCTTATTTTCCTTATAGCCCTAAAAACCTATAAACTTCATTATGTAGGAAGTTGTATGAATTATACTAAGAAAATAAAGGAATATTATATGACTCATTATCTCCTTGATATCCATGTCAAATTTTAAGGTCATAAGACTCTATGGAAGTATGAAAACCAAGAAATGACCTTGCCACCTAGTCTTATTTTGAGCCTATTTGAGAATGACATAGATAATAAGCCTTGTTTGACCACCTATATGATATATTATGTAATTTTTTGGAATTTAATAGTTAGGATAAATCCCAAATGACCTCATACAATTATTGGGAAGTTATTCCCTTTTTAGATCACCTACAAAACACCAAAAACATGAAAATAAGAAATTTATTGCATTATATACAATTAGGAGTATGTAAAAAGTACATTTGGATACCATCCTTGGAGTAATAAACAAAATAAAAAAGGTTTTATGATAAAATTATGGAATTAAATGTGCCTCAAAGTTCCATTTGTTGTGCCTAGTCACTATTAGGGTTTTAGGATGGTTTAACACCTATTTGGGGTATTAAAGATCATTCATAAAGCACAAAGCACCAATTGACCTCATTCCACTTAGATAAACTTATTTAATTACCACATCACATTTTAAAAATGTCTTATCTTCCCATTCAAGTGTGAGAGAAGGTGTGAGTATGTGAAGTTACTCCTCGAGTAGTAGACCTAGTGCTCTTGAACTCGAGAGAGGTTTAATTTGAGTTTTGGGTCTCAAAACTCAATATTATTATTGGTATAGGTTCATAAACATAAAAAAAAAAAAAAAAACCTTAATAATAATTATAAATGCCTTGAAAATTATTATTACTCTATTGTATGCAGTTGGTATACTAGTCAAGGAACTTGGGGTTATAGGCCTGTTACCTCCTTGCTAGCCCTCAAAGGCATTTGGATTGAAAACTAAAGTTTTTGTACCACCTAAGAGTGTATTTATACTCATGTTAGGTTTATTTATTTATTGAAAGGACATATATTGGGTTTATCATGCTTACTTTGTGTTTATACCTCAAATAGAACCCTTGGTCTCAAGATTTCCACTTGCCAATGGAGTGAGCAAGGTCTGAGATAAAATAATGAGTATATCTACTACTTGTATGGAATTTAAATTGAAATATATATCTTGGTATAATAATAACCATCCATTTTATCCATTCACAAAGTATGATCATGCTTGTATAGGCCTCAAAATAATAATCTCTCTCATAACTAGTTGTAAGATATGTTTGTGTGTATCTTAGGTTTGTTCACCCTAGAATATGACTCATCAACATTTCATACCTCTCTCATCTAGTATAGGGTTTCAATTAAGTCTTGATCACATTGTATACCATTCTTAAATGGTCTTTCTTTCTCTCATACTGGTTCATAGTCCTCACTCACCTTCAAATCAAGTAAAAGCTCATAAAGAGTAGGCAAACCTTTAGTTTATGCTTGACTGTGTCTAGGGTTTAGAGCTTAGTTTTATCAAGAACATCATGTATCCTCTTGTATTTTAGATATCTCTATGACCTTATTTTATGAATTAAGTAAACTTCAATGTTATTTTCACCATTTTGTGCCTTTCTCAGGCTTAAGACTAGCATGTCCTAGCTTGTAGCTTGTAGGTAGCCTTTTAGGGTCATTTGACTGCATTTTATGCTTATAAGACTCCACTTTAGACTTTTTTTCATGTTGTTAAGAATTTATAACCCATTAAAAATTTACTCTTTTAATTCACTTATGACTTTACAACTTACCAAGTTTAAGGATGCATTCTACGTGGCTATAGGTGCTAATTTGAAGAGGGTACTGACTGTGTCTAGGGGTATTAATGGTCTTCCACTTCTAATTTATTGATATTATTTTAGATTTTGAATTTTTTGGATTCCTAATTAGACTTAGGTATATTTTTAAACACCTATGCCCTTTTTTAACTTTTAAGACCTTATGTTCCACTAGTAACATGTATGTGCTAAAAGGTTATTTGACCATTAGGTTTGAAACCTACACTCATGATTTACCATTATGTTATAAAATATTCAAACCAAAGGAGTTCATTATAACATATATAACAAGGTCTGAAAACTTAATTATGGAATTCTAAAGTCACTTATCATTTGATTTCATGTACAGACCATACATAGTCTTGTAGGTGCCTTAAGAAGCTTATCAACTCAAATATTTAACCATCTTTGATTTATCATTGGCCTAGTTATTATTTATTGATTTATATTATACATTCATCTACCTTGAGGTTTAGGTTTACTTGTCTAGATTTTTCTTGTCTAGATTTGATGTTGATCTATTCCAAAATGAGGATCTAAAAGCTTAGGGCCTATAGGTCTCATTTGCCATTATGTTATAAAATATTCAAACAAAAGGAGTTCATTATAACATATATAACAAGGTCTGAAAACTTAATTATGGAATTCTAAAGTCACTTATCATTTGATTTCATGTATAGACCATACATAGTCTTGAAGGCACCTTAAGAATCTTATCAACTCAAATATTTAACCATCGTTGATTTATCATTGGCCTAGTTATTATTTATTGATTTATATTATACATTCATCTGCCTTGAGGTTAGGTTTACTTTTCTAGATTTTTCTTGTCTAGATTTGATGTTGATCTGTTCCAAACTGAGGATCTAAAAGCTTAGGGCCTATAGGTCTCATTTGCTTTTTTTATGGATTCAAAGAGCCACTTATTTAAGTTCTTAAAATTTTCAAAAATATAAAACCAATTCACACCTCCTTATCACTCTTTTAAGGTATTACAGAGCCTATGACTAAGCATTTCATCTTTAACTCACCTTATAGTCCATACAGATCTATAGGTGTAGTCATCCCATACATAAGGTCTATGTGAAATCTTAGATTTTCTAGTCAATTTAAACATATTGATGATGGAAAAATTGAATATGAATACATTATACTATGATTTACCATTGATACTTGATCTAATATTGACAATCAAACATGTAATAGACCATTTAAACATAGATGTCCCCAAATAGCATCACACTTGAAGAATACAAAAAATAGACATATCTCATAAAAAATTAAATTAAATACATGAAAATACGAGATATTCCATGAGTTATTAATCATTAAAAACTTTTTAGAGTGGCGAACATCTCAATCAAAGAGAAGCTTGTAGCAAGATTGACTAGAACACTTGTACATCAAGACCACTTTTCCTCCAAGTGAAGACACTTCATGAAAATGAGATAGATAATGAAACCATCATGAAAATTATATCCTTTAATTATAAAAACATACCTCAAAACCATTCTTCTCCATCAATTTATGAATTGGAGAAACATGTGCAAGAACAAAACCCTCTCAAATGGATAAGGCATAGTGACTTGTTATCACTCTTAGTGATTGTTAATAAATAATAGGCCATAAATATACAAACAAATTCCACTTATTTTAAGCTTAATAATACCCATAACAATTTTAAAATTTTCAGCTCCTAACTCTCTTTCTCCTGGTCATACCATTTAGTTCAAATTTTCCTTCTTGAGCTTATGAAAGCAACAATGGAGGAGAAAGAGTGTCTGGAGTTCTAGTTAGAATTGAAACTTGATATAAAGATATAAAATGATCTAAGGTATCCAAAGGGATAATTAAAAACCATTTAAAAATTAAATATGATCTTTAAAGGCTATGAAAAAGCTTACAAAGTATCTGTTTTCTTAGTTTAGGCATTGAACTATAGATGCTATCAGTCTATGACCGTCTCTAAACATTATTTGACCAAATTATGACATAGGTTACATTTTTAATCTTATTAAAACATTTTTTATTATAATGTTACATATAACTCTTCCAAAACAAGCCAAATGGTGGTGAAAATGTGATTTTTACATATGAGAGTTAAATAGAAGGTTAGTGCATGATATTAATGACACATCAATAACATTTTATAATGAAATTATACCATAATAGACCTTGTTGGAATTATAATTACTAAGACTTGGGGTGAATCAATCTTTAAAATGTATATAAATTTACTTTATCATTCATGAACTATCAAAATAACATAGTGAACAAGCAACACTTTAAGATCCATACAAACATGCTACCTTCTTATAACAACTCACCTATTCTTGGAGCTAATGAGTATTATTAGCTCCTCCTAGGTACTTGAATTTTGAAATGATTTCTAGGGGTAGGAATTACACCTAATTCTCATCTTAGGTGGTAAAAATTTACCCTTGGAAGTGGTTTACTCAAGATGTCTGTAATCTGATCCTATGTAGAAACATATTTAAGTTTGACACTTTGTTCACTTACTTTCTCTATTAGGAAATGATACTTGATGAGAATATGTTTGGTCTTTGAGTGCATGACAGGGTTCTTTGAGAAAATTATAACACTTTTATTATAACAATAGATATGCATAAGACCATCATACTCTACCTTGTAGTCTTTTAGGGCCTATCTTATCCATAAGACCTAAGTGAAACATGAAGTTGCTAAAATATACCTAGCCTCACAAGTAGGAAAAGCTATTAATGGTTGTTTCTTTCTTATCCATGAAAATAATAACCCACCTAAGAATAATTATCCTCCACTCTATACTTCTGCCCAATATGCATCTATGTAGGCTATTAAATTGAACTCCTTGATTCTTGGATACCACAATCCATACTCCATAGTCCCCTTGAGATACCTGAGTATCCTTTTGACTACTTATAGATGATTATCTTTTGTATCTACTTGAAACCTTCCCATAAGAACTACTAATTTCATGATTTTAGGTCTAGAGGTAGTGGTATATAACAAACTTCTAATCATTAAAAAATGTAACATTTGATTGACCTTTGAAGACTCATATTTATTGATCAACTTACATCTTGTGATCATGGGTGTACTGACTACCTTGCAATATTCCATCTCAAAATTATTCAACATCTCTCCTATATACTTGGCTTGTGAGATGGATATACCTTTTTTATATTGAGAGATTTGAAACCCAATAAAGAATGATAGTTATCCTAGCTTGGACACCTCAAACTCTTTCTTCATTACCTCTAAAAATTCCTTGGTCATGTTCTCATTATTTCCACCAAATATGATGTCATCCACATAGACAACTACTATTAGCTGATGGTCATATTCTATCTTGATGTATAGATTACTATTTTTAACTCCTTTTTTGAATCCTTGCTCCAATAAATACTTGTCCAACCTAGCATACCAAGCTCTAGGATATTTATTTAGACTATAGATAGCCTTTTTCAAGATAAAAACATTGTATTTATCATCTGATAGTGATAAATATTCATGTTTATCAATATACAATTCCTCTTCCAAATTCCCATTCAAAAAGGTATATTTGAGATCCATCTAGTATACCTTGAATCCATTGAATCCTACATATGCTAGAAATATTCTAATGGACTCCAATATTACTATTGATGAAAATGTCTCCTCAAAGTCTACCCCTTCAACTTGTGAATATTCATTGAATACCAATCTATCCTTGTTCCTATTGACTTCTCTATCTTCATTCAACTTATTTCTAAACACCCATTTTGTGCCAATGACATTCTTGTCTTTAAGCCTAAGAACTAGTTCCCAAGTCTCATTCTTCTCTATTTGATCTAAAAACTCATCCATAACACCTATCCAAAATCTGTATTTGATTTCTTCTATAATAATCTTAGGTCCAATCTTGGATAATAAACCAAAAGTCTCTTGATTTATATTATATATTAGTCTTCTCCTTATTTGCATACCTTTATTCTTATTGCCAATGATTTGAGATTTAGGGTGATCTCTTTGAATTTTTCTTAAAGAACCTTTTAAGTCTTGTCTCTCTTTAACTTATTATTCTTCTTCATCAACCTCTATAGGCTCCTTTTCATTCTTGAAGTCTAGATTCTCTAAAGTGTTTTTTGATTGTGAGATAGATTTCCTTATTTATTCAATATTCACATTGGTGCTTTCCAATATATTTTTTAGTCTATTTTTATAACATATATAGGCTAAGATCATTGATGAGTATCCTAATAATATGCCTTCATCAGATATATAATCAAACTTACCCAGGCCTTCATCATCTCTTTTGATGAAACATTTTCTCCCAAATACTCTAACATGTTCCACATTGGTAGGTATGCCCTTCCATAGTTCAAAAGGAGTCTTGTTCCATTATTCCTTATCTATACTGTAATAAAAATCTAGACAAAAGTGCTTAATACCTCTCTCCAATATCCATAAGATAATATAGACTCATTTAGCATAGTTTTATCCATCTCTTGAACTGTCTTATTCTTCATTTACACTACCCCATTCTATTGAGGTGTCCTAGTTACTGAGAATTGTCTCCTTATTCGATGAACCTCATATAAGTCATCAAAATCATTGGACTAAAACTCTCTTCCTCTATTAGATATTAGGAACTTGATCTTCCCATTATTCTCATTCTCAGTAAGAGCTTTGAATGCCTTGAACTTGTCAAGAGCTTATAATTTTTCTTTCAAGAAGACAACCCAAGTCATTCTTAGGTAATCATCAATGATTAACATGAAGTAGTTATATCCTTAAATGATTTGAATTCTTGTAGGACCACATAGATCAGTGTGTATTAACTTCAAGGGTATTATATTAGATTAATCCTTTGACTTGAACCTTCTTCTAGTATGCTTACCATGTTGAAAAACCTTACAAAGTATGTTTGCAGGTTTGGTGATCTTAGGCATGCTCTCCACAGACTTATTAGTGCTAATATTGACTAGATTTCCAAAGTTTAGGTAACCTAGCCTTCTATTCCATAGACAAATTTCATATATCTTGATCATGAAGCATCTCTCCTTGATCTCATTCAAGATGTATAGATTGTTCTCAATCCTCTTAGCATTGTAAATTAGCCTTCATAATTTAGCTCTCTTTATCTCACACCCTTTGTCATGAAAGGTTAGTCTATGTCCTTGATTACACATTTTAATTACACTAATAAAGTTATGTTTAAAACCTTACACATACAACACATTTTGTGTCTTGATCTTCCCATTGTCCAAACTCAAGACACCCTTGCTAGCTATATTGTTAGTTGTGTTGTCTCCAAACCTCACTATTCGTGTAGCATTATTTTTCAATGAGATGAAATTATTTATGTCTCCTATCACGTGGCTTGATCAAACACTATATATATATATATATATATATATATATATATATATATATATATATATATATATATATATCATTTCATGCCTTCATATTGAATTTTAAAGGTAGTTTGAGTTAACATAGAATCCTCTTTGGTTTTCTATTCCTCCTTGGTAAATAGTCCATATTGACTCTTGAGCTCAATATTATTAGTCCTGACTTGCTTTGGCTTTCATACCAATATTTGATTCTTCTCATGAATTTTAGGATCTTTATATGTCTTTTTGAATCTTGAGGTCCTTCTAACTTTATTAGAGTATAATATTTTAATATGTCTTATATTATGATAGATGTAGCAAATAATATTTGTATACTTACCTCTTAACTAATTACTCCTTTTCCCATGGTCCCATGATGACTTATCCTTTATTAAATTAGGCTATCTGATTGGTATTTTCATTTTGATAATATTAACTTGTTTTGACTTCTAATTTTCTCTCTCAAACTTGTTCATTTATCTATGAGCTACTCATGCTCAACCTTCAAGGAATCTAGCTTTGTCTTCAACTAGTCACACTCAACTTCTTTTTACCTAAACCCTATGTTGACATCTTCTAATCGACCCTTAAGATCCTTGATATTATTATTTTGATGCTTCAATTCATCAAGGTAAATTATGATATCATTTTTAAGGTATACTCCATATTTTCCTTCTTAACTATCATATTAGACTTCTTCATCATGTTAGGATATTAACAAGAACAATTGATTACTTTTGTAAGCAACTAAACACGAAATTAAACCAGAATAATAAGTAACTAGAAATTAGAATCAACAAAGAACATGAGATACAAGAAACAATGAAAACTTGTATTAAACTCTTCCAGAAGGAAATACAATTGAATAAATCTCTCTTTTTTCCACACCTCTCAGATGTACAGATCTCTTTCCCTCAAGAGTTTTCTCTATCAATTACAAACACAATTCAATCCTTGAATTATCTATCTTACATGTCTGTTATACATGCTATGAATATCTATCCCTATTATATAGAATTAGGGATCATGAGCTATGCATTCTCCACCATCAGATAAACCTCTTAATCAAAGGTTCAAATCAGTCTTGCCAAAAATAGAAATGTGGACTTACAACTAACAGTTAATCTAATCATGCAAACAATCTATTCATCCCATGAAAATAGACTTCTGGAATGCATAGGTGACCGACGTCGGTCCCTGTCTATCTACACATGACCGATGTCGGCCGATCCATAACCGACATCGACAGCCTCCAGTCGATCCCTAACCAATGTCGGTGACTGTGTAAAATTAGTAACCTTGAAATTTGCTCATTGATGTAGCTTTTAGCTCCACACCTCAACAATCTCCCACTTGGAGATAAACAGCTGCACCTATACCTATACAGCAACATCTTCTAGCTTTTCCATCTTCAAGCTCAATCTTGAAGACCAACAAAAGTTGAATGAAGATTCAACTTCTCCTTTGTTACCGGCTTTGTTAACATATCAATAGGGTTCTTATCTGTATGGATCTTCTCCAGATTCAACTCACTATCCTCCAATACCTATCTAATGAAGTGATACCTAAGCTGTATATGTTTGGTTCTTGAATGAAAGGCTGAATTCTTTGCCAAATGAATTGCACTTTGACTATCACTGTATAATCTGCAACTCTCTTTCTCTTTTCCCAACTCTTCCATGAACCGTGTCATCCATATCATCTCCTTGCTAGCCTCTATGACTGCAATGTATTTTGCCTCTATAGTAGACAAGGCAACAACCTTCTATAACTTTGAAATCCAGCTAATTGTCATTCCACCAATAGTGAAAACATAACTTGCGGTGCTTTTCCTGCCATCCAAGTCACCTGCCATATCCGCATCTACATATCCATGTAGAGAAGTATTTGAGCCTCCATAGAATAAATGCCTACTGTTGGTCCCTCTCAGATATCTGAGAATCCATTGAACTACTTTCCAGTGTTCCTTTCCTAGATTGGCCATAAACTTACTGACAACTCCCACTGCTTGGGCAATATCAGGTCTAGTACATACCATTACATACATCAAGCTCCCAACTATGGAAGCATATGGAACTCTATTCATGTAATCTACCTCATCATGTGATTTAGGACACTGTTCTTTGCTCAACTTGAAGTGTCTAGCCATAGGTGTGCTCACCAATTTTGCATCTTGCATATTGAACCTCTCCAACACCTTGTTCACATAATCCTCTTGAGACAAAATCAAACTATGATTTTTCCTGTCTCTCTTAATAATCATGCCAAGAATTTTCTTTACTGCTTCCAAATCCTTCATGGCAAATGTGTGAGCTAATTTTACCTTAAGCTCAGAAATATCCTGCATGTGTGAACCTGCAACCAGCATATCATCTACATATAGCAATAGGATAATATATCTACCATTATCTAATCTCTTAAAATAAACACAATGGTCAAATTGACATCTACTGAAACCATGCTCAGTCATAAACCTGTCAAACCTCAAATACCATTGTCTAGGAGCTTGCTTAAGACCATATAAACTTTTCTTCAATCTGCACACAAGTTTCTCCTTACCTTTGACCTCAAAACCTTCCAGCTGCTCCATATATATTTCTTCATCCAAATCTCCATGAAGAAACATTGTCTTAACATCAAGCTGCTCAAGATGTAAATCCTCAATAGCAAGTAAAGATAATATAGTCTGAATAGAAGTCATTTTCACTACAAGAGAAAAAATTTCACCAAAATCAATACCTGGTTTCTGTGAAAATCCCTTTACTACCAACCTGGCCTTATGTCTCATTTGTCCATTCTCACCTTCCTTTAACCTGTAAACCCATTTGTTTTTTAGTGCTCTCTTTCCAACTAGAAACTCAACCAAATCCCATGTTTGGTTCTCTTTTAAGGAATCAATCTCCTCATTCATGGCAAGCTCCCATTGTTTCTGGGATTTTACCTGCATTGCTTCATCAAAACTCTCTAGTTCTCCACCATCAATGAGCAATAAATAGAATAATGAAGGGGAATATCAAATTGGAGGTTTACTTACCCTTTCTAACCTCCTTATGGGAGTTTGAGACTCATTCATTACTTGTTGTCTGCCAAAATTCTCTGTTAGTGACCGATCTCGATCATCTCCAAGTCTATGCCTGACTGATGTCGGTTCTACCCGACTAACGTCGATTCCTATCTGGCTAATGTCAGTTACTATCTAACTAATGTTAGTTCTTGTATGATCGATGTCAATTCTTGTTTGACCAATGTCAGTGTCTGTGTTTTCCTGTAAGTAATTATTCTTTCCTGTGAGCTCATTTTGGATCATCACCTCGTCCAAATCAACATTGTCTACTCAAAATTATTCAGCTTCTTGAGCTGATCACTGTACATCACCTTCTCATTAAAAACAACATCATGGCTTCTAATTATTTTGTTAGTTCCTAGATTCCACAACTAGAATCCAAAATCTCTAGAGCCATAACCAATAAAAGTGCACCTCATAGACTTAACATCCAGCTTCTTTCTATTTTATTTATCAATGTGCAAAAAAGTTTCAAAACCAAAAAATCTAAAAAATGAAAGATCTACCTTTTTACCTGTCTAAGCCTCTTCTGTAATTCCACCATCTAGAGTAGTAGAGGGTCCTCTATTAATCAGGTAAACCACAGTATCTATAGCTTCTGCCCAAAACTATAAGGGCAAACCAGCATGCAACCTCATACTCTGTGCATGCTCCAAAATTGTTCTTTTCATCCTTTTAGTAAATCCATTTTGCTGAGGTGTCCTTGGAATCATCCTTTCCCTATGTATTCTATTCATAGAATAGTACCTATTGAACTTATAGCTGCAGTACTCACCACCATTGTTAGATCTAAGACACTTCAATCTCAAACCTATTTCATTCTCAACCAAAGCTTTCCATTTCATAAATGTGTCAAAAACATTAGATTTATTCTTTATGCAATAAACCCATACCTTTCTTGTAGCATCATCGATGAAAGAAACATAATACTGTGATCCTCCAATAGAAGCTACCTGAGCTGGTCCCCACATGTCTGTGTGAACAAGCTCTAACTTGTGCTTCTTCATTGTTGACCCAATTTTGAGAAATCTCACTCTCTTCTATTTTCCAAAAATACAATGCTCACATAAATCTATATCTATGCTTTTCAAATCTGAAAGCTTACCTTTTGACTTAAGAACTTTCATTCCCTTCTCACTCATGTGGCCAAGCCTCTAGTGCCACAAATTTGCATCTACATCTGAAGTAGATAATATAGAAGGAGAATAATTAGTAATACAATTACATAAATAGAGAGTACCTACTCTCTTACCTCTAGCTAATACAAGTGCACCCTTGGTAACCTTCCAAGATTCAGTTGTGAGAGTTAATGTACAACCCTCATCCCCCATATTTCCTACAAAAATCAGATTCCTCTTTAGGATGGGTACATGCATGACATCCTTCAACACCCATGTGTTTCCATTCTGCAATTTCAGCTGCACTTTTCCTTTACCAAAAATTTTACAAGGCTCATCATCCCCTAAATAAACTATTCCAAAATCTCCCTAGACATAGTCATTGAAATATTCTCTATTTGGGATAGCATGGAAAGAGGCACTAGAATATAAAATCCAAGATTCTATTTTATTATCCAAAGAAAATACAAGAGCATCTTGTGCAACAATACCTGTAACTTTTGCTTCTTCTTTACCTTCATGCTGATTTTCTTCTTTAACTGGCAACCAGCAATCTTTCTTTGCATGCCCTATCTTTCCACAATTCTACCAGGTTATTTTTCTTCCATTTTTGGATTTGGATCTACTTCTCATCTTTGACTTAGACCTTGATATCCCTTGCTTGCTCTTCTCTTTTTGACTTCCCTTGCTTTCAATACTTAAAGCATTTCCTAATGTTTCCCCTATGCTTTTCCTGCAAGTTTCTTCATTCAAGATTACACTAACAACATCATCTACTTTCAAGATATTTGTAGCAGATGCAGTATTACTAACTACCATTACCAAGCTAAGCCAACTTTTAGGTAAAGAGCATAAAATTAAGAGAGCCTTAATTTCATCATCAAAAACAATTTTGACTGAATTTAACTGATTTACTATTACATGGAAATCATTAAGATGACTAGATATAGATCCACCTTCCTACATTTGCAAATTAAATAATTACTTCATAAGATATACCTTATTTAAAGCTGAGGGATTTTCATATAAATTTTCCAAAGTATCCATTAACTCTATCGTTGTCTTTGCCTATGACAAGTTGGAAATCACAGAAGATGCCAGGCTCAACCTTATGGATCCCTGAGCCTTTCTATCAAGAACATTCCATTCTTCATCTTACATATCTATGGGTTTTCTTGAAACCCCTCCCAACGGTAAGTATAGATCTTTATAATACAGATAATCTTCTATCTGCATCCTCTATAATTGATAATTTTTACCGTTAAACTTCTCCATTCTTATTTTACTTTCTTCTACCATTGTTATACTCCCACTCAAATAGAAACCCCTGTGAGTGACCTGTAATCAACACACACTAGACAGATCTGAAACCACCTGTTAGTGAACCCAAGCTCTGATACCACTTGTTAGTTGGTATCACTTGGTGAACTAGCAACCCGGCTCTGATACCACTTGTCAGGATCTTAACAAGAACAATTGATTACTTTTGTAAGCAACTAAACACAAAATTAAACTAGAATAATAAGTAACTAGAAATCAGAATCAACAAAGAATATGAGATACAAGAAACAATGAAAACTTGTATTAAACTCTTCTAGAAGGAAATACAATTGAAAAAATCTCTCTTTCTTCCACACCTCTCAGATGTACAGACCTATTTCCCTCAAGAGTTTTCTCTATCAATTACAAACACAATTCAATCCTTGAATTATCTATCTTACATGTCTGTTACACACGCTATGAAGATATATCCCTATTATATAGAATTAGGGATCATGAGCTATGCATTCTCCACCATCAGATAAACCTCTTAATCAAAGGTTCAAATTAATCCTACCAAAAATAGAAATTTAGACTTACAACTAACAGTTAATCTAATCATGCAAACAATCTGTTCATCCCATGAAAATAGACTTCTGAAATGCACAGGTGACCGACGTCGGTCCCTGCCTGTCTACACATGACCGATGTCGGTCGATCCATAGATGATGTTAGTAGCCTCCAGTCAATCCCTGACCAACATTGGTGACTGTGTAAAACCAGCAACCTTGCAATTTTCTCATTGGTGTAGCTTTTAGCTCCACACCTTAACACATCATACATGTTATCTTCTCCCTATTGATCACAAGACATATTGTGCTTCTTAGGATCACCTTCAAGATATTAGACTTGATTATAAGGACTAATATCTGATACCAATTGTTGGAATTACAATTAATAATAGGGGGGTAATCATTCTTCAAAAAATTTATAACTTTACTTTATTATTCATAAACTATCAAAATAATATAGTGAACTAGAAACACATTAAGAGCCATGATCATGAGACAAGAGCATAACACATACAACACTTATTTTACCTCAAGGGTAAGAAAAACCATTGATGATTTCAAATTGAATTTATTCCTATAATACAAACATAAATATTTATTAAATCACAAACTTCACTTGGAGTACCAACCCCAACAAGCCAATCACCTACCTAACTAGGCTTTAGCAAACACCTACTTACAAGAAGGCACCAACACCCTAGCTAACTTATAAACAACTCGACCACATGATTTATTTGATAAACATTAGTACATATTATTTATTATACAATTTATGATGACCACTCTTCATATTTTCATACTCTTAGCACTCTCAAATTGCCTTTTAGGCTCCTTTTCTCAAGTAGGTCTCTTCAAGATAGATTAGGTCATTTGACATTGATAATCATCTATAGTACCTTTATTATATATTAATAATATTTTATCTACAACATTTTTATTTTTTATATGACCTTATTTATCTCTTTAAAGTTATATAAATTCCAATTCAACTCACTTATTCACTAACAAGCCAAATAGGCTATTAGGTCTTCTTCTTATACTAGGCTCTTGCTCATACACCTCTTGGTCAGCCATACACACTTTCCCACTTATATAATAAATAAATAAATAGACATTATGAAATGATAAAAACATAAATAAAACACTAAAATAGGTTGGTCATAACATATAGTACCAAAAACCCTTTTAGGCTTTAAGGAGACCTAATTCAATTAGGGATTCATTAGCACACGTACCCTTTAAACTCCTTGGAACAATTTCAAACTCCTCACACATTAATAAAAAATCATATTTCACTTAAATATACTCATAATAATATCACCTTAGGTTAATTACACCTTTTAGATCCAATCACCACTTGAAGCATGCCATTAGCACTGTCATAATTAGGCATGTGCATACCTAGAAAGTTTATCTTGAACAACTAAAGAAAAAAACATTGAAAAAATAACATATATATATATATATATATATATATATATATATATAACCTTAAATACCTTAAAAACTCTATAAAGTTCATTATACTTCATTACACAAGGAAAAAATACTCAAGCCCTTCTCTGTAAGTAGCCCACTTAGAACTGACAACTAGACTCAAAACATAGTCATGGAATTAATGACCTAAACACCTATAAAACAACTTTAATATACTTATAATGCATTTATATGATCCTATGAGGTAGTCATACCATTATTATATATATACATAATATGTTCAAATGGTAATATTGGTCTTTCAGACCAATTTCAAAGTTTTGTACCTCACTGTCTAATTTGAAATAGAGAGGTCAATATATGAGCAATATTTTGACCATATTTACTAATATTTAAAACATATATACAACATGAAAATGTATTAAATGTATTTTAAAAAATTTCCAAGTATTCAGATTCATCCTTAATCCATTATAACACATCGCTCATCACCTTCTCACTTATGCCTAGTTTTGTCACTATTTGCACCATTAGGCCTTTTAGTGATAGGTCAACTTATATAAATAGTTCAAAAAACCTAAGGGATAGATCCTACTTATGAAAAACCATTCACATTAAATAAAAGTATCAATATTTGTCCTCCATCCATTTATAGACTTTGACTTGGTCAACTTTGAATACTATAACAAATTTATGAGAAATAAGGCCTTTCTTATAGGTTTTACTCACTCAATTATTAAACCAATCACACCTAGGGGTTCCTAAGAGAGTTTAATATGACCTCTAATCACTAAAATATCCATAAAAATCCATTCTAATCACTTTATAAGAATTTCTTTCATATTGGGTCATTGTTAGGGTTTTAAAGAGGGTTAACACTATTTTTAGTGTTAACGATTACTAATAAATGACTTCCCCTCATTTCCAAAACTAATGCCTAAAGATATTAAGTATGATTCTTACCCATCTCTCCTTAATATCTCAATTTCCCATGCAAAGGTTACACATGCCAATGAATACTTTAAAGTCCTTCTCAGGTTGGGAACCCTTTATTTTGTGCACTCAAAAAATCTTAAAACCACTTTTCATACCTTTTACTACAAACTTTGACCTCAAACTTGGTAAAAACACCTATAAAAACCTATTATACCACTAAAAATTCTCATTTTCTCATTCTTATCTTGAAATCTGAATCTCATACCTTATTTGGCCACCATCTCTCTCTTTGTTTACTTGGACCTTGACCTAAAAACCATATTAGGCATTCAAAATGACCTTAAATCCTCTTTTTATGCAATATACACCTCACTTACATGATCACACAAAATCTCACATTTTCAAATAAATTCAAACATCCTACATATGCCTTGATAATAGATCATGATGCCTCATCATGCTAAGTAGGGTCTAGAGGTGGCCTAATTGCATATTAGGTTTGTAGGTCCTACCCCTATAGGCTCATTCTAAGGCTATCATGAGTCATCTAATGCCTCATATGCATGTTGAAACAACATGATACATCCTCTTATGCCTCTATTCATTCATATCACTAGGACACCAATCTCATATCTTCTCATAAGGTCTCTTTATATAAGACCAATATCATTACTAGGCTTATCAAGTTCTTGAAACTTGACAACTAACCTTGAAACACTTCTTTATGATCTTATACCTTCCTCATATGTATTACATGCTCTTTATACAATGTCATACCTCTAAATGATGTTATTAAATAAGAACATTATTCAATAAGCTCATGAACACCTTTCTTAAAAACTTTTAACATTAATGACAACATCAATGCCAAACAAGAACAATGTTCAACAAACCTTTGATCATGTTTTAAATTTCCAAGACCTTGTAATTAACCCATGGGACTAGATAGGTGGACATAATACCAAACCATATAAAATGATAGACAAGAGAAAATATGACCATATGGAACTACCTAATACCATTTAAAACCATGGCACTACCATGAAAATATTTTGAAAATCCTATTAAGTTTCAACCTAGAGGGGGTGACCAATTTTAACTTGAGATCAAAATTTGGTCAAAATTCTTAGAAATTAATAGGGGTAGCATACTTGAAATGCTAATGGACTAGTAGCCTTATCCCTCCATTGGGAAATGGAGTCACTCTTATGCTACAACCTAAAACTGATATGCCTTCTAAAGACTTCAAACTCATACCAAACACACAAAAAGAAACAAACACACTATCCTTAAAGCATTTAAGAAAACCAAACATAAAATACTCAAAAAAACACACATAGACTACTGTGTACAAACCTCAAAACATGTTTGAGGTGATGAAACACTTCCTCTTGCTTCAACCAAGATCAAAATAAATGTTTTTTGAGTCACATATGCTCCATGAGAATAAGTCACCATATGATGGATTTTTGTCAAATAAAATTTGATTTTTAAGGTGATCAAAGGACTTACAACTCATGGTATCTCTACTAAATGAAAGTGTACCACTTGAAACTACATTTAATGGTCATCTAAACTATATTGAATGGTCTTTTTAGATCCTCTTTAGGTTTTCTTGATAGTGTAAACTGCTTGTTCTATTTCATGCTCATTTTATGCTTGTCAACTTACTTCTTAGGAATCATGGGAACCTTCTTAGCTTCACCTTCATCTAGACCATGATGTACTTGATTTCTATAACTCTTATCTTTCTAGACCATCATGTCTACAAGTGAATCAATGTTAGATTGAGGTGTAAGATGTTCCTTAATCACACAAACTTCTATCTTGGTCTGATTGTACTCTTCCAAGGATGAAAACTACTTGATAGTGATTTGACATTCTTATTCATGCTCATTAGGTCCATCAATGACATTATTATCAAGTTAATGTTCTTTATGAAGAATAATTGGGCCACTTCTTTGTGCAAATTCATGAAATATGGCATAGGACTACTGCCACAAATCATCATCTCTTTTATGATTATCACACTTATGAAGTTTTTCAACTTGGGCAAGAAGAATTATGCCATATTCATTGCCATGTTTGATTACACTTTGAAACTCATCATCATCATCATAATCATCATCATCATCATCATCATCGTCATCATCATCATCATCATCATCATCATCATCATCATCATCATCATCATCATCATCATCATCATCATCATCATCATCATCATCATCTATGTGAATAATATAGTTACCTTCTGTAGCTTATTAAAGAGGACCATATAAACTTACCTCAGAATGTTCATCACCATCATCATTAATGATATATGTGCCAAGGCATATCACTTCAATAAAATTATAGGGATCATAATCATAGGTGTAAAAACATGTTAATCTAAGAATATATCATAAATACCTTCAATTTTGGAAGATTTTCGATCATCTATAGCATGCTCTTATTGTTCATTGATAGTGCAATTTAGATTGGAAATAGTTTTCACATATGGTTCAATGTGAAACTTGGAAAATGGTTGTGTTATTATTGTAAATTTATCTCCATACCTCATTATAAAATCCAAGAAATACCAATTAGTAAAAACATACCATCTTATCTTGGTAGTGAAGTCTCTTGATAGATAAATGGAGAAGTGTGCAGGTAGATCTACCATCACTATGTCTTGTAGAATTAGAAAAATTTGAAGTCATGAAAGAAAAATTTCAAACCTTTGATGATCCCTATTGACTTGATTATTTTCCAATCAAGATAAAAGAAACTCCTTTGTTATAAGGTTCCTAATTCAAGCCCAAATTGCCTATAACTAGTTTAAGCATAGCTAAAGTTCTTGCCCCACAATCCACAATGCAATTATGAACTAACTTATCTCCCATAATGAGGGTGAGATAGAAAGGTGGGGGTTTTTAATATTTGGTGGAAGGTTAAAAAATATGAGTAGGTGAATTTGTGAGGGATACACTAATATGTTTTAATGGTTGGGGAGGAATATGAAGTTGGGATAGTTACTCTTGGAGTAACTCCTTTTGATTATGCATTTTTAGTACCTCCCAAAGGGATATGTTTGTATTTGTATTCTTTAAGGAGTAAATAATATTAAATTAATAAACATTATCCTTTTCTTGCATCTTAGGAGGTAATGAATTAAATTAAGTTACCTTTCCCAATTTTTTATTTTGAGGAGGTGTAAGACTTGTAGAGGCTACCACATTTGCATTCATACCTTGTTGCCTTTAATGGGAGTTGTTTGTAGTTATATTCACATCTTGAACATGTCCCAAAGCTTTCCTCTTTGAAATTATGTTGGTGAAAACTGAGGTAATTTGATTTAGGACAAAATTGTCCTCTACTTGGAATTTCATAAAATCCACTTTTGAAACACCACCTCTTCATTTGATTATACTTGCATGAAGATCTCATCTTCTACTATCAAGTAAGGAGTATTCCCTCCTTGATCTACCAAATATTTACCTTTACCCTCATTATAATTCATGTATTATTCGTAAGGCTACCATTCTTATCCTTAAACTAGGTTTATATACAATAAAACCATGGATCTTATGGTGGGATAAAAATTTAGATTGTAGGCATTGGGTAACACATGGAAAATAGGTTGACCTTGTCCCCTCCCATGACCATTATGATAAGGTGGAAATCCATTTGATTGTGGAGGGTAATATTAGGGGTTTGTTTGATATCCAACATGTTGATTGGATTTCCTATTTGAACCTTATAAGGCCTTATATTTTTCTTTTCAATCAATGGTATCATCTAATCTCTTTGGAGTATCTTTAGGATTAATATTTGGATTTATAAATGGAGAAAGGATTGGAGGATTAGTAGGAAAGTTAGTCAATATAGGAATTAATACCTTTAGAGTGAATTTTCCAAATTAGATCAAACTATTCTCAACTCTAACAACCACATTATAGGCATTAATCAAGGTGTACCCTCCCATGGAATGCAACATGAAAACTACATCAATCCCAATAGCTCTGAGATAGGTTGGGAAAACAAAACTTGAAAGGGGTCTCATGGGAGGTGGAAGCCTATTCCATGTCCTTTAGAACCTTTCATTGAATTCATGCATGGATTCCTTAGGCCATCTTTGAATGAAATTTAGTTGATGAATCATTGATTTATGATCATTCTCATCTTCAAATCTTGTATTCAACAACTCTTAAAATTCATCCCATATAGTAATGCATCCTCTTGGTAAGGTACTATACCAGTTAATGGATTTTCACTTAAGAGAAATTACAAGAAATATAATCGATATATTAATATTTGTGATGTTATGTAAATTTAATAAGTTAGATATGTCTCTAATGTGTTCACTTGGGGTGATAGGACCTTACCCATTGAAAGAAGGAACACTCTTACTGGCATTCAAAGGGATATCATCATATGTATCAAGGTTTATGGGATTTTTAGTATTGAAAGTTAGGAAATCAGGTTGCCTATCCATGTTACCTTCAAAATATTCTTCACTTTATTTCGATTCTTTAATTTCAAAGGTTTCTTGCTCTTAAGGATCTTCAAGTGTCAAGATAGGCTCAGGGTACTGAACTTTAAGAGGAAGCTCAAAATAAGAGAGTGGAATTTTAGGATGATTACCTATAATAGTAGATGACATAGTAAATACCATGAAGCATAAGAAAAATAAATAAAAATTTATCATAAAACTAGATGTTATACGTTTAGTGGAGTCACTAAATGATGAGTAGGAAACACTTGTGTATTTTTGATATTGTCAAGACCAGCATTCACCTTAAAAAGAAGTGCTTAAGATAATTGTCCCACTAGGCATACTATAACTATTGTCACTAAATTTTGAACCTTTGGAGAGGTAGTTAAATACCACTCTAATTGAGTGAAACAATGATATTACCCCTAGACCTATGGGTTGTCTATAGTAGGGATAAACCTCTAGATTGAAGGGCTAGCTCCTTTGATATGTCTATTTAAGATCATCACCTATGATAATAACTTGTTGGAATGAAAAGGAAAAGAGAAACATGAAATAAAAATAACCTAATAAGGTGGTTCACCAAGTTAATCTCCAAAATATTGCCATGAATATGAACTATGAAAGGTGATTCATAAAATTGATCTCAATATCAAAGGCTTCTTTAACATAAGTGTTTCAACAAGGAGGTGAAATGCAATGCACATCTCAAGGTAAATAACTAAGAGGTATAATTTTAGACATTGGTACCATTTATTACACTTAAATACATATTATAACACTAACTACACTTCATATAACCTATTAGAGAGAAGACTAGTTGCCAAAAAGATGAAAGAGTAAGGTGAACACAAGGATAAATGATTATCACTTGTTATTCAACTATGCAGTACTTCACACACTTAGAAAAGAAGTTGAGAAATCAAAACCACATTTAAATTTATTATTAAAAGTAAAAAATGAGTACTCAAACTAGCAGGGCTTTGCCATACTATATGTGGATTTATTACAGAGCTAAAAGTGGTTGCTTATATAGAGAATTATGAAGAGAGAGGGAAGCAGACAAAGTAGAAGAGGATTGAAAAGTGTCTATTTGAGTTACACAGATAGAGATTTATGATACATTTAAAACATACTTCCAATTCCATGGACCTCACTCTTGAATATTCTCTAACCCTCCATGTGGCGCAGGGGTTACAAATTGGCTTGACACCTTGACTAACTTCTTAAAAACTACCCTTATTTAAATAAGAAAAGTGAAAAATGGGATTTTACTTCATGAATTCATGATTAAGTGATCTTATGAAACTCATTAGACACCTAACATGCCTTAAGAAACACATTTGATCTGACATTTCATCATTCATGTGCTTAGGTGTCTTGGAACTCTTCATTTCCCATGCTTAGCTTGGTCTAAGTGGCCTAAAAATTGAGTTCATATTATTCATGTCATCATATTTCCATGGATGGTATTAAAATATGATGTTATCAAGGCTAAAACAAACCATTTTGGTTCCTAGAATAATTCCCAAGAACTCATTTTTCTCCTCAAGCCCTCACTAGGCCTATTTTCTTTATAGCCCTAAAAACCTATAAACCTCCTTGTGTAGGAAGTATATGGATGATAATAATAAACCAATTTAATATTATAGGATACATTATGGCCTTATATCTCCATGCCAAATTTTAATATCCTGAGACACTATGGAAGTTGAGAACCAAGAAATGGCATTGCCACCTAGCCTTATTTTGAGCTTGTTTAATACTGCCTTGGAAAATGAGCCTTGTTTGACCACATCCATAATTTTATGTATAATTTTTTTGGATTTAATAGTTATGACACATACCAAATTACCTCATAAAATTATTTGGAAGTTCTACCCTTCTCAGAAAACTTGTAAAACACTAAAAAGCATAAAAAATAGGGCTTTTATTACAATCTATACAACTACAAGTACAAACTAATTACATGTGGATAACTTCATTGGAGTCCTCAAAAACATCCAAGGTGTTTTAGTATTAAAATGTGGCATTCAATATTTCTTAGAGGTATATTTATTTTTCCTGATCATTCGTAAAGCATAGGACACCAATTTACATCATTCCACTTGGAGAAACTTCTTGATTTACCCCATAACCTATTCCATATGGATCAAATTCTCATGTAAATTGTGAGATATGGTGTATGTGAATTTGTTCCTTGGGTGGCAGACCTAACTCTCTTAAGATTGAGAGAGGTGTAATCTAAGTTTTCGGTCTCAAAACTCAATCTTACTACTAGGAGAGGTTCATATACCTAAAAAATCACCTTCCTCATGATTATACATACCTTTGAAATGATCATTACTTGATCATATGAATTTGGTATAGTGGTCAAGGAACTTGGGGTTATAGGCCTATTACCCCCTTGCTAGCTCTCAATGGCATTTGGATTGAAAGCTAAAGTTTTGGTACCACCTGAGAGTGTATTGAGACTCCTTATAAGTTTATGTATTTCCTCAAGGTCACTCCATGTGGTTTGGAATTCTTACTTTGTGTTTAGACCTCAAACAGTCCCCTTTGTCTCAAGACTGCCCCTTGCCAATGGAGTGAGTAAGAACTAAGACAAAATAGTGGGTATATCTACTGCCTATGTGGATTTAAAGTGAAGATGGATATCTTTTTCCAATAATATCCATCCCCTATATCCATTCAAAAAGTATGATCATGCCTGTAGAGGTCTCAAAATAACAATCTCTCTCATGAATGGCTATATGATCTACCTATGTGTATCTTTGGTTTGTTCACCCTAAAACATGACTCATCAACATTTCATACCTCCGTCATCTAGTCTAAGGGTTAAAATGAAGTCTTGATATAACTTTGGACCATTATTAAATGGTATTTCTTTCTCTTAGACCTATTCATAGTCCTCACTCGCCTTCAAATCAAGTAAAAGATCATAAAGAGTAGGCAAACTTATAATTTGTGCTTGACCATGTATGGGATTTATAACTCAATTTACTTAACCACATCATGTTTATTATTGTGTTTCAAATATATATATGACCTTATTATCTGATTAAGATAAACCTTAATGTTCTTTTCACTATTTTATGTCTTGCTCAGGCTTAAGACCGACATGCCCTAGCTTACAGCCTATAGGTAACCTTTTAGGGTCGTTTGACTACATCTTGTGATTATAGGACTCCACCTTCAGACTTTGGTTCATGTTGATAATAATATAGAACCCCTTCACAATGTACTCTCTTAAGTCACTTATGACTTTAAAATTTACCAAGTTTAAGTTTGTCTTTAATATGGCTATAGGTGCCCATTTGAAGAGGGTATTGACTATGTCTAGGGGTCTCAATGGTCTTCCACTTCCAATTTACTGATCTTATTTTAGATTTTGACTTATTTGGAGTCCCAATTGGACTCAGGATCTTTTCAAACACCTTTTCCCTTTATTCACTTTTAATTTCATTTATTCCACTAGAAACTCATAGGTGCTAGAAGGCTATTTGACCATTAAATTTAAAACCCAAGCTATTCACTTTCCATGATGTTCTAAAAGATTCACACCAAAGGAGTTCATTATAACATTTATAGAAAGGTCAGTAAGCTCAATTATGGAAATCTAAAGTCACATAAAATTTGACTGCCTTAAGAAACTTGTCAACTCAATTCCTTAACCATCTTTGATTTATCAGTGGCCTAGTTGCTATTTAGTCTTGAGGTTAGTATTACATGTCTAGATTATTATTATCTATATTTGATGTTGATTTGATCCAAAGTGAGGACCTACATGATTGGGAAATGTAGTTATCATTATATTTTTTAAGGAATTCAAAGAGCCACTTCTTTGAGTTCTTGAAATATTCAAACCTATAAAACCACTTTGCACCTACTTATCACTCCTTTAAATTCTTATAAATCTTATGATTGAGAAGTTCATCTTCAACTCACCTTACAATTTTTATACAGACCTATATGTAAAATCAACCCATACATAGGGTCTATATTTAGTATTAGAGTATCTAATCAATTTTAACATTCTATTAATGGCATAATTAAATATGACTACCTTATGCTATGATATACCATTGATACTTGAGCCAATCTTGAAAATCAAACATGTAATGGACAGTTCAAACATAGACCATGTCCCCAAAGAGAATCACACTTGAATAATATGTATAAGAGACATATATTAGACCAAATAACATGAACTCTATGAGACTAATGGATATTCCATGAGTGATGAAGCTTTAGAAATTTCTAAAAGTTTCCAACATCTTAGGCAAAACAAAAGTTACAATAGGATTGACTAGAACAGTTTTACATCAAGACCACTTTTCATCCAAGTGAAGACACTTCATAAAGACAATTAATATGATGAAACCACCATTAAAAGTATCTCCTTGAATTATACAAACATCTCTCCAAACCATTATTCTCCATCTATTTCTAAATTGGAGAAACAAGTGCAAGAATAGACCCCTGTTGGATGGATAAGACATAGTGACCTATTATCACTCTTAGTTATTTTTCATAAATAATAGGCCATAAATATGAAAACCAATAAAAATAATTTAAATCTTACTAGGACCCATAACAATGTCTAAATTTTCATCTCCTAACTCTCCCTTTCTCTCTCTCATAGCTATACCATTTAGTTCAAATTTGCCTTCTTGAGCTTGTGAAGGCAGTGATGGAGGAGAAAGAGTGTCTATAGTGTAAATAGACTTGAAAATTGGTCCAAATATGTAAAAATATATAAGGGATCCTAAGCGATACTTAGAAACTATTTCCAACTAAAATATGATCTTTTGAGGCCATACAAGTGCTTGTAAAGTGTCTTTTTGTTTAGTTTAGGCATTGAATTGCAAATTCTATTAGTCTCTGACCATTCCTAAACATTATTTAACCAAATTATAACATAATGTATGTTTTTAATATTATTTAAACTTTTAATTATTTTAATGGTATGTCCAACTCTTCCAAATAGGCCAAAAGGTGGCCAAAATGTGTTTTTTTGCTTATGAGAGTAAAATAAAAGGTTAGTGAATGATATTATGATATTAATTACACCTTAAGAACCTTTCATAATGAACTTATACCATTATAAACCTTTGAGCAATTTGAAATTTCCAATACCTTTTAATTAACCCATAGGACTAGACAAGTGGGCATAAGACCAAACCTTGGACAATTCTAGAAAAGAATACATATGACCATATGGAACTATCAAAGACCCTTTAAATCCATGAAAAGACCATGATAAGTTTTTGACAACACTATGAATTTTTAATCTAGATGGGTAACCAATTTTAAATTGAGGTCAAAATTTAGTCAACATTAAACAAAAATCATCCATATATAACTCAGGATATCATTTTAATAAAAATATGGTGCATCATTCAATGATGCAAACATGACTAATGGGACCATCTCCATCACTCTCACTCTCAAATACATTAAAACTAGAACTAGAGGCAATACTATCTCTACATGACCTAGATCTATGGATATATCTACTCTTTCTCCTTATACATGCCCATCTCAACTATACACTCAGCATGCTCTCACTGAAGTTATATGTAGTCATCTACTATCTAACTACTAGCCCCACCTAGAGCATTAGGTGTAGGCATGGTATGCCTATGCAACTTAGCATGTGCCTCATCTCTATTTTTCATTTCTCACTTATATGCAAAATTCACTATCATATCATGATCAAATAAATTGGCATGCACCCTAGCCATGTTGGTGTCCCTCTCTATCAATCCATCCTCTATGACATCATCAGGGATATGTCATGTCATATCACATAGTTTCAACTCAACGGTGACATATCATTACTCATCATCCCTTGAACCTAAAATCTCCCACATAGTTTATAATATTCCTCATCACATAAACACATAATCAACTTTACATAGAACATACAAATATGTTATTTAACTTACCATGAACATCACTCAGGGGATCTACATCTAGTATATCCTAAATAATCATCCTACCTCTCAAAAAGAAAGGTACCCATATATGGTCACTCCACCAAGTTGTGTAGGCCTTGATCATTCTAACATTTTATATATCTGGTATCTCAATATTAGGTTCATGCTCTATCAAAATAATAGGATCTAGCTCAATAATAAATGACTTTAGCATACTACCTAGCCTTACAATATCATAATAATTCCTCAACCATATCATAGGTTTTTTGGGCACATCATGCACAACACCAAACTATTAGGTAACCCACTCATATTGAAATCACTCATATACATTATCCCAAAAATGATGTAGCCAACAACTAACCTAAATCTACCTTAGCTATGTACTATCCTTAGGCCACCCCTGGTAGCACTTGTATGGTCTCCAAAAGATATCCCCTACTATTAAATTATCTAATAACTGCTAACACTCTGTAGTGTTCCTCCTTGGCACATGACCTATACCTATCCATATCTTTACAAATATCTACAAATGAGCCCATCTATCCCATGCACATTACATTTACCTACTCACAACTATATGCTCATATTCCCAATAATATAATAACATTGATGATTTGATACCCCCACCCTACATCTCATGTGTAAAATGATATAGATCCTTGTAGAGGTGAGCTAGCATTATATGACCCTAAGAGTACATAGTATCATGTTCCTCGATGTCCTGCACTATCTTATTCATCCTATATGATATCAAGACACCACTCCAATCTACAATAACAAAGGAAGATAGAAACATAGCTAGGAAATTATGCAATCATAGAACATTAGTAGTCACAATCAAGGTCAATAATATATCACTTAGACTCTCAGTATGATGAGTTCCCACCACCATGGTAGATAAATATCTAGATGCCCATTTTATGGCCTAAGGATTGGTAGCCTCCTGTAATATATCCTACTACCCAAAGATCAATAATTTTAGAATATGATATGTATACTTTAAGGTAATAACCATCTCACTAGTAGGTAGCTAGAACATGCATGTGTTTGTGTCCCATCTCTCACATAATGTAGTAATATTATGCCTGTCCCAAGGCATAGGATCTAGGAAAGAAATGTATCTCAAGCCTACTCTCTTGAGCACCTTCATTTTTTTATTTTCCAAGGGCAAACCCTGTAAGGTCTCCATCAACTTACTCATGTGAAACTCACTCATACAGACATCAAACTATAAGATTACAACTAAATAAAACATCAAAAAATTAAAAATAAACCTAATAGACAACAACACACATTAGAAACTAGTCAACAATACTTAGCATCACATCATAAGACTCCTAGACACTAACATTACATAAAGGATAATAGTGCCCATAATGAGACACTATCACCATTATGTGAAAAATAGGCTATAAACAAATTATTTTAGATTAAAAATAGTAAACAAGATAAAAAATGATAAAAATAGGAAAAATTTTGAGTTCCTTACTAGGCGAACCTCTTCCCTGGCCTGAATCTGTGCTTTGACCTCCTCATAGTGTGACAAGCTAGTTGCTTGTCTCCTCAAGATATTTATCTCACTCAGACACAAAATGACTTCAGCTCAAATGCTCCAAATTAATTTCTAAATGAATAAAATGAACTATTTAAGTCATATTTAACCAATGACACCTTATTAAGGTTACCCATATCTGCTAATTTTAATAACTAATACAAATCTCTTACTATCATCATATCTCAAGAATCATAGCTCTAATTAATGAACCATTTCTTACATATGTGACTTAACATCAACATGAAACATCCCATATTGATTAAACCAATTTCATCATAATTATCAAATTAAAAAAAAAAAAAAAACAATCTCACTATGTTTAACATTATAATTAACAAAACATCTATCCAATTACACATTCAAATATCAACTCCAACATAATAAATGCACTATTCAAACTTAACACAATATTACAACTACTAATTGACACCAAGTAAAACCAATCATTACCACTTTTGGTTACATAACCTCCTCAAAATCTTGGTTTTCTCACCAAAGAGGGGGGGGGGGGGAATATGCATATATTTATTCAAACATATAGAGTTTTCATTCAGATATATAGACACACAAGTCTACATAGGTACATAGGTTTACATAGGCATTCAAATTCATAAATTTTTATATATACAGACACATGGGTGTACATAGATACATAGGTTTACATAGGCATTTAGATTCACATATTTTTAGATATATAGACACATGGGTCTAAATAGGTACATAGGTTTACATAGGCATTCAAATTCATAGATTTTCAAATATGTAAACACATAGGTCTACACAGATACATAGGTTTACATAGGCATTGAGATTCATAGATTTTCAGATATATATAAACACAGATATACACATGTACACAAATTTAAATAGGTATTTAGATTCATATTTTTTAGATATATAGATACATGTCACTACATAGGTACATAGATTTACATAGGTATTCAAATTCCTATATTTTCATATATACAGACACATGGGTCCACATAGGGACACAAATTTACATAGGTATTCAGATATACACTCTACAAAGATATACAATTTTGAATCAGGTATACTAATTCAATCAGATATTTAGATATAAACATATATTTCTTAGATATAAGGATTAGGGGGCATGATGTAGAGTGCACATATTTGGTCCCCATTTTCAGATTTTTTATGTTACACCTAGTATCATCACTAGTGTCATCACCAATTTTTCACCATTTGGGGTCATATGACCATCTATTGTGGTTGATCCATAGCATTCCACCAGACCCAATTCACATACTTATATTTAGAGTAGGGGTAAGTAAGCCTTATTTCTCCACACATTCAATTTACATACTTAGATTTAGATTTGGGGTAAGTGATCTTTATTTCTCCACACATTCAGTTTACATACTCAAATTTA
The DNA here is from genome assembly GCA_037957365.1 of Torreya grandis. Classification (NCBI taxonomy): domain Eukaryota; kingdom Viridiplantae; phylum Streptophyta; class Pinopsida; order Cupressales; family Taxaceae; genus Torreya; species Torreya grandis. The sequence continues at coordinate 174,982 of JARHVA010004028.1, read as the reverse complement.
GAGTGGGGGAAAGTGAGCCTTGTTTCTCCACACATTTAGTTTACATGCTTAGTTTTAGTAAAGGGGGTATCCACACACTGTGTCTCCCCTTTACATATTACACTCTAGTTCTTATCCACTTCTCTAGCCATGAAATGGGTCAAATATAGATTGCATTCACATAGGTAAGCATAGGTATGTATTCCAATTTTATTTTACTCTATTACTTTCATTTCACTACATTACTAGAATAAAATTAGGGAAAATTTAAACACCCTAATTGGGTCAAATAACCAAAAGTACTATGACTTTTATTTCTCTTTCACATGAGGGTGTTAATGATGGTTATAGTCCTTGTTCACTTGGTCATTTTGAATATTTTGATCTTTCATGTCTTATGTTCCCTACTTGTGACAATCCTAGCAGTCACAAGTCACATTTTCTCCAATCATAGGAGCCCTTAGCCTATCCTCCTTGATTTTTTCTCTATTCTAAGCCTTATAAAACTAGAACCACTTTTAGCATAGAAGTACCACATGGTGTTAGTGTCCATTTATTTCTCTAGTGTTCAATAGGCCCTTTCACCCATGTTTGAGTCCTAACTCTTCCATGAGCCTTTTATTATGTTGTTTTCTCTCTTTTATGACTTTTTAGCCAATTAACAAGGTATTATATTCAAAATAAATATCATCCTACATAAATATCATCACAAGGCATTTTATATCTAACACTTACTAGTTGTCACTTATTTACATAAAATCAACCAATAGTACAACTCAAATACTTTGCATAGTACTTAGTTTTCACACCTAGGCATTTGCATGCTTGATCAAAGAAGGGCCTAAGTGAAATCATTCTAGCATACCATGAAATTTGATGGTTCACATTCCCTAAGGGAGAACTATATGCGATCTGAGATCACTAACATTGGGGTTAATGTAGGCAACAACCATGATAATAGGGGTTTGACTTTATATGATTGTAACATCCCATAACCCAATTTTTCCTTTCCTTTTTGAATTTAATTTTTGTATTGTTTCATGTGTGTAGGTATTTATTAGGGTTTTGGAAGAGATTCAACCAAAATAGTGACATAGACGAGCCCCTAAGTGACATAGAATCATCTCTAAGACCTATAAAACCTCCTGTAAATTCTCTAAAAGTTATAGACAATCCTTATAAGAAGGACATTATCATTATAATTGGACATTAGTGCTACTATCCTGAGAGGTGTGCTATTGTCTAAAGCCATATCTCAATAAATAGTCAAAATATGAAAGATTCCTTTATGTTTTCTCAATCATTTATAGTACCTTCATCCATATTAAACACTATTTATCTCCATGTAAATTATTTTTTTCCTTTCACTTGCTATTTTGAGAAAGTTCCATTAAATATTTAATTTCCAATTTTATTCTATATTAACAACATACTTATCCATTTAGCTACATAGGATTTACACATAGTAAAACCCTAAAAGTTTCAAATAGTGATTTATCTACCTTTGATGAAACCTTCTTGTTCCTTCAAGATTGATTTAGGTAGGTTGTTTTGGAATCAATTAGAAATGACCTTGGAGATAATTTTGTAGATGGTTTTGGAGAGGGATATCGATCAAAAGTCCTCTAGCATTCTTCTATCTTATTTTTTGGTATGATAATGAGGAATTTGGATTTGAATGCTTTCAACATATGTTGAGACTCCTTTAATTCCTAAACCATTTCTATGATTTCCTATATTATGAGGTCCCAAAATTTATAATAAAATAGGGATAAAAATCCATCTAAGATCAAGGGTTGATCTCCTACCATATCAAAAACTAATTTCTTGACTTCTTTAAGAAATATTTCCTCCATTTTTTTGTTATCAAATTAAGAAACTAGATGCAGTATTTATCTCTTAAAATATTCTTATTCCTCCATTATCTCTATGTTATTATGATTTAACAAATTTTCTCAGTGTCTCACTAGGTATGATTTGATTTCCTTAGGTTCCTACAGGATATTAATTTCCATAATTTCAATCTTATAAATAAAATTCTTTTGTTTCCTAATTCTACATGATAGATTAAAAAACATTATATTTTAGTCTCCTTCATTTAGCCATCTTACCTTAGATTTATGTTTCTAGTATATTTCCTCTTTATTGTAGACTTATTCAATCTTCCTTTTAATTTCCTTATCCTACTCAAGCAATCATGTGTAATGATGGCCTTCCATTCTCAACTCTTATTATCACCGCTTCCTTTTAGCAAATCTTGTTTGTCTTAAATTTATTCTACAAATAAGTTGATTAAATTTCTTTAGGTCCACCTTGAGATCTCTTAGCTTGTGATAAAAAATAGTCATTTTAGTCACATATCTATTATTTTAGGCTTTCCATTATTGTCCTAAAAAACCATTGAGGTCTATGTTCCCCATCCACATTTTTTCAAACCTAAAGGGATTAATGACTAGTTGCTCATCTTGAAAGAGATGCAGGGATATTGGCCAATGGTTTAAGACAACTATTTTAAGCACCTTATTTTTTAAGATATTACTATGTTTGATACAATTCATCTAAGCCAATAATATATCCATTATCTATAGGATGAGCTCCCTACCTAAACTCTATTGTTCCAAGTGAAGATCCCAAAGTTTTTCCCTCTCCATAAAGTTTTGGAAACTATTGTAGCCTTTGTCTCTCATAATTACTCCCTTATTTCTAAGGATTCTATTTGGGTATTGAATTACCCCTATAATCCATAAGGTTTTGTCATTATTTATGATAGTAGCATCTATTTGTTACCATACCTAATTTCTCTTATCTTTATTCTAAGAACCATACACATTTACCAAGAAGAAATTGAATCGTGACTTATGCAAAACTAATTTACAGGTGAGATATTGATTTTGGACCTAGATGATCTATCAAATAAATAAATTAGGTTACCATAGGAAGAAAAATCCTCTTGATGTCCCTGTAGAATCACATCCTACCATTTCTCTTTTGAAATTTATTTATAGGACCGTTCTATGTCATGATAGTTTTTGAGTTTTCTTGTAACATCACTATTTTTGGGTTATGTTGAATGATCAATTACTTTAATGTTATCCTTTTATATGGGTAATTGAGACACCTTATATCCTAAGATATAATCTTCATTATGTGAGGTTACTATGCTTTGTACTGACCAAGAAAATATCTATTTGCATTTGGGTACTTGTCCCAATAGCTTCCATTTCCTCTCCATGACCCTTTTTATTCTTACTATGTATCCCTCTCCTTATCTTTCCAAAGTTTAATTTGGGTTTAAATTTGGAGTTTATGTTATACCCATGTTGTTCTCTTCCATTTATAATTATGTCTCAATCTTTCTTGTATGTGCTTGTCTAGTTCTCCTTAAATTTTTGGCCTTTCACCAAGAGTTTTCCTTTTGACAACTCTTTTTGCCCACCATTTATATTTTGTTTTAATTCATTTCCTATGCTCAACTCTTAGAGAAGAATTTTGAAGTCTTCTTTGAATCCATAATATGTAGTAATATATTCCACCTCTCTTTTATTATGATTCTCCTACACATGAGTTTTTAGGATGGATTTTATTCCTTCCATTGAGGTTAGCTTCTTATATATGACTATTTTTTATCCTTTGGTACATATTTTTTAATCATTTTATTATTTTTCTTAAGAGTGCATGTTATATTTGGTTTTATAAAGCCCTCCAAATATTTTTCAGTTATTTCATGTAATCTCTAAAACATTATTTTCTTATATTGTTAAACATTATTGATTAGATGTATGTATTCATGTCATCTTCCACATCATAATGAGATAATATCAAAGGAAATATTTTGTATCTATTCCATATCTCTTAAATTTAGGATAAAATTCTTGGAGAGGGTTTGTGTGAGGTCTAGCTCCACACATATTCTAGTGTAACTAGACAATCCTTTCTCATGGTATGGTTTTGATATATCTATAGGTCTATAAATAGTATTAGCAATACTTTCAAATGAATATATAGATTATAAAACTTTTGGTAGGGCATACAATTGGATCCAAACTTACACTATAGTTGGGAAATTCTTTGGTAGTTTAAAGGTAGTGTGTCAGTGTTTCATAAATAGACCTATATTTCTCAATAAATAAGGTCCTTTTCCAAACACATTGTATTTATTAGATTCATTGGAAATTATTCCTATGAAATACCCTTTGGCATAGTTTTTTAGTTCATATTATTCATTCATCTTATATTTACTTATATTCCATGCATGTAGATCATCTAACATTAGTTGTGCTCCCATAAATTTATAGATCAATCATCTACCATGCAGGACCACTAATTTTATTTATTTATGTTGGATATAAGATGGTGATCAGGTTCTCTTTAGCATCTTCTATGCATGTTCTTTTGGATCTACTTTCCTTACCACCAATCTTCTTCTTTCCAACCACCATCATAAGGGCATTTATCTATGTATTTAACACCAATGTTGTTTCTCCATTCACCATCTATCTAAAGGATGGTTTTTTGGAGGGGAAGAAATCCCCCTAGTGGATTCATCTTATGGGCTGCCAATTGATCCAGATCACTCACTATCTTGATCAACATTAAAATCTAAAAAAAATAAAGCAACACTTCAAACCCTAATTGCACTCATTCTCTCCTCTTCTCTTGATACATTATAACATTTTAAATTAAGTGTTTTGGATTTCAATGGTTCTCCCTCTTTTTTATTTTTCATGAAGACAACTTCATACATAATGCAAAATAAATTTTATAGAAAAATAATAATTTTTTATAAATTTACTCCCTTGGTTAAATAAACCTTCTCAAAAATTATTTCTCCATAAATCAATCTTTCACACATCTCTCTTTCATGATCACACTCATATCACCACACCATCATTATGGTTCAACCATGGATTCATCTTTAGAAGAAAGGTAGGTCTTCAACTCTGATACCATTATTCATGTTCAAACTACAAAGAGATAAATTAAAAAATGAAAATATTTTATTTAATAAATAAAATATTACATAATATAAATTCTCAAGTTAAAATATTCATTCTTATTAAAGATAAAGAACGCTTTTGTATATGAGGCCAAATGGATTTACCAAAAAATTAACTATATTCCTACCCTTACAACTACCCATTTGAATAACATTCTAACAAAATATTAAAATATTTACACTAATGTGGGTGTATCACTATAAAATGCATACCCTTTACATAACACTAAAAACTAACAAATATGAAACTAAACCTTAGATCACTAGACCCAACATGTTTGAGTTTATTAAAATAATTATATTTGGTTATTAAGTATAACAAAGGTGTGACTATTTTTATTTTTCAAATTTGATCTAAACATCCTTTGAATTCAACTATGGGCATTATAAATCTATTGGAGGATTTTGTGCACAAGTATTATGTATACATATATAAACATGATGCATATTTTGGGTTAACATTTATTCAAGCCAAAAAGCCTAAAGGTGAATGATTTGAGCCTAAGTAGGATTACTACCTCCAAGATAGGTTGCACTATAATTTGGGAAAATGCTTTGTGCCTAAAAGATAAAGTATTAAACTAATTATAAAAACACATACTTCAATTATTGTGAGTCATTTTAGAGTTAAACAAAATAGTATCAAAATTTTAAAGGTATGTTTGATGGCCAAATATAGAAGTTGATGTTTAACAAATAATAGGTGGTGTATTATGTAGCATAATAAAGCCTTATAATAGGAAGTTAGGTTTTTATATGACATTATTGGTTCCTTATAGACCATGAAAAACATTTACATGGAATTTTTAGGAGGTTTTCCTTTATCAATAAATTGGAATGACTATTTATTTATAGTTATGGACTGATTTAGTCAAATGTGTATTCTTACTCTTTGTAGTGAAACTCTTAATAAAAGCAATACATCCAAATTTACTTTTTATAATGGGTTGATTCCTAATATTTATAATTAAACTCTTAATGGAAGTGATTCAACTATTTTTTTTTATAATGGGTGGTTTAAATTTAGTTTTCTAATTTATATCATTTCATATGGGGATCCAAGATTTTTAGGTATATTTTAGACTACATTCTAGGATAATGTGGACACTATATTGAATGTATCTACTAATTTTAATCCAAAAATTGATGGGAAGATAGAGGTAGTCAATAAAATATTGATTTAACTCTTGAGAGACTACAATAGAAAGCATCCTAAGACTTTGGATGAAAAAATGGTGTATATTCAACATTCTTAAAGTAGAGATATTCATTTGTCTACCAAAAAAATTGTATTTGAAACATGTCTCAATTTTTTACCCCCATGTGTATTTGATGTTGATTTGAGACAAACACACAAGGAATAAGGGAGAGTATATCCCTAAATCTAGAAATCTAAAAAAATCATAAAATCCACCTCTAAGTGCAAGAGAGGTTGAAACATTCACAAGTAAAGTATAAGAAAACATGATCGACATAATATTAAACATGATTTCCTTGTTAGAGATAAGGTATAGTTTTACTTGAGTATAAAAAGGATCCAAGGATAAACTAATACTGTTAATCCTTTTAGATACAAGACATTTTTTATTTTAGATCAAGAGGGAAAAAATGATTTGAGATCCAAATCACCTCCTTAAATGAAGACATGTTTTGTTGTTTTAATTGTGAACTTATGCTTACATGAGCCATCAATATTAGATGAAGAATAACATAATTTTATAACTTTTTTAAAATATCTTACTCTAAATTTAAGAATAATTAGAAGATGTCATTATGTTGTACAAGAAGGAAAGATTAATAATAAAATAGTGTAAGAGATTAGTGAATATGATTAGAAGGTTAAGTGCAAATGAAATAAAAAATAATTTAAAATGATAAAATGGGGAAGAAATTTTCTCACCTCATGAGTTCCTAATATTTTGGAAACCAAAATATGTTAGAACACAACTAGATACTGAGAGGGGGGTGAATCAGTGTATCAACTAAAACCAGTCCTTTAATATTTTTAAAACAAATTCAAAAGCATATGTAGGTTAAAAGATAAATGAAGATATCACATACACATAAATACACATGACAACTCATCTTCTCTACACTTCTACCTATGTGTCTATATATTTTCATTTGACATAATTCCAATGGCTCTAGAAACATTTTCCTATGTATTATCTATCATTTATATAAGAAATGTATCTAGGGTTCCATATCTTCAGTGTGTTCACACTTAGACTATAACACATCATGCCAGTTCTAGACTCTATTTCATTGACTTAGACTATAAGTTTATTGCATCTCGATTCCATGCATCACATCATAATTATAGGTATCTTTACTATATATAAAATATTTTAGACTCAAGTTTGGATACACTAGTTCTTTAATGTAGATTTGATCAGTTGGATTGATCAATATCATTGTCTATGTTGAGATATAGAGATTATACACAAATTCTTTCATGTTCCTACATGTTTCTTCACTTGATCATTAGAATTTAAAAACTTTAAATATTAGCCTTTGATCTCTTTATTAATTCCATATCCAAACTCTCTTTCTTCACCAAATCTCTATACACTAATAAACATTAATTTTCTACTCATTAAAATGCATTCATCAATCTCTAGATCCTAGCTCCCATGTGTCGTTAGATCTTTGAACTTCCAAAAAAATTACCTTGACTTGGTCATTAAACATTGACACTTTGACCTCATCTTGTTGCTTCTTATATCTTTTAATCACTTTTAATCCATAAATATTCTCAAACTTGCTTAGTTTTTAAATTTCTACTATGTCGATAAACATTGATCACTTTGTTCCATCTATGTCCACTCGCTCTATTAGATCTACTTTATATGATCATTCATGCACCATCAAATCTTATGATAAGCTCAAAATGTATATCTATCTAACCCTTAAGGATATGACACTTGGCATAAGTGTATGCCTTCTATACATAGTTGTTTGTTCTTATTATTGAGACATTTGTCATCCTTGCATTTCTTGTTGACCTTTTGAATTTAAACTACACCATAGATTAACTATCAAGGCTCTATGATTGTGACACTTGTAACTTATGAGTTAACTTAGAGGTCATTTTGATAATTTGACTTCATTATGATTATTTGGATCTCCAATGTCTAATTAATTGATAATTATTGATCTTCCAACTAGCTAGAATATTAACTCTGACAAGCTTATACTCATTAGGTCTTTGTCTGACAATCTCCATGAATGTGATACTTATCACTAGCACATTTACTTAGAGGAGCTTTTGAAAATTTGACTTTGCTTCACTTCATTAGATCATCTATGTATAATGAAGCAATAGACATTGATCAAGATCAGACATAATATAAAGTATAAGACTTAGGAAATATTAATTCCTTTGAATTAGTAATTGCTAGGTTGAAGGGGCCAGTTTCTCAATGACGATAAAGGCTTAGGTTATAACTTAAGCTATTGGGTCTCAGTTATAGTTAATCACCATCAAAATAAAAAGTGTTTATTTGATGTGATGACATGAAACCTTAGGGTTTTATTGAGAAACCCTCTCTAGTTTGAGAGTAAATATGATTCAATTTTGATCTCATTCCTTCTCAATTGAACCTACAATTCATATATTCAAGATGCTCATGAGAAACCCATAACAAATCTTCTATATGTTTTCTTTGTAAATGTCCATAATTGATCTTTGTAAAAGAATGACAACTTTGCATAGTGTAACTGTGAAACATGTTCTTCTCTTCATCAATCCTACCTGATCTTTTAGACATCAATGACAATCATATTGCCAACAATTCCCCCTTTTGGCATTGATGGAAAACTAAATGCTCTGATGCAAACTTAATATTCTGCTCCTTTTCTAGTATTTCTTACATTGGGTTCAAATGAGTATGAACTGAAGTTGTTCATAACATGCTTGTTCCCCTTAGGCAATGGAACATTTTCCTAATACTCAATCTGGGCACTTTCTCTGCTCTTCTAAACTTTTATTGAGAGCATTTTAATGTTTTCTCTAAACTTTGACATTAATGAAAAAGGGATTCCTCACTATTTGTCTAAAGTGTTCTCCCCCTTTATTAGATAAATTAGTTTATCCAAGAACATGAAACCATCAACTCATTAAAAATTTATAGAATATACATACTTGAGTTACCTTTTCTCTTCTTCTAGGGATCAACAAGGATTTTATGATCCTTCCTCTAGACTTATGCTCTATCACTAGTATCTAGTGATGTGATTTAGGATCTATCACTCCCAAATTTTGTCTCATTACATCACTTGAGCATCTTCAGGTCTCCATACATAGCCCTATGATCCTAAGACCTGATCAATTACAAATTCCCACTTTATTTATGAATGAGGATTCAATACATTTTCTAAGCACCTGACTTGTTTTGTTCAAGTCATCATCTTAACCTACTTGATTTAACATCTATAGAAGATATAACCTTATCTTTTAATCATTATTGAAGTGCCTCACATATGCTCCTTTTCACATCATGTATAGTTCCTCAAGCCATTCAAGTTATCTGAGTTAGCTTCACCTAACTCCATGTTTTATCTTTGCACTAAAGGACTCTCTATAACACACCATAATTTCATCTATCACATGTATATCATCATTTTACACATGTTCACTAAGTTTGGTGACCTAACACATTGTACAACATATTATACACCATGTCAAGGGTTTCTTGCATTAGAACCCTTATGCCAATTGAACCTATGGACATATATATGAGATGTACTCCAATCTCATTATGTCACATTGAAGTACTCATTATATCCATATAGACACTACATACACAACACTTGACTTGATTTGATAAAGTCATTATCACAACCTACTTGATTTCTTATTTATATCAAAAATCACTTACTTCTCCATTGAAAGGGGTCTGTTAATAAGAATAGATAGAGACACCTTAATTCATAATGTCCTATAATAATTTGAAACCAAGATTTACCCACAACTCCTCATATTCCTTCTCCTCCTTGGTCATCTTGTTCTTTTAGTTCTTCTTCTTCTTCTTCTTCTTCTTCTTCTTCTTCTTCTTAGCATTAAGATAAGTAACATTTTCATCCCCTACAATGTTATCATTTTCTTCTATGATTGGATTTACAATACATGGAGAAAACATGTGGCATACCTTTTCATTTGATGAATCTTCCTTACAACTCAAAATCTCACCACTAGGCATAGAAGACTAATGTTCTATGTTTGATACTTTCTCTATAGCAATAGGATGTTCACTTGAATCTATACATACCTCAAAACCATCCTCGACTAGCACCTTGGACTTCTCCTTGAGATTTGTCTTCTCATTCTCAACATGTGAAAACATTGAGAGATCTTGAAATTTTCTAACCTCTGTATTATTCTTCATCATGGCTTGATCTTTCACTTTTCATACATGTTTGGGTTTCTTATATGTCCTATTTTTATCTTTACTAGAGACTTGTGAACCTTTATTCACACTAGGAGGCATACCTTTCTTCTTACTCTATAAATTTTATCTTTCAATTATTGTTCTTTATTGTTTAGCTATCTGACCAAAATTATTATAATTAGAACAAATTACATGTGTATCTACCAAGGGTGAAAATTAATTTTTGCTTACAAAGTTGGTTCTCCTTGTAGGTATAACTCTACATTTACTAGCCTTATGACCAAAATGATTATAGCTACAACAATAACCATAAAAAGATGAGAAATACCCGGTCATATATTTTCTTTTTGTAGAATGGGGAATTCTTCTCAACTCTTGCTTCTTCAAGTTGTTTACCCTTGTGTAACCATCTGCATCAGTTACCTTTATCTTTTGAATCTTTCTTGAGTTTACAGAGATGGACTCATTATTATTTTTCCTTTCCTCATGCTTATTTTTAGTTTTATCCTTCTTCAAATTAGCATTTCTTGTGTTTGTCTTTATATCCTTGTAAGTTTTCTCTTTCTTTACTCCTGATCTTTCTAATTTGAAATTGTCACATAGCATAGCAAATGTACTGGTTATGAGACTTTCCCCCTTTTCATAACCAAGACTAGATTTCCCTTTTGATGGATTTTGAGAGTTGATCAATTCATTAAGAATGTTTAATCCTCTTATTAGCTTCAAAACTTTGACTATTTGTTCTTTAGCCTTTTTAAGATCTTTTTTCAAGGCCACTATCTTTAATTATAGCCTCATACACTCATCAGATTTGATTGTAGTTTAATTTTGACTACATATACTATTCTTACAGCCTCTTCAACCTAAGTGTTAAGGCTTATTATCATTTGATCAGATCCTTAAGACTTTTTAATAGTTTTTAAATGTCTTTTTATCCAAGCTCTTTCTACCTTGATTTATCTTTTCTCATCTTATCAATCTCATATAGAGCATAGATGAGTTCACACCCAAGGTCCACTTCCCCTTCCTCTTCTTCATTAGAGTTTGTTTCTTATTTTTCTTGATTTATAGATTATGATCTTGATGCTCTTATGTATAGACACTTCTTATTCTTAAATAAGTTCTTCTTGAAATAGTGAGGTTTCACTTTTTCACTATCTTCTTCTTGCTCAAAATCATCCTTTTTATTATCAGGGCATTTAGTAGCTAAATGTCCTACTTACCATAATTAAATAATTTAAAGGGTAACTTACCTTTGTATTTGGAAGACCATCTTCTTAATATTTTGACAAAGTTATCTTCTTCTTCATCAATCTCCTCAGATCTAGATGTAGATGCTTTTGCTTTAACTTTCTTGGATGCTTTGAATGCAACTTCTATCTTAGAAGTATCTGCTTCTCCCATTCTCATCTCATAGGTAGTGAAGGTTCCATGCAACTCATTAATAGTGAGTTTATCCAGATCTCTTACTTCCTCTATAGCAGATATTTTAGAATCATATCTTGTTGACAAAGATATTAAGACCTTTTTGACAATGACAGATTTTTTCATTTCTTCTCCAAGGCCTCTGATTGCATTGACTATTTCATCTACTTTGAGAAGTTAGTATATAATTTTTTCCTCTTCATCCATTTTGAGAATTTCAAACATACCTCTGGATGTTTTTATATTGGCCTACTTTACCTTTTCATCACCTTCATATATGCTCTTCAAATTTTTCCAAATATCTTATGCATTTTGATGATGCATCACTATGACAAAATCTGATTTGGATAATCCATGGAGAATAGTATTATTTACCTTGGCATTGCTCATATGCCTTCTTTGAAGCTTGATCATTGGGAGTTATAGTAGGCATTGTTTATATATTTACCATAGACATCCATACATCAAAACCTAATGGATATAAATATGCTTCCATTCTTATGCTCCAAAATACATAGTTAGATCCATCAAAGAGAGGTGCTTTATTTGATGAAGATCCTTCCTGACTAGCCATTGTGTTCATTATTCAAGATCTACTTGAGCTGATTAATCTTATCCTAAGGAACTAGGGCTCTAATACCAATTATTGGAACATAACTAGATACTAAGGGGGAGTGAATCAATATATCAAATAAAACTAGTCCTTTGATCTTTATAAAGAAAATTCAAAAGCATATGTAGATTAAAGGATAAATGCAGAGATTGCATACACATGAAACTAGATTTATATGTGGAAAAACCATGGTGAGAATATCTGTTAGAATTTAATATTCTAATCTAGCCTCATAGTTAATGGCCCATTTGTCAAAACCTCATTAGTTACAAGCCTCACTAGCTACAAGCCTCACTAACAAAACCTCGCTAGTTACATTTAAGGACACCAACCCTAAGGAGACATAAATACCCTGACTGAGCACCAACTCAACTAATATGATGGCACCAACCAATAAAATCTATGGATCTCAACCCCAAATTACAACATTGATTAATAAATGAATCAAACTCTATTCTTTATTAAAATTCTGATCTATCACTTCTCATTCTCTACACATTATCTCTATGTGCCTTTTTTCCTCTCTTCCCATCTCTCTATGTTTGTATATGTATCTATTTGACACACTTCATCTCTCTCTCTCTCTCTCTCTCTCTCTCTCTCTCTCTCTCTCTCTCTCTCTCTCTCTCTCTCTCTCTCTCTCTCTCTCTCTCTCTCTCTCTCCTCTCTCTCTCTCTCCTCTCTCTCTCTCTCTCTCTCTCTCTCTCTCTCTCTCTCTCTCTCTCTCTCTCTCTCTCTGTGTGTGTGTGTGTGTGTGTGTGTCTATATATCTATCTATCTATTACACTCTTCAATAGTAGCTCATCTTCTTTTCACTTCTACCTACGTGTCTATATATTTTAATTTGACATAATTCCAATGGCTCTAGAATCATCTACCTATGTCATAGATGTCATTTATATAAGTAATGGATCTAGGGTTTCATATCTTTATTGTGTTCACACTAGGACTGCAACACATCATGCCAATTCTAGACTCTAGTTCATTATGACCTAGACTATAAGTTTCCTACATCTGAATTCCATGTATCACACCATAATTTTAGGTATCTTTACTATCTATAGCACCTATTAGACTCAAGTTTTGATGCATAGGCTCTTTAATGTATATTTGATCAGTTGGATCAATCAATCTCATTAATTGTGTCAAGATATAGAACATATATGTAAGTTCCTACATGTTTCTCCACTTAACCATTAGAATTTAAACACTTTAAATATTGGCCTTTGATCTCTTTCTTCACACCATATCCAAGCTCTCTTTCTCTATCAAATCTTTGTACACTACTGAACTTTAATATTTCACTCTTTAAACTACATTCGTTAATCTCTAGATATTATCTCTTACATGTCATTAGATCTTTGAACTTGCACAAACTTTACTTTGAATTGGTTGATAAATGTTGACACTTGGACCTCATCTCACTGCTTCATATATCTTTGCATTGATTTTGTTCTATCAATCTTTTTAACCCTATTTAGTCTTTAACTTTCCACTGTGTTGATAAACATCCATGACTTTGTTCCATATAAGTCCACTCACTCTTTTAGATCTACTTTATACGATCACCCACGCACCATCAAATCTTTTGACAAGCTTGATCTTTATATTTATCTAACCCTTAAGGATATGACACTTGGCATAAGCATGCACCTTCTATACATAGATATCATTTCTTACTATTGAGACATTTGGCATCCTCACATTACTTTTTGACCTTTTAAATTTAAGCCCCACCATAGATTAACTATCCATGTTTCATGATTATGACACTTATTACTTGCATGTTAACTCAAAGGTATTTTTGAAAATTCAACATCATCACACTTTGTTGGATCTCTAATGTCTAATTAAGTGTTAAATATTGATCTTCCAACTATATTAAACATTAAATTTGATAAGATTACACTCATTAGGTCTCTATTTGACAAGTTCCATGAATGTGACACTTGTCACTAGCATGTTTATTCAGAGGAGCCTTTGACAATTTGACTTTGCTTCGCTTCATTAGATCATATTTGTATGATGAAGCGATAATTATTGATCAATATTGGACATAATATAAAGTCTAAGACTTAGGAAATATTAAGTCCTTTGAACTGGTAATTGCTAGGTCTAAGGGGTTGGTTTCTTAATGGTGATAAAGGCTTAAGTCATAACTTAAGCTACTATGGTCCTAGTTATAGCTAGTCACCATCAAAATAAAAAGTGTCTATTTGATGCCATTACATGAACCCTTAGGGTTTTACTAAGAAACCCTCTCTAGTCTGAGAACAAAGATAATTCAATTTTGAGATCTTTCCTTCTCAATTGAACCTGCAGTCCATATATTCAAGATGCTCATGAAAAACCCATAATAGATCTTCTATGTATTTCTTTTGCAAATGTCTATAAATGATCTTTGTCAAATTATGACAAATTTACATAGTACAACTATGAAACATGCTCTTCTCTTCATCAATCCTATCTAATGATTTTGACATCAATGACATCCATAGTGTCCCTTTTGACATCAATGACAATCATATTGCCAACAAAAGATACCAAATTTTGGAGTTATGATTTAGATTTTGGATTAGTACTTATTATAAATATCAACTAACTAATCCATTAAATTTTGAAGATGTAAATATGCCACTTGTATCAGTTTATAATTTTCATAATAAATTATTTCCCACATATTTTCAATCAATCAAATTTATTATTTAATTAAATTTGGGTCTATAAAGATGGATTAATATCTAGGATGATCAAAACTTTTTAAATGTGAAGGCTTCAATAGGTTCTAGATATAAAAAGTTAAAGTTTTACTAAAGGTGATAAAACCATTGGTTCCTACATGTGGTGGTTATATGACCTTAATAATAGTTACAAAACCATGGGTTCCTATAGGTGGTGGTTATGTAATCACCCCAATAATTTAAGATCTATTGCATTAGTTTTAACTTAAATAAAGTGTTAGTTTATCCAATGAAAAAAACACATGTAGGGTAATGGTTGCTTATACTTCTTTAAAAAAAAATTATTTCAGCTCCTTTTTGATACTCTTCTTTGATGTATATATGTAAGCCTATGTAAATGGTGAAGGGAATGAACATTTATTTTTCAATTATTTTTTTGGTCTTGAGTCAAATAGTGATGCATCTACATACTCAGTAACATTCTCACAATAAATGTATGTGATTGTGTTTTTTATTAGGAGGTTTTTGTGTTTACGAGAATATGTAAGCAATTAGTGAAATAGTGTATGGTTTTGAATATTTTTTATTATAAAATATGTTCATAAAGACCTCATGAAGGTAATACTCTTATAATTGAGAAAAATATAGTGGAAAGATGAGGAATCACCTCACTCTTTTTTAATTTTCTCAATTTATGTTTTTCTAGAGTAATTATTTTCTTTATGCACTTATCTTATACTATTTTACTTTTAGTAATTTACTTGTTTTCTTACTTGGTTAAGTTTCCTTTACATTTCTAACATTTTATAATTTAATACAATCACCATTAATGTATGTTTTAGAATTGACAAATAATAAATATAATGATCAATTTTGCTAGGATATTAAATATATAAATTGTATATATGATTTAATACTATAATATCCACACAATTATCACTTAAGAATTCTTAAACTTGTAAAACTAATGATATAAAATCATTTTTTTTTTCATTTTTTTTTCTAATAACCATTAGGGTGATTTATGTCTCTCATTCAATTAAATTATTTATGATCTCATGTTTGTGTTGGAAACATAATATATGATCAAATAACCCTCATTAATATAGGCTTATAATATACTTAATTATAATAAACTTATATATTTGTATTTTATGCACTCTATTTATATATAAATTTTAATAATGGTGGTGATTCTTTTATGTGTGCAACTTAATATTTGTTATATTATTTTGAAAAAACTATCATTCTTTCAACCCATAACCACTTAACCTTAAATGTTAAAATTTAAAACACTAATACTAAATATAAAAGATTGATTGAATTTTTGTAACCATGGTTTTTTAAGAAAAGTATTTTATGATTTAATATTTAACACCACATGATATAAAATTTTAATTGTATTTGGTCCCAATATAATTGAAAAACAATGGAACCAAAGGAATCCTTTCATATATAATAAAATCATGTAATAATTGTAAGAGTATATATTCAATGAAATATTCAAGATTGAGCCATTTTCAATCATTGTCCTATTTTTTCTTATAATCTATGAATTATCTTATAAATAATTATCTTATTGAGCATCATGTGGGATGCCCTTTTCTATGACCATAATTCAAATATATAGTGCCTTAATGTTGATTGAATCAACTACTCTAATAAAATAATCAAATGGATGTTTTTTTATAATCCACAAGCACGTTTTTATACTTTGATTTATATACCAAATGGAAATAGTTGAACACAATATTCTTAGGTTTTTAATTTATAATATTAATTTTTTTCATATTTTTATATTAATATATAATATCATTCTAAATGTATAGAATAGAACATTAAAATATAGGAAACCCATAAAATAGAGCATACTCAAGAATATTTATAGAAAAATATATCTCATTCTAACTAAATTTTTTTATTTAAAATAAGTTACGCATCATCTAAATATTTAATGAGTTCCAATATTGATAATAATTATCTTAAAAAATATTTGTATTCACTTTTATTATCAATACTAAAGCTCTTTAAAATGATATAATTATTTATATTAGTAAACAAGTGTTTTTCCTTAGAATCATCCATAATAAATATGTTTAGATGATTGTAAGAACCATTATTTCCCTCCCAAAATATGTTTAATACTTTACAAAATATTAGTGAATTTACAAAACCACGTTAGACTTCATGACAATTTTCCTTAGTAAATATGATTTATAAGTTATCATTGTGCAATTATGTTAGCTGGAAAAATAATGGCATGTTTTCATATACCTTTTTTTCATTTTTGATGTTTAGATTGAAAATTTGAAGAAAAAAACACTTATGTAAGAATTATTTAGCATTTGGTTTGAGAAAATAACAATTTATTTGTAGTTTAATATAATATCTCTTATCATTAAATATATTTTTTTTCTTGGAATTATCAACGAGTAATATGTTTAGATGATTATAAGAAATTAATTTTCTCTCACAATTGTATTTTGTACTTGGAAAAATATACTTGGATTTATAGAACCATCGTAGCCTGTGTATGTTAAACTTCATGAAATGTTTATTGAGTACATATGAATTCCAAAATATCACTATTTAACTTTTTTTTTCTCATTGATGTTTAGATTTAAATTTTAAAAGAAACTAAGCACTTATGTAATAAATATTTAACATTTAGTTTGATAAAATAATAATTTCTTTTTAGTTCAATGCTATCTATTAATTTGAAATTTATTTCAGCCACATTTTTTGTGCACTTTATGAACTAAAGTTCCATTCATGTAAAATACTATCAACTTTTTTTATTTGAGATTTGAGATATGTAAATCATGTAAAATATTAATCATTATTCATTTATATGTTTTTTTAAAAACAAGGCATAACAAGACATACAAATAATTAAATTAAATTTTTAAAAATATAAAATAAATTTAATTTAAATTTAAAAAATATAACAGAGATTGAATTAATTCCAATAACACAAAAGAGAATAAAATTTTAATAATATTAAAAGATATTAAGTAACAAGGATGATTTATATAAAAGAGTTCAATAATTAGTTTTAAGAACATCATATAATGTAATCATCAATTGTTTGATTGAATTATTTTAATGACCAATATATATTTTGGTGTTTCCCATCCATTTTTAAATGTAAACACAACTAAGAATTTATTAGTATATTGGAGTGATAGATTCCATAAAATGTCAAATTAGATAGTATCTTGATACATATACCCTCATAAAACTCTACAAATGTGTATTTTTTCCATCTATGAACAATATATTATTTTTATCATATATGCCTTTGTATTAGTTAGTAATTTGATGTCTAGTATTTATAATTATCTTTCATTGTTTCTTACCCCAAGTGAACATGGAGGGAAAATTTTGTAGACATAAAAATTTGTTAAAGAATTAATACAAAAGGCTTGAATCCAGATATGTAAACCATAAATAAATATTGAAATTATATTTTAAAATCATTATCAACTTAATAATAATAGTTCATTACTAATATTGATAACAAAAATAAGTAAAATCTAGATTTTTATTATGAGGTTTAAAGTTATATATCTTAGAAGCTCAAAATAAAAATAATTCCACTCCAAATACTAATAATTTCATTATAGTTGGAATCAGATCTATAAAATATATCACCATATAATTTTTTCTCATTTATTTCTATGATGTACGAGGAAAAAACATTAAAAACTATAAAGATTTTTTGTGAATTTCAACTATCACAAAGAAGAAACATGTTTTCCAATTACATCATTTTTTTATTTTTTTTAAAAATGTAAATTATATCAAATATCATTTAATTTAATTTTACACAAAGAAAAAAAATATTTTAGTAATCTCATTTGCACAAAAACTAAATTCTTTAAAATTACTCAAAAAATTAAAAGTGTTTCCAAATTACTTAAATTATTTTAAAGAACATAATTATCAAAAAACCAAAATTCTTGAAAATTACTCAAGTGATTTCAAATAATGTAATGTATCATTTAATTTAGATGATGGTTATTCAATAAAATAATATATGTATGTTTGATTAGGGATAACTAGGTAATTAATGTTTTCATCATCTACCCATCTATAACATCCTCACTAGTTACATTTTTTCAATTAAGTTTATGTTCTAATATTTTAAGAAAAAACCTAAAGTCATTTTCTTATAGATTTATTAGAGATAAATGGGTATATAATATTGTCATCAACCACACATCCTTAGTACAATCTTAATCCATACTTTTGTTTTGCCAAAACAAAGCTTTCATTTCCTTTATCTTTATACATGTGATTAATAACTATTGAATTAAAGAAAAAAAATCTATACCAAAGGCTTTGCAAGTTTTATACGTCTTTATAATATTATTTATTACATTTTTTTACCCAAAAATGAATATTTTCCTATACATGGAACATTTTAAATAAAATTTTCTCAACAATTTGTATACATCGCTATGTATTTTTAAATCTACCCAAAATTATATCTTGAATGTAAAATATATAATTTTTTTAAATGTATGTAAATAGCCCCTTCATAGTATATTATCCTTCTTGAATTTAAAATTTTATTTTATATGTGTTTTTTCTTACAAAAACTAAAACTTCCAAATCAATAATAAATAAATGATTTATTATATAATTTACATAAAATAGTGATTATGTGTTTAAGATGAATAGATAATTATTCAATTATTCTAATAAATTATTTTTAATGTCAAAAAATTACATCTCAAAATTTATGGCTACTTCCTCCATTGGTGAGTGGTTATGGTGGCTACTTTCCCCTTAGATTATTTTCAAAACTAAAGCATGGGTACTTTCTTCCTCCACTATTAAAGAAACCAATGGATGGGTAATTTTTGTATACTATTTTCATGGATAATCCATCCATTTATTTTTATAATTAAAATAATAATTTTAATAAAAATATTAACAATACTTGACTACAAACTAGTTTAATAAGATGTAGATTATTAAATCTAGATTTATATGTTAAACTAATTTTGTATACTTGAATAATATGTCATAGATCTACCATTTAGTTTGACCTTACTTACATCCAAAATACTCACAATCACCACTTAAATAGGTCTAATTACTTATCTCTTAGTCAAGCCTTGGTTGATACGATTATCTAGATCAACTCTAACCACAAAAAGCCTAGAATCTGATATATATTCTTGTGAGTTAAAAAACCTTAGTAGTTTTCCTCCCTCCTAGGAATTTATGATCATAACATCAGAGTGGCATTGATTTTATTATCTCTAATCCAATTCAAGTGTCCTTATTATAAAAACACTCAAATTTTATAATAATTATATGTGTATGAGTCAACTTGATAATGTCATTATCCCTTCTTTGTGGATTATTTCAAAAGAACTAATATAAATATAATTCAAAGCTTACTCATTACTCATCTAGAAAATATCAAAGAATCATCTCTCAATATTAGACATAATATTTAATTTCAAAGTGAAAAAATAAATTATTCTTATTTGTTCATTCCTATTTGCATATCAATCATAGGAGCTGTCATATTACAAGTCAGAAGCATTAGAAAGGCAGCCCATGAGTCATTTTTGTCAAGTTACAAGATAAATCACTACATGCATCTTCATATATTATATTTCACCTTTGTAAATACATATTCTCACACATATGGAAGAGCTACATAAGTTTGAGGCCCTCCTTGGAGTATTTGGCTATGTAGGTAACACTCATTAACATAGGGGTCTTTGAGGTTAAGTTGACACTATGAGCCTACTAACCCATTTTTTGAAAATATAAGGGTTTGAAATATATACAATGATACAAATCTTATATGTGATATCCATATATATTATACCAAGTAAATAGAAAACATTTAAAGACCCATACAATCACATATTGATATAATAAATATTTTTACAAGATAGTTGTATCAAGATTTGGAAATTAGTGTCGACTTAAGTATCCATAGGTCAATGCAAGTGTCAAGGTATCCAAAAATAATATTTACAAAATCTGAAAACTATTACCTAAACATCAAATAGCCTATTTCCACACCTACACATCTCATATTGTTTGTACATAATTGCATAAGTTAAGTATTATTTATTCTTAATGATTACACAATAAAAATATTATTTGGCATTATACTTTCTATATTTCATAATTTTTTAATTCAACACTCTAATTGAATATAATAAATTGGATTATTCAATTGGCATACTTTTATAAATAGTTTACTTTACTTTTGAAAATTATATTCATCATAACCCTTATTCTCAAAAAGGTCTAAACATTTGGTAACCTAACCTTTGATTCTTCTTATCAAATACTACTGTACCCTAGGGTTTTTCTATTTTTTTTGCTAATTTTTGAATTGTTGAGAAAATTGTGGAAAAAATTAGAGTGCTTTCAAGGTCAAAGGAATATATATATTTTTATAAATATGCATACATATGATAAATTTTCCTTTGTTAAGTACATCATGAATTTCATTGTTTATTATCTTTCATAAATTACTACATTTGGTCAAATCATAATTAAATGGGATAAAAACCATGATAGATCTAACACATATGTATATATGAATATCCCTCATTGTAATAATTTTTATCATGAATTATTACCTATTACTACTAAGTGTCAAATGAAATGTATGAAACAAGTATCACTGTAAATGTAAAAAAAACCCAATGAGATCATTGATTAAATTTGATTTTTTTGATTTATTTCATTATTAGATAGATATTTTGTAGGATAGCAAAGACACCTAGGTAGTAATGGGATTAAATCCACTTCATTTAATAGTGAATTTTATGTATGTTTATGTTATCTACTCTTACTATTCACACTTTCAGTATTTTACAATTTATATGAATTTTGCATAGGATATACATAAATTATCTTAATTTTGGTTATTAATTTAATCGCAAAGTTCATGAACCATAACAGAGTGATTTTAAAATAAGTAAGCAACTAATTTAGAGATTATACAAAGAATTTATCAGAATGTGGAGAATGAAAATAACTAGAATTCATGAAAAAGAAAGAAATTATACTTTACAACAAGTAATTTTTGGCAGAGCTTATTGTATCCATATAAATAGATAAACATACAAGATATGATAATTCTTTTAGAAAATGATAAGAACAATTTGAAATAAATCTTAGATTCAATGATAACATAAAGTTTGTCATTTTAATCCTCATAGAATGCACTAAAATATCTCCTTAGATGCGAAGTTCCTCATAAACCAACATTTTTCTTATTCACTTTGAATAAAGTTCATAAAAAAACATATAAAAATCTAAACAAAAAGTTTTAGATTGCTTAGTCTTTTTGTATAATAGTTAAAATTTCTTTTCAAAAATTACCCCTCCTTTTATGTAGGTCTTTCCCCATATTTATATATTTTTAGATATCAAATACAATTAGGAAACAACTCCTTGAATTCCCCATGTGTTGCGTTAAATTTTTCAAACCATTGGGAGACAGATTCCTTGAGTTTTTCATGTGTGGCATGCAATGGTTGATGACATATAGCTCTTCTCAATTTCATTATTTGGATCAAATAAAACTTCTTTGCATGTTTCCTCAGCTCGTTCAAGTAATCTATTTTTATAAAATGATTTCAAGTAATAATATCTAGCCAAGTTACTTGATTCTTTCATTCTATAAATCGACTTACTTTTATAAGTAATTTCTCTAAGTGACACTACTTATAAATCAATTACTTAAAACAAAATTTCTTCAAATACATTTCTTAGTTCATTTGAAGAAAATATAAGAAGTTAGGAAGAGAATTAATAGTAATCACTCTAATTCATGAACTTCTTTTCTACACTTTTCCCTGTAGCTAATGTGTTGTGACATCATAAGCTGAATAGATACATCATCTAACTCAGCACTTGAATGCCTTTCTATTTCAAATCTCAATAGCTCATTTTTTATCATCTTATAATAACCTTTCACCCTCTCAATATTAGTTTCCATCCTTTTGACATGTTTATGACTTTTTATTATCTCCTTTATTTTTTTCACTGTGAATGGAGTCACGACATATTTAATTACTTGCTTGAGTTCTTGAAGTAATTATTCTTGAGTCCTTGGTGGTTATTTTTATCAAACATTCATGAAATAGAAAATTCAATCCTTTATATATATTTTTCATGTTATGAACATCTTCTTCTATAGTCTTCATTTCTTTAACCATTGCTCCAAAAATGTGCATGCAAAAAGATATGATGTGTTCCTCTTGTTTTGATTTTGTCACTAATCCCTCTGGAGTAATAATTTCTTCAATCAAAATATTCTCACTTAAATCATATATCTTTTGAAGGTTATCCTATTGCAATTCAGATATTCCATTTTCATTTTCAATCTCCTTCATCATTGTTTTTATTTGCATCAATTTATTCTATATGTCAACTAAATTACCTGGAACCTTAGGAAACTATTTATGTGTAGTTTGTATCATTTTCTCTATCCATTCATCAACTATTTTGGCCTTATCAATAGCTTCTTCTACCAAAGTTATTATTTGATGGTCAATTATATCTCCTAAAATTAATGACTATTGGGGATAAGATCTTGCCACTTTGACAATTATTCAACATAGCTTAGAAATTTACTCCTTTAGTTTAGCTTTATCGACCTTTTCTTAATCAAGCTTCTGAAAAATAGTATTGATAAGAGTATGTGTGTCTTTCTTCAAACCCTTTGTAGTGACTTCCACTAGGGACACATTTATAATTGCCAAATCTTCTTCTATTATTTTATTCTTAGACTTATCTTATGGAGGAACTAATATTTCAATAAATTTTTGACTTGAAGGCTCAATTATCAGTTTTGAAGTCACTCTAACACTCTTGGGATTCTTACCCTTATGATCAAGAATTTTCATAAATTTAAATTCTATCTCTTCCAAATTTATTTCTTCTTTGGATTCAGGAGCTATTTGTAATACCAACCATGAGGAGAAATATATACTAGTGGAAGTAGCTGAATGTATCACCATTTGTTATTGATTATCTCTCACCACTATCTCTTGAGTAGGAAATTATTTTGAAACCATAATAACTATATGAACAAAATTGAAATAGAATTTTTCATCTTTCTCTTTCTCTACCTATTTGACATTTGTTTCCTATTCTTTTTCTTCTCAAGTGGTTTTATTCTTATGTTCAACTATTATCCTTTGTTGTGATATCTCCTAAGATGCGGTCACCTCTCCAATAATGATATATTTTAGATATTTATGGGTAAGAATAGTAATGATGATGGGATGATCATTAGAATGAGGTGGAGGTGGAGCATTAGGTAGAGAAGATGGAGGAAGAGCATCAATCTCTTTCTGAGTATATTTATCAGGAGGTTTGATACTAGGAGACTTTGGAGGTGGCATGAGTGTGGATGGGTCTAAATCTTTCACTACTAGATGTATGTTCTTGACTAGTAGTGAATATGAAGATATGGGAGGTGTAATGGAAATAAGAGTGGTATGAGGAGTAGTGTCTATAGAAGAAACCAATGGAGATGCAGAGGTAATTGATTGAATTGAAATCTTTTATTTTACCAGAGAATATGTTTTATCAACATTATTCTTAAACTTCAACTTCTTCATTGGTTATTGACTTCCTTGTCCTTACATTATTTTCTTTTTATGACATACTTGGCCAATTTCTATCATTATTAACTCTTTCATGTAGTATCCATTTATAAATAGCCATTTTAAAGTCATAGAAAGAACCATTGAAGTCCTCTTAGTAATAGTCTTTACCTAATTCTTCTTGTAATCAATTTCTAGAAGTGGATCATGATCTCCTCCCATTACATGATAAAAATCCAAAATTACTTGTCCATCATCTTCTATGTCTTCAATAATTGTAGCCAAATTAAATGAGCAAATGTGTTGAATATTCATCCTATTATTATCTCTTCTTCTTACTTCAAATTCATCTCTACAATTAATCCAGAAGTATTCTAGGGTAGGGATATGCATATATTCAAGAGAAAATGTGCTTTGTGTTATGCCTCTACAATAAAAATTTGTTGTAGCCTCAAAATGTGATTTATTATAGTTATAATAGATCTCTATTTATACATATTGGCCTTATAAATGCTTGCGCAATGATATTGTCCAATAACAACAAGAAAACTAACTAAAGAACGGTGTACTTTTGACTGAAGATCATGTAATTCCATAAGTTGTCTAAATAATTCCATTATAATCCATATATAACTAGGGTACCTTGGAAATTTTATGGAGTCCCTATGAAACCACCAACTCTGATGTATGTGAAATTCAAGAATTGAATAAAAATACATCTAAAATGGGAAATTGCCTCCCAAGCTACATTAGATACTCTCTTGGCCTTCAAAGCAACATTAAATTTACAAATTACTTCATAAAAGAATGCATCATTTACCCTTTTATAGTACTTGAAGTATTTAAACAAAGTCAGTTGAGGTTAGTATTCATAGATGTGATTTGTTGCCATTAACCCTTTTGTAGTTAGCCTAAAGAAGACTCCATTAGATGCTACAACATATACTAAATATGAAGTCATCTTGAAATCAAGAATTTTCAATACATTACTCAACTAATGATCAATGTTATCACTTATCATTATAGCCCTTATGTATGCATACATCTAGGTGGAAATTTTTTTGGCATTTTTCTCTCCATTAATTTTAAATAATAACTGCATGATATCATCAACTTCTTGGACCAAATCAGACCTCACTATTTTTCTTGGAAACCTTGAGGGTTGTTTTGATTTCATTAGATAAATAGTATTCATTATCTTTATACACTGTTGTTTTATTCTTTTAGATATTTTTAGCTTTCTTCATTGATAAGTCTATCACTTTAGGTCTTGCTAGGATCTTCAAACAATAATCAAAATACTAAACATCTAATCTAACCACCACATTTCTTGTAGTATATTTTACTATTCTAGTGAGAGAATCATAATACTTGGCACATTCTAGAACAAATTTAGATAATTCTGTAGAGCTTGGAAAAGATACAACTTACAATATTTCAATATTTATCATTGCTTGCATGAGCAATGTTTTGATTGTGGCTTTATATCTTTCTAGTAACTTAATTATGAAAACATGTTCCATGTTAGTGTCATTGATTTATGATACATTGGATGCAATGCAAGACTCAATGGGATATCTATTATATTCATACTTCATCCCTTCTTCTTTTAACTTCCCAACTCTCTTTACTTTAGTCTTTCCTTTCCTTCTTGGCCCTAAAACTTCTTCAAGTGCAATCATAGGAAATTATATAATTATTGTTACTTCTTCAAATCCTAACATGTGTTGTGATTAACACTAAAAAGACTTGGTAAATGCTCTTGAAAACTCATTAATTATTCTTGTTGGTTTTAGAAAAGGTTGAATAACTAAGTTAAGTTATTATCTTATGTAACAATCCTAAGTAATCTTCTAGTGTTAATAACTTCAAGTAGTATTAAACCTTAAAAAATTTAGGAAACTCATTCCAAGTAACATGGTGTTACAATTCTAGGAAGGTTTGGGTATTTCTCAAGTCTACAGGTTTTAAGACTCTGAGTGATTGACCTACATTTACAACTCTAGGTTTCTTTGGGAAATTTACTAGGGTTGGAAAACCTTGTGAATTAGAAGTAATAAATAGTCAGAACTCTAGGTAAGCAATGCCCCTTGGGAGCTTTGAGTAACATGGGATCAACTATTTGGATTTAGAATTCCAAGTAAGTACCAAGTCATGAAGAGTTTGGCTAGATAATCTAGGTCAATTGCCAAGTATTTATATAAATATTCTATCTTTTGGGATTTTGTTTGATATTTTCATATACAAAGTGTTTTTGAAGAATTTACAAGGTTTTAACAACATCATTCATGCAAAAATGACAAATAATTGTAGGTAAAACAAGAAATGATAGAAAAACTTTTGAGATGATGCATGAAAATTAACCCAAAAAAAATGAGATATACAACCAAAATGAGATCATGAAACTATAGGGGAAACAAAATAAATACCTTGATTTTAAATGGGTTGTAAATCACTCTAGAAGCTCAAATAATGTTGCTTTGGATTTGTAGGGGTGGTAACTAGGCTAGAAAATATGAAATCTAGGTGGGAAATGAGGTGGAATTTTTAATATTTATATTAACTTGCACATTAATGACAATTAAGTGACACGTGTGAGAAAATCCATGTAAACATTTTGACAACTGTCAAGTTTCATGAATTACTTCACTTAATTTGGTTTATGAAGTCAAGTAACTTTGTAACCTTGATTTGGTCTAAGCTTATGAAGATTTTAGACTTACAAACCTTCATTGATTTTACTTATGATTTAAGCAAGTGAGTTAAATAGATTCAGAACCCTAGATTACTCTAAATAGTATTTTTTAGGTTTATGAATCTACTTTACCTAGATTTTATAATTTTGAGAAGTAAATTCATTCCACAACTATGATTTAATCCAGATGATGTAACTCAAGTTTACAAAGAAAACTTACTTCACCTTTGTCAAATAAGTAAAGTAACCTAGAGAATTCAAATTGGCCTAGAGATGAACCCAAACACTTAGTTTTTTTATTTTTTTGGAAAGATGGACAAATGAGTTTTATGATAATGACCCAAGTAGACATTTTCTAACCTTCTAGATCAATTTGAAGTAATTTTGGTAACAAAAACAATTATAGTAAAAACTACTAAAGTCTAGGTCTTATTCAGGAGACTAAGTTTTGATAAGGATAACTAACTCACATAAGACAAAAGACAAAAAATTCAACAGGGGCAACCCAAAATTTCCAAGTGTCAAATTTTGGGGACACCAGCTGACTTCGATTGGGGACATCTTTGTTTCTATCAAAAAGATTGAAACAAGGGTGAGATCCTAGTATCTCTAGTTTTGAGTCTTATTTATTAGGTATGGAGTAATGTAAAACTCAATCATGAAAAACCTCAAAACAAACAAATAGAAAATAAAAATATATATACAAAAGAAAAATTGAGGTTTTATTTATATACATACAGATGTTACTCTACTTCTCAGTTCTTGTAAATCTTCAAGTGTTGCCCATTGTAAGGTAGCGGTAGTTAAATTCCATCCTAGTAAAATAGGATGAAGCTATCTTTTCCAGCAACTTTATTTATCATGAAATTTCCTTTCCATAGTGAATCAAATTTGTCATGTAGCCCTTTTGGTTTGTTTTACTTATCCCATAGAAGGACCAAGTCACCAACTTCTAACTTTCTTTCTTGAGCCTTTTTGTCAAAAAACTTCTTTAATTTCATCTGATGATTATTTAAATGGTTATCAACTTGAATATGAACTTCTTGTAGCTAATATAAGAAAATAATCTTCTTGTCAAGTGAATCTTGATAAGTTACATATTTAATAGCCTTAGATAGCTATAAAGTAGACAACCCAATGGTGATGTGTATTTCAGCATCTATTCCATACAACAACTAAAATGGTAACATGTCAATGGCTCTGTTTGAAGTGATTCTATCAACCCATAATGTATCAAATAGATTCTTGTGTTAGGTACATTGATTATCATCCACTATCTTGTTAATTATATTCATCAAGTTCTTGTTACTTGATCTAGCTTGGCCATTTCCCTAAGGATAATAATTTTATGATTGAAATAAATCTATTATATATAAATAACAAAAATAAATTAGTTTAGATGAAGAAAATTTAACTGCATTATCTGTTACTATCTTGTGAGGAAGACCAAACCTTACTATAATATATAAAATCACATATAACTTTATAAGTGGTTTGTTTGATAGGAATGGCTTCTACCCACTTATTGAAGTAATTAGTGGCAGTTAAGACATAAAAATGGCTAACACTTAAAGAGGGATTCAATATTCCAATGAAATATATGCCCCACTAGTGAAATGGTTTATTTATTATAATTGGTTTTAAAGGTACTGTTGGCAAGTTTAGACATCCCACAAAATGTTGACATGCTTAACATTTAGAAACCCAATCCAAACTAACTTGGAAAAGAGTAAACCAATAATACATTGTTAATAGGATTTTATGTGTTGTAAATCATGCTAAAAAGTGACCTCCACATGCTTTATTATGGAAATGTTTTAGTGGTCTCTTTTGTTTTTTTAATCCACACAATGGAGGAAGACATCATCAATTCATCTTTTATACAACCATTGTCCCAAAGGACAAAATCCTTTAACTTCAGCTTGATGTTACATTTTTCCTTATGTGTAAGATGATCTAGACATTCTCCATAAGTTAGGAATAAATCAATCTTACTATACCATTCATCAACAAGATCAATAAAAAACCATGGGAAAATTTTCATTTGATTCATCTTAAAGCAAAGATACCATCGTATTTGTGTCATTTGGTTTACTTTCTGTCATTAATTAGTACAATCATCTTCCTTTCACTAGCTTGATTGGTTTAATATCAAGATCAAACTCTTAAACCTTAACTACCCAGGTACCTCTTAGTAATCCTAACTCTTGCTAAGGTAGAATATATTTAATTTCATTGTCAAGTACATATACTTTAGTATGTGAAGATAAGATATAGTACATGAAGACTTTGCATGCTTTGACTATAGCATAAGCATGTTTTTCCATCCGTGTATACTTTAGTTTATAATTTTTAAATCACTAGCTCATGAAAGTTATTGAAGATTTAATATCATCACCATTATTTTGTAGGAGTATGGCTAACATGGTATGTTTAGAAGAATAACAATAGAGAATGAATTCTTTATTGAAATCCGGATAAATCAACACTAGAGCTTGAGTTATGGCTACTTTAATATTTTCAAATTCCATCTTACCTTTAACATTATACTTGAATTATTTATTCTTCTTCACCATACTATAAATGTGGTGAGTTAACTTTGTAAATTTAGGAATGAACCTTATAAGGAAATTAATTTTACCAAAAAATGAATGTACCCCATTTTAAACGTAGGCATAGATATAATTTGAATGGCTTTCACCCTTTCTAGATAAATATTCATTCCTTCCTTTAATACAATGTGACCAATAATTTTCCCTTCAGTCACAACAAATATTGATTTCTTAGGATTTAAAGAGATCCCATGTTTCCTACACTAGATGAGAACCTCTTCTAAATCAGCTAGATGGTTACCTCTTTTCTTGAAGAAGACTATCAAGTCATCAAGATATACCACTATACTCTTATTCTTTATATGTGAAAATTACAAATCCATCACTTGTTGAATATTTTATCTAACATTAACAAGCCTAAAGGGCATATTTTGATAGGTAAATGTCCCCCATGGTGTTTTGAAAGTTATCTTGTATTGATCTTCTTCTACCACTTTTATCTGATTATATCCTTAAAAATCCATCTAATATGGACAATATTTTTGATAAAAGAAGCTTGATTGAGATTATGAAAATCAACACACAAACACATTTTTC
Source organism: Torreya grandis (assembly GCA_037957365.1). NCBI lineage: Eukaryota > Viridiplantae > Streptophyta > Pinopsida > Cupressales > Taxaceae > Torreya > Torreya grandis. The sequence continues at coordinate 144,449 of JARHVA010004028.1, read as the reverse complement.
CATTCTTCTTTCTTACTAGGATAATGTTAGATAACCATGTTGAATGATGAATGAGATAAATGATCTTAGCATCAAGTAGCTTATGTATTTCATCAAAAATAGTACCTGTGATTGTTGGGTTATGATAACAAAGCTTTTTCTTGAAATGTTTCACTTCTGGCTGAAGTGGAATTTAATGTTGTACCTATTTTGGCCAAAATGTCTTCAAGTATTTTTAAGACCAAGCAAACACATCAATATATATCTTGAGAAGTTTAATGAATGCTTCTTTTTCTTCTTGGGAACATCACTTTCTAATGTTGACTATCTTGGGATCTTTTTCAGTACCCAAATTAACTTGATGTACTTATGGAGAATAAATCTCACCATACTCTTTCTTTTTCTTAAAAAACTAATCATGCTTATCAAAAATTTATTCTATAAAAACTAACCCTTTAAAGATTTTATTTCCATTCAATTAAATCACATCTTCATTATCATCATGCTTTAGGTCAGTATTACCTGTTGTTGTCTAGCATAGAAGTGAACTACTTCATTCAAAATATAGTTCTTCAAAATTATCTTGTTGTTCAAGTAAATTAGTTATCTTCTTATCATCATTAAAGACATGCCATTGATTAACATTATATAGAACCCTTGGATGAAATACTATATCTAATCTATAGTCACCTTCTTGTAAAAGTGTAGGCTATTGATTTGGCATGAGCAGAGCTACATTAACCACAAGAGAATCAACTCTATGGTTTTGATTACGAGGAACAAAATTGATTGAAAAGGCTATAAAATCAAATGTTACACTCAGAACTCAATCATAGTAGTTCCTTAGCTTATCCTTCTTTACTTGGTATTGGCCACAAATTTTCCTTACAATCAACTCAACATCTCTTTATGCTTTTATAAGTCTCACTCCTTTTTATTTTGATTTTTCTAGTCCTAAAAATAGTGCTTCATACTCTTTTATGTTATTATTTTCAAACATAATTTTTTAAGATTAATGATATACCTTACCATCTGGTAATATCAATATAACCCTAACACCCAAACCAAGGGAACTACAGGTACCATCAAATTCTAACATCTATATTTTCTCTTCTTCTTCTTGTGTCTCTAATTCTCACATGTCCTTGTCTAATTTGAGGTAATAGACTCCATGATCTGATTCTTCAAAAATAATATGTGATCTTGGATCATCCAACTTAGATACTGTATACTTGGATTTCTTCTCAGGTTCAAGTTTATGATTTACACCTTTAATTAGAATATGAGCACAAGATCAATCCATCTTGACTTCTCCCTCTATATCTTTGCAGAAGTTTCTACTAAACAACATTTCATAGGAAATAAGAATATCTACTACCATAATTATCATTTTAAGCCTCTTATCTATAAAAGCTACTGAAATAGCTTGAGCATCTTTGATTTGTCCAATCAAGGGAACCTATCTTTCTATTGAGTAACATCTCCCTATTGGCTTAGTTAGAATGAGGATAAGAGAATTGGCTACTTTAGTTTCCATGACATTATTAAAATTTTCAAAATTTGGTATACAATTTCTCAACTTGAACCCATTGATCAGGAGAGATACATAGAATGGCTCTATTCTTTTGGATGTGGAAGCAAATGTGGGAGAGGTAGTTGTAGCATTGTTTTTAAAAGAGACATGTTTAGGAGTAGGAAAGATACCTTTTAAATTATTAGTTGTATTATTTTATCCTTTACTTTGAACATACTTAACTAGTCTATTTAGATAATTTAGATAGGACCTCATGTATATAGCTTTTGACATTTGAATCTTAGTTTTCTTGATGTGATCAATAATGTCAAAAAAATGGATGGACATAGATAAAGTAGGATTAGCTTCGGAAGTATGAGTAACTATCTTATGAGTTTCAGAAGAAGAAAATGTTAAATATTTATCTTTTGGAGCAAGAGAATTAGGTAAAAGACTACCTCCTTTGAGAATGCTAACATCTAACCTGGAGTCTTCTTTCTCTTTTCCTTGTTCCTAGGAAGATTTTTCACCAACTTGTTGAATTTTTTATCTTCTAAATACTACAAAAGAGTGACTATGATCATCTTTAATAATTTCTTCATAATCACTTTCTGAATAATATTCAAGGTCACCTATATTGGAGTCACCAATAGGATCTACAAAATCATCTTTGTCAACAAATCTCTGATTAAAATCAGTAGTTAAATGATCTTCTTCATTCATTTCAATGTGTTTTTTTAGAGCATCATCGATTTCCTATCTTTATGGAAGTCCAACAATATGATTCTAATTTTGATTATTAAAATTTCATGTAGGTGAATTCTTTATAGGATCAGAATGAGCACCTTGAGCAAATTTTATTTTAACTTGAAGCAAGTCATTAGACAATTTCTACAATAGGGGATCAACAGTGTTTTGTAATGTAGTGGAAGTAGAAACATCAACCTTGTAAGTTGTTTTCTTAATCTTTCTAACCATAATAAGGTCATATTCAATCTTTAAAGAAATGTTCTAAGATATTTATAAATTAGTAGGATGTGCTCTATGTAGCTAATAACTAACCTTTGGTAACTGAACATTGATGAAAAATCACTTTTGATTATCACCAGTGGGTTGAGCATCTTGAGGTATTTTTTAAAGTAGTTTGTTAAATTTAGAAATGAAATTCTAATTATGTTCATGTGGTTATTTTTAAAGCTAAGTCAATTGGGTGAGTAGTATGTTTGACTCTTCAATAGATTTAAATATTTTTTCAAATTACTCATGCATAATGGCCCAATTAGTTATGGTGCCAAAATCCAAATGTTAGAACCATTATATAACTAAATCATGTAAGGTTTCAATGAAGAGTCTAATTGACACATCTTCATGATCAACTCTAATCACTCCATAGGCTACAAAGAAATATACTAAGTGCTCATTTAGAATTTTTTTTCCATCCCCTGTGAACTTAATAAATTTTTTTCTTGACCCCTTAGGCAAGTTGTGGAGAGGAGAAGTTAAATTCAATGGTCCAATTGCTACCCCCCAAGGGACAAGAAGTTGTTGTGGCATTCTTCTGGGAATAAAGAATTGTGGATTAGTAGGTTGTATTATTTCTAAAGAATTATGTTGTAGCTATTTCACATGAGTTTGTATTTGTTTTATAGGTGAAATACTTACTCTCCTTATTCTAGTTTGAGGAGGGAAGCTAAAAATAAACCATTCTAGCATTTGAAAGAAATCATTAGTTTGGCTTTGAGCTCTTTTTACCCTAGTGAAAAGTTGATTTTCCATATTAAAGTGATTATGGTTATCTAAGTATGTATTTAAGTTACTTCAGGTTTATAAACAAAGACTTAGTATGTGATTACTTGAAACTCAACAACTTAAGATAAACAAAGCATTTCATCCCCTAGCAGAGTCACCAAAAACTATTGGCTAAATATTTTATAGGCTAACAAAGATACCTAGATAGTCATAGGATTAAATCCACTTCATTTAATGGTGAGTCTCTTGTATGTTTATGTTATCTACTCTTATTATTCACACTTTCAATCTTTTACAATTTAAATGAATTATGAATAGGATATACACAAGTTATCTTATTTTTAGGTATTACTTTAATCACAAAGTTCATAAACCATAACAAAGTGATTATTTAGCAAATAAGATGCTAATTCAAAGATTATGCAAAGAGGTTATTAGAATTTGGAGAATAAAAAGAACTATAATTCATGAAAATAAAGAATTGTACTTTATAACAAGTAGTTTTTGGCAGAGCTTATTGTATCTGTCCAAACAAATAAACATACAAGATATGATAATTCTTTCAACAAATGATTAAAAACAATTTGAATTCATATTCAGATTTAATGATAACACAAATTTTACCATTTTAATCCTCATAGAATGCACTAAAATATCTCCTTAGATGCAAATTTCCTCATAAACCAACTTTCTTCATATTTACTTTAAACAAATTTCATACAAAAATGTAAACATAAAGTTTGAGATTACTTAGTATTTTTATACAATAGTTATACTTTTTATTCAAAAATTACCCCTCCTTGTATTAGGTCTTCTCCCATATTTATACATTTTCATATATTAAATCCAATTAGGGCATAACTCCTTGAATTCCCCATGTGTTGCATTAAATTTTAAAAACCATTGGGAGACATCTTCTTTAAATTTATCATGTGTGGCATGCAATGGCTGATGACATGTAGCTCTTATCAATTTTACTATTTGGATCAAATACAACCTCTTTGAATTTTGTGATCTACTCTCTCAAGTAATCTATTTTTATAAAATGACTTCAAGTAATAACATATAGCCAAGTTAAAAAAATGTATACATGGGCGCTCTTTCAGAATTTGAATTAGCTAGTTTGCAGGCAGGCGGGAAACTGGTTGGGGAGAATCTGGCAGGAGATACAGACCATGGAGGAATTTTAGGGGGTTTTGAGAAAAATTTTGGGTTAGAATCTTTGGCTGATGTGGATAATGGAAAGTCTTCGTGCGTATCTGATCCTTTTTGTGGGGTCTGTGTCCCTCTATTGGATTCCCCTTCCACTTTTCATGTGTTGGGGTAGGATCTCAAAAAGGAGAAAGATTATGTTGATTCTAACAAGGAAAAGTCCTCAAAAGGGCTAAAGGTAGGGTTCTCAAAATGAAGGACTTGGTCATCTTTGTTTGGCAAGAAACCTATTGGAAAATCTCTTTTCTAGTCGGTGACTGCTAAGTCTTACTAGGAGAAAGGTGAGTTTCAAGTTTTTATTCCAGATCCTTTAGTCAATTTTTCTGTGTCCTCCATGGATTTCACCCTAGTGGGAAAATTTTTAGGAGCAAGACCAGATCTAGAATCTCTTAGAAAAATGGTTAAAAGGAAATGGGTTATTCGAGGAGAGGTAGATATTACACCAATGTTGAATGGTTTCTTCTCATTTATCTTCAACTGTAAGGAAGACATGAATATGGTTCTTTGTGGAGGACCATGGTATTTTGGTAAATTCTCTCTCACTATTAAAAAATGGGAGCCTAACATGGATCTCTCAGATTCTTTTTTCTTAACCACTCCCATTTGGGCTAGACTTCCTGGTCTCCCTTTAGAATTTTGGCATGAGGACATTTTTAAAGGTATTGCCAGTTCTTTTGGTGAACTTGTGGCATTGGATAATGCTACGGCTTCTAGAACTAAACTTTAAAGTGTCAGACTTTGTGTTAAAGTGGTAGACCTGAATCATCTCCCAGAAAAGGTGGAACTAATATCCAAGCTTGGTAAAAAAACTCAAGAATTTTTTTTGAAGATTTGCCCAACTCTTGCTATGCTTGTAAGAAATAGGGGCATCTGGTTAAAAATTGTCCCTCCAAAAGAAAAATCATCCTAGTAGTGTTTCATATGGGGAAAAGACCAAGGTCCAGCAAAAGAAAGTATGGAAACCCAAAGAAGATCATTGCCAAGAACAAAAGAATAATGAATATTTTAAAGCTCCACATGCTAAGGTGGATACAGAGCCTTATTTTGAAGATTCTAATGCTCCACATGCTGAGGCAGATAAAGAGACTTCTTTTGAGAAAGTAAACTCTGAGAAAGAAGGACATGGTTTGCAATTAGATACCATAATACCTAAACAAAGAATAGATGATCAGACAGATCTATCAAAACAAATCGTTATCTATCAAAGGATAGAAGATCGATGGAGAGATGTAGATGACAAAATTGTGCTAGAGGAAGGTGAATTCTTGGCTAAAGCCAAAAATAAATCAGAGGAGGGAGATCTTTTTTCTCAGTCCAGGGAGATCCAAGTGTTAGCTCAGGCTGATAATGACTTTCCTTTAGATGAGCCTCCTCCCCTAGAAGTTTTGAAAGATAATGGAGAAAAATCAAAGCATAAACTAAACCAAAGAAAAAGGGCTAAAAAAAGATCAAAACTAAGGGGGTAGAAACTAGAAGCAGCAAAATAGATCAGCAAACTAAGGTGAAACCTCTTGCTTCTACTCTGAATAAATCTGGAAAAAGAGCTGAACAACATTCTAAGGTGAAACTGGATGTTGGTTCCCCAGACAAACCTAGAAGAAGATCCACTAAGAAAACTAGAGAGCTAGAAAGTATGCAAAATATTGCTGATGGTAGGCAGGCAACTATTCTGGATTTTACCCCTAAAAAATAGATATGAAAATCATTACTTGGAATATTAGGGGGTTGAATAGTATTCATAAACTAGATATTGTTAGGAATTTTGTTAGAGAAAAAAATCCTAATTTTATCTTGCTACAAGAAACTAAGATGAATAAAGAGAAAGTGGAATAGATTAAAGCTTTTTGGCTTCTACTCCTGCTATGGAGACTGGGGGACAAGAAAAGGAGGACCCTGTTTAGCATGAAGACCCTATTGAGACTAGAGAGGAGGAACTAATGGATAGAGAGGAACAAATTGAAAAGGTTGATTCCCCTCCACATGAGATTGCAAAAGACATTTGTGACTCTCCACAGAGGGAAACCAAGCTTTCCTTCTTGCATTCTGCCAAGTTCAATGCCGACTCTATTCTCCAAGTTGATTCTTGGATCTATAATGAAATAATGGGGCTGAAGAAGAAAGTGGAAACAATGCAACACAATTAGGAAGCTGATCGGGCCATAATCAACCACTTGGAGGTGTATATGGGAGATATCCCAAAAAAAAACTTAAAGATTATGAGCATAATCTTAGAATGCTCATCAAGTAAAGTGGAACAAAGATGGAGCAGGTAACATCAAGCATATGTGCTGCTAAAGATATCCTTGGTAAAAGAGCAAATGAAGAAACCATATCCTTGAAGGGTCCAAGTAAGAGGACAAGGCAGAGTTCAAGGAAGAAAGCCTTGCAAGTTGTTACTACTTCGGCTGCTAACTCCATCCAGGATACTGCTACGATTGGGAAGGAGGCTGTCAAGATGATCATGGAACTACAATAGAAGCTTAGGGTCTTCTTTATTGGTTTTGTTCCTATTCAGGTCCTTATTGCTGGTTGTTGTAACTGGTTCTTGTTTTTGGTCCTATTTTTTGGTTCTTGGTCTAAAACTTTATTTGAGGTTCCAGGTCCTTGTAAAACTTGGGTACTTTTATTGGACTATGTTTGTGGTTTTAGGTCCCTATAAAACCTGATTTTGATGCTACTCTTCAGTAGGTTTTAGGATTGCTTTTCCTGGTGGTTGTTAATGCTTTATCTTTTTTGATTCTGTTAAAGGGTTTTGGGGTCCCTTCAAAACTTGCTTTTACCATAATCTAAAACATATAGCCAAGTTACTTGAGTATTTAATTCTATAAATCAACTTACTTTTATAAGTAATTTCTCTAAGTGACACTACTTGTAAATAAATTACTTAAAACAAAAAAAATTCAAATACATTTCTCAGGTCATTTGAAGAAAATATAAGAAGTTGAGAAGAGAAGTAATAGTAATAACTCTAATTCATGAACTTCTTTTCTTCACTTTTCCTTGTAGCTGATGTGTTGTGACATCATAAGTTGAATGGCTACATCATCTGACTTGGCAACTAATTACCTTTCTATTTCAAATCTTAGAAGCTCATTTTTCAACTTCTTGTAATAATCTTTCACCCTCTCAATATTGGGTTCCATCCTTTTAATATGTTGATGACTTTTTATTATCTCCTTTATTGATTTTACTATGAATGGAGTTGTGCCTCTTTAATTACTTGCTTGAATTTTTAAAGTAATTATTTTTGAGTCCTTCATGGTTCTTCTGACCAAAAATTTGTGAGATAGAAGATACAATCCTCTATATCTACTTTCATATTGTGATCATCCTTTTTTAGAGTCTTCATTTCTTCAAGCATTGCTCTAAAAATGTGCATGTGAAAAGATATGATGTGTTCCTCTTAATTTGATTTTATCACTAATCCCTCTAGAATAATATTTTCTTCAATCAAAATCTTCTCACTTAAACCATTTATCTTTTGATTGCTATCCTATTACAATTTAAATATTCCATTTTCATTTTCAATCTCCTTCATCATTATTTTTATTTTCACTAAATTATTCTCTATGTCAACTAAATTGTTTGGAACCTTAGGAAACCATTTCTATGAAGTTTGTATCATTTTCTCTATCCATTCATCAATTGCTTTGGCTTTATCACCAGTTTCCTCTACCAAAGTTATTATTTGATGGTCAATTATATCTCTTTAAAGTAATGACTATTGGGGATTAGATCTTGCCACTTTGGAAATTATTTCACATAGCTTAGAAATTTACTCCTTTAGTTTAGCTTTATCAGGATTTTCTTCTTCAAGCTTATTAAAAAGAGTATTGATAAGACTCTATGTGTCTTGCTTTAGACCCTCTATAGTGACTTCCCATAGGGACACCTTTGTAATTTCTAAATCTTCTTCAGTTATTTCACTATTAGACTTACCCTATGGAGGAACTGATATTTTAGAAATTTTTTGACTTAAAGGCTCAATTATCAATTTTAAAGTCACTCTAAATATCTTGGGCTTCTTACCCTTATGATCAAAACATTTTAGAAATTTCAAGTCTATCTCTTCTAAATTTATTTTTTATTTTGATCTAGGGGATGTTTGTAATGCCAACCATAAGGATAAATCCATACAGGTGGAATTAGCTTAATGTATCACCATTTTTTGTTGGTTATCTCTCACCACTATCTCTTGAGTAAGAACTTCTTCTACAACCAAAATATCTTCTAGATGAACAACATTGAAATCTATTTATTCATATTTCTCTTTCTTTGCCTAATTGACATTAATTTCTTGTTCTTTTTCTTCTTTAGTGGTTTTATTCTCAGGTTCAAATATTATCCTTTGTTTTAATATCTCCTTAGATGCAGTCACCTCTCCAATAGTTATCTGTTCTGGATGTTTTTAGGTAGGAATGGTGGGTTGATAATTAGAAAGAGGTGGAGGTGGAGCAGTAGGTGGAGAAGATGGAGGAAGAGCATCAATATATTTTTGAGTAGATTTCTTAAGAGGTTTGATGTTATGAGACTTTGGAGGTGGCATGAGTGTGGATGGGTCTACATCTTTCACTATTAGATGTATGTTCCCTAGTAGTAGTGAAGATGAAGATGTGGGAGGTGTGATGGAAATAAGAGTGGTATGAGGAGTAGTGTCTGTGGAAAAAACTAGAGGAGATGTAGAGGTAATTGATTGAATTATCACCTTTTATTTTACCAAAGAATATGTTTCATCAACATGATTCTTAAACTTTAACTTATTCATTGGTTCTTTACTTCCTTCTCCTTGCATTATTTTCATTTTATGACTTGGCTAATTTCTATCATTATTAACTCTTTCATGCAGTATCCCTTACTAATATGCCATTTTGAAGTCATAAAAACCACTAAATTCCTCTTAATAATAGTCTTTATCTGATTCTTCTTGTAAACAATTTTATGAGTGGAGCATGGTCTCCTCCCATTGCATAATAAGAATCCAAAATTACTTATCCATCATCTTTTATGTCTTCAAGAATTGTACCCAAATCAAATATGCAAATTTTTTGAATAGTCATCTTATTATTATCTCTTCTTCTTACTTCAAATTCATCTTTGTAATCAATCAAGAAGTCTTCTAGACAAAGAATGTGCATATATTCAAGAGAAATTGTGCTTTGTGCTATGCCTCTACAATCAATATTTAATCTATTCTCAAAATGTGATTGATTATAGTTATAATACATCTATGTTTGTATATTTTTGGCCTTATAAAAGCTTTCACAATGATATTGTCCAATAATAATAGGAAAAATAATTGAAGAATAGTCTATTGTTTACTAAAGATCATGTAATTAAACCAACTATCTACATAATTCCATTAGAATCCATTTATCACTAGCGTACCTTAGCAATTTTACTAGAGTCCCTATGAAACCACCAACTCTGATGTATGTGAATTTCAAGAATTGAATAAAAATACATCTAAAATGGGAAACTGCCTCCCAAGCTACATCTGATACTCTCTTAGCCTTCAAAGAAACATTCAATTTACAAATAAATTCATAAAATAAAGCATCATTTACCCTTTTATAGTGTTTTAAGTATTCAGATAAAGTCAATTAAGGGTAGTATTCATAGATGGGATCTATTGCCATCAACACTTTTGTAGTCAGCCTAGAAAAGACTCCATTAAATGTTACAACATTTACTAAATATGAAGTCATATTGAAATCAATAGTTTTCAATAAATTACTCACCTGATGATCAATGTTGTCACTTATCATTCTTGACCATTCAATCTGAACAAAACTTTTATTGACATCAATAGCCCTTATGTACACATACATCTAGGTGGAAAAGTTATTGGCATTTTTCTCTCCATTGATTCTACATAATAACTATGTGATATCATCAGCTTCTTGGACCAAGTCAAACCTCACTACTTGCCATGGAAATCTTGAAGGTTGTTTGATTTATTTATATAAGTAGTATTCATTATTTTGATACACTCTACTATTTTATTCTTTCGGATATTTTCAGCATTCTTCATTGATAAGTATATCACTTTAGGTCTTGTTAGGATCTTCAAACAATAATCAAAATACTAAACATCTAATATGATGACCACATCACCTGTAGTATCTTTTACTATTCTAGTGAGAGAATCATAATACTTGGCACATTCTAGAATAAATTTAGGCAATTATGCAAATCTTGGGAAAGATGTAGATTGCAATATTCCACCATTTGTCATTTCTTGTATAAGTGATTTTTTTATTATGGCTATATATCTTTCCAACAACTCAATTATGGAAACATGTCCCATGTTAGTGTCATTGGTTTATGACACTTTGGATGGAATGCAAGACTCAATGGGATATCCCTTATATTCATACTTCATTCATGCTTCTTTTGACTTCCCAACTCTCTATGCTTTATTCTTTCCTTTCCTACTTGGCCCTGAAACATTTTTAAGTGCAAGCTCAGGAACTTATTCAATTAGAGTTACTTCTTCTTCTAATCCTTTAATTTATTGTGACTAACACTAGAAATACTTAGTAAATACTCTTGAAAACTTAGTAATTATTCATGTTGGTTTTAGAAAATATTGAACAAATGAGTTAAGTTGTTGTCTTTTGTAACAATCCTAATCAAGGTTCAGGTATTAGGAACTTCAAATAGTAATAAACCTTGAAAAATCCAAGAAACTCATTATAAGTAATTGGGTGTTACAATTTTAGGAAGGTCTAGGTAGTTCTCAAGTCTACAGGTTTTAAGACTTTGAGTGAGTGACAAACATTTACAACTCTAGGATTCTTTGGATAAATTCCTAGGTTTGGTAAACTTGATTAAGTAAAAGTAATAAATACTCATAACTTTAGGTAAGAAATGCCTCTTTGGAACTACAAGTAACATGGGATCAGTTGTTTGGGTTTGGGATTCCAAGTAAGTACCAAGTCATGAAGTCTAGGTCAATTGCCAAGTATTTGTAGAAATATTCTATCTTTTGGGATTTTATTTGAGATTTTCATATTCAAAGTGTTTCTAAAGAATTTACAAGGTTTTAACAACATCATTCATGTAAAAATGACAAACAATTGTAGGTAAAACAAGAAATGACAAAAACAATTGAGACGATGCATGAAAATTAACCAAGGAAAAATGAAATATACAACCAAAATAAGATCATAAAATTGGAGGGGAAACAAAATAAATACCTTGAATAAAAATGGATTATGATTCTTTAGTTCCAAAATCACTCCAAAATCTCAAAAAATGTTGTTCAGGATTTTTAGGGGCAGTAACTAGGTTAGAGACTATGAAAGCCAAGTGAGAAATGAGGTGGATTTTTAAATATTTATATTAACCTATTCATTAATGACAACTAAGTGACATGTGTGAGGAAAGCCATGTAATCATTTTGATGACTATCAAGTTTCATGATTTGCTTCACTTAATTTGGTTTATGAATTCAAGTAACTCCATAACCTCTATTTAGTCTAAGTTTATGAAGACTTCGAACTTGTGAACCTTTATTGATTTTACTTATGATTTAAGCAAGTGAATTAATGTTGCTTCAGAACCTTGGATTTCTCTAAGTAGTGTTTTGTGGGTTTATGAATATACTTTAATTAGCTTTTATGATTTTGAGAAGTAAAGTCATTCCACACCTTCAATTTAATCTATATGATGTAACTTGGGTTTTCAAAGATAACTTACTTCACCTTTGTCAAATAAGTAAAGTAAACTAGAGAACCTGAGTTGGCCTAGAGATGAGCCTAAACACATAGTTTTTTGAATTTCTTGGAAATATGGACAAATGGATTTTATGATAATGACCTAGGAAGACATTTTCTAACCTTCTAGATAAATTTAAAGTAATTTTGGTAACAAAATCAATTATAGTGAAAATTACTAAAGTTTAGGTCTTATTCAGGGGACTAAGTTTTGACACGGATAACTGACTCACATAAAATAAAATACAAAAAAATTATTAAGGGTAACCCAATATTTCCAAGTGTCAAATTTTTGGGATACCATGCATAATACTTCCAAATAAAACTTGTTATGTTATTGGAATCATTACACATGGCAATATTTTTGATTAATGTTGAGTCAACATATGTATCCCCTATGATGGATTCTATCAAATGGATTATACATAATATTTCCTTTGAAAAAGAAGATCTACCAGCCCAACATATTAATATCTCTTATTTTCCCTTATGTTTAGAATCATGTGTTCACAATAATATGGTTAACAGGTTACCTATGGATAATGGATCAAGACTTAATATTTGTAATATATTTTTCCTTTCATTACTAGGAATTTAGACCAAATATTTATAATCTTCTAGTATGAATATTGAGGTATTCAATAACATTTCATGCAAAACCTTGAGATAAATTACATTGAATATTACTATAATGCCTCACACCTTACCTAATCTATGTCAATTTATACCAAATGATTTAAACTATAACATGATTTTGGGATGTCCTTGGATACATGATATGTATGCAATCCCATCTACTTTGCATGCATGTTTAAATTTAGCCATTAAGGATTTATTTTCACATACCCAATAGATACAAATATTGTCAAACATTTTGTAATACTATACTAAATAAATACTTATACACCACATTAACAAAAATCATATTTTGACTTTAGATATTTGATTAAAAAAATGGATACAAGGGTGAAGGATTAGGAAAAAAATAACAAATTATTACTTATCCTATTTTCATAATAAATAATACCAATCATCAAGGCTTTGGGTTTTCAAAAAAAATGTAGTTGACAAACAAAATAATAATAAAAACCTATGTTTTATAAATTCTACCTCATAACGCATGCATTTTAATACTCCTATTTCTAAGTTTAAACTTATTAGTACTGATTTTATTGATGATAATGCTTCACCAAAGATTCAAACACTAGATGAATTATCTAATGATGAGTCATTGCTAGAGAACTTAGGGGCATATGAGGATCTCCATTCCTTATATCATAAGAATATGTTTCCTCATGCCACCTATGATCATGATTACTTTGGTGAGAATGATTATTTTAATATCCCTAATGATAAAAATAATATCATTCCCATGTCTCCATTTAATGCAGATGGATCCACATTCCTTAATGAATAAATAGTAAAATATAACTATATATTAAAAAAAAAATTGTGACCTATATTAATTGTTAAAATGATGCAAGAGGATGGATTTAAATCCTATCTATGGGTCCTAAATTATTTCCTCAAGTTATTTTATTTGGCTTATTTTTACATGTTTGGAATTTATCCATCTATGGCAATGCACAATATATTGTTATATCCAAATGCAAATCCTATCAAGAAAAATATTCAAAATACGAATCTTTAAATATAATTGATTGTAAAAGGTGATATATAAATAATTATATACATAAGATTCATTAGATAAATTTCACATTCTAATTGGGTTTCCAATAAAGTGCCTTTTACAAAACCCAATGGTGGCATTCAATGTTGCACAAAATTTTGTGATTTAAATAAAGCATCCCCATAAAAAGATGATTTTCCACTACCTTTTCATTCATGGATGTTTTTTTTGCTTATAATCAAATAAATCTTAATCCTCACGATCAATAAAATATGGCATTCAACACATCATGGGGAACATTTTTCTATATTATAATCCTTATTGGAATTTTAAAAATTAGAGATATTTATCAAAGGGAAATGACACATATTTAATGATTTTATTCATGAGTGTCAACTATTATGTCAATGATATTTTATCTAAATTTAAACACTAACAAGATCATGCTACTGATTTATGCCATGTATTTGAGCATTTGAGAAAGTTTAATATACAATTAAATCCTAGAAATTATGTTTTGGGGGCATTTTATGGAAAATTTTTAGATTATATTATTTTTCAACATAGTTTTGAGGTTGATCTATAAAAATTAAAATACATTATTGAAATGCCTCATCCTAAAAATTTAAATAAATTACAATATTTACAAGGTAGAAGGAAAACAATTAGAATTTTTATTTCTCAATTGGCTAATAAACCCTATCTTTCACACATTTACTCATGAAAGATAATAATTTTTTTTGGGACAACATTCATTAAAAAAAAATTGATGAAAAAAATAATATTTATCAAAATCACCAATTTTTATGCCACCAATACTAAACCAACTTTTTCTTCTTTATAATTTAGAAACTCGTGAGGCCTTGGGGTCCTTATTATCATAATATGATGATGATCACAAGGAATGAGAAATTTATTATATTATCCATCAAGTAGGTGGTTATGAATGTAAATTTATGGTAATGGAAAATTATGTTTAGCAATATTATTTGAAACAAAAAAATTATGACACTATATGTTAAATAATGATATTCATGATATCATCAAAGAGGATCCATTAAAGTTTCTCATGAGCAAAACTCATCTTGCAATAAGAATATAAAAATAAATAATGAATCATATGGAATTTGATCTCAAATTTATATCTCAAAAACATTTAAAATTTCAAGTTATTGTGGATAAATTAGTTGTTGTTCCATTACCAGATCATTTTCAAATGACCAAGGCTTTTCATGATGAGGTATAAGCCTATTATGTATCATAAGACACATGAACTATGTTTTTTGATGGATATAGATGTAGGAATGGTTCAAGTTCAAGTATTATTTTCCATACTCTTGAGGGAGATTATATGTCATTTCCTTCTCAATTAGATTTTCCATGCACAAATAATATATAACTATATGAACCTTGATCATTGGGTTATATATTTCATAAAATATTCATGTGAGACATATTCATATTCATGGTGAATTTAATTTATTTTTTAATAAAATTAAAAATAATTATCAAACAAAAGATGAACATTTAATTCCATACAAAGAGATGGTAGATAGACTGTAAGAAACATTTCACACATTTGATATCAAAAATATCCCACATAAGGATAATCATCATGTTGATTCAATGGCCAGTTTAGCATCATTGATGTCCCTGGATATTAATGATTATTACATAAATTTTAAAATCCAATAGTTATGATAACCTTTAAATACAACAGTTAAAATGAATTCCTTAGCTTTTCTTTCCATTATACATAGTGCAGTGAATTGGTAGAGTGATATATATAATTTACTATATAGAGAATTTATACCAAAACATTTTAATCAAATTGATAAATGTATACTTCAACGGGAATCACTTTTTTATGTTATTATTTCAAACACTTTGTTCAAAAGGGGTTTTTATGGATAATTGATTTAATTTACAAACAAATAATAAGTGTGAACCACTCTTCTAGAGATGCATAATAGTGAACATGGATGAAATTTTAGTGGAAGAGTAATGCCTCAAAAATTATTATGGCCTTGGCCCACAATGGAATGGGAATGTATTGAACATACTAAATTATGCATTCACTGTCAAAAATTTAGTGATTTAAATCACAAATAGTCACATGAGTTACATTCAATTGTTTCACCATGGCCATTTTACCTTTGGGGATTTGATTTGATTAGAAATATAAATCTCATATCTTTAGAAATCCAAAAAATTATTATTATAGCCACTGAATATTTTACCAAATGGGTGTAGGTAATTCCACTTGAGTTTACCACTAGAGATGACATATGCAAATTTTCTATGACAAATATTATTTCCAAAATTTGGTTTACCTTCAACCATTATCATAGATAATGGATCATAGTTTACAAATAAAAAAGTGAAGCATTTTTTTAATAAATATAAAATTAAACATACCTTCTCTACATCATACTACTCATAGGATAATGGATATTTAGAAGCAATAAAAAAATATTATTTAGATATTTATAAAAATAGTCAAAAGATACAATACATATTAGCATCAGTAGATGGTTTACACCTTATGGAAATATTGTACTAGTTTTCATACCCCTAATTGAACCACACCTTATTCTTTAGTTTATCGTACCGAGGTAGTTTTATTAGTTGAGTTTGAAATCCCATTTTTATGGGTTTCACTTAAAGATATTATTCAAGACAATGAGTATCATAAAAAGTATTATATCAGTTGGAATAGTTAAGTAAAAAATGCACATAAGATATTGAGCATCTATAGGTTTATCAAGATCACATAAAATATGCATATAACAAAGAGGTTTTACCACATGAATTTAACATAGGTGATTTAGTAATAAAA
Organism: Torreya grandis; assembly: GCA_037957365.1. NCBI lineage: Eukaryota > Viridiplantae > Streptophyta > Pinopsida > Cupressales > Taxaceae > Torreya > Torreya grandis. The sequence continues at coordinate 127,809 of JARHVA010004028.1, read as the reverse complement.
TAAAATCAAAAGAATACCAATGTAGAGAATGACAAAAAAGGAAAATTTAAACCATGTTGGTTGGGCACGTTTCCAATTATAGAAAAATTGGGAAAAATTTTCTACCAACTGATTAAACTCAAGGGAAAACCTCTTAAGAGACCCATGAACATTATGCACTTATAAAACTATTAAACATAAAATATATTCCAAAAAAATAAAAAAAATAAAAAATAAAAATCCAAAATTCTATTATTTTATGATCATTTTCGATTATATTATTGAGTTTATATGTCTTAAACATTCCTATACTCATTTTTATATCATAAAAAATGTATATGATATGTTATTATACTTGACATATAACACATGTATGAAAGGACTAGTATCACATGATTATGCTAGTTGTTTATGTCTCATTACTTCATCTATTTACATTAGCTTACTTGAATGCATATCTTGTTGATTCTTTTGTCTTGTTTGTGGAACATTTTTAATTGTTCCTTTTCTTGTTGGACACAATGCCATAAGTGTTTCTTATTTATTGGTGTGTTTACATTTTCACATGTCTTACATTTGACTGTGCAGAATTTAAACATGCCACTTGTTTTTAATTTCCTTAGACCCCTTTTTGTGTGACATTTGATTACTATTGTAAGTGTGTTTGGTTATTTATTGAGTTTTTATTTTATATACATTTCCATGATTCAAATCATGCATATTAAGGCTTGTTTTGTATGCATACTATGAGCTTCATTTATACATCTACTCAATATGACACTACTATATGATTCTTTACTACATGATTCATACAAATACAATATAGTTTTCTTATCCTTTTGAGATATGGTGATTGTCACTCTTTTGAAATGACCTCACCTCAAAATGAAGGGCATATTATTGGGGTCATGTCATAGAATACAGGACTCCACATACATACAATTTATATAATGGGAAACATTTGATTCAGTTTAAACATCTTACATGATTAAAATATACATTTGGGACAAAATTCTATGTATTGGGCACATATTTGCGACACAATTTTTCAAAATTTTGATACATATTATACACATGTTACATAGGAAAGGTTACATTTTTATAGATACTTTAGATTGAGACATATTTTATGTGAACATGAACTAAATTACAAATATAATTTTAGATTATACATACATTTATGCCTCATTTTTACCAGGATGCATCATTTGAAATTTTTATTTGTTACAGTAATTGGATACTTTTTTTAGTGTGATCAAGTTTTTTTGCCCTTGATAGACTTGGAATTATGATTATATTATTACAACTTGATATTTTTTGTATTATTTGATTTGGTCTTGATTATAAAAATTGACTAAATTAGCTAGATTAGTTATATGAGATATTTATACACTTGAGTTATGTGATAAAGACTTTGTGCTCTCAATAGACTTGGAATAATTCATACTTATATTGGATTGGTGGAATTATCACCCTCTAATTCCCCTCTTCACATCTCCAATATTTAATTTTTGAACCTTTCTCTAATTCTTCAACTCAGAAACATCTCTACCAAAACAAAATACCAAGGGGTGATATGGTTGCATTGACACATAGGTGTACTCTTTCCTTGCTCTATTTATTTCAATTATTTTTTAAATTATTCAATTTTATATTATATTCAATAATTACACCTATAACATGATCTTGGTTGTATGTCATTCACATACATCAAATTTGAGTAGGCTCAAGTAAATAGAAGGTGCATTGTACACACCAAGGTATGCTTTTTTTACTTTAACCTAGTAATTTCATATTTATGCATTTTTAGATTAAAAGGGTAAATTTTAGATGATTAAATTTGTATTATATATTAAACTAGTATTATACAATTAAAAATTATATCTCAGGGCTCTACCATTCAGTTTTACCTTCCTTTTAGCCAAAAATCTCGCACTCTCCACCTCATTAGGTCTAATTACTTATTTGTGTCAATATTATTTTCTAAATATTTACACAACCATCATGTACAAAACATTTATCATATAAAGGTGTGACTACATGAGTACTTATAGTTTTCTATCACCTTTTGTATGATATATTTAGATATTATGCATAGGCTCTATATTAGTATTTATAGCTCAAACTGTAGACCTCCACCTTAGGTTAGGATACCTTACCCAAAAATGGGTTAGTGGGCTCATGGTTTAGAGCTTACCTCAAAGACCCCCATGTTAATGAGATTTGCCTACATATCCAATACCCCTAGGAGGGCCTTAGACTTATGTAGTTCTCCCCTATGTGTGGTAATGTGTATACACAAGATTTCAATATATTATATGATGATACATGTAGTGATCTATCTTGTAACTTGACAAATATGGCTAATGGGTTGTCTTTTGAGTGATTCATACCTATATTACTATTTATCATATGATTAATATGTAAATAGGGATGAATTTGGTAGAACAACTTAGTTGTCCACTTTGAAATTTAATAATATGTCTAAGATTGAAATGTGATTACTTGATATTTGCTATATGAATAATGAATAGGATTTTATTTGTATCTATACTAGATATTTTGAAATGATCCTCACATAAGAGTTAATGACATTATTAATGTTGACATGTACACATCAAAATATTTTCAAAATTGAGTGTTTTTAGGGGTAAGGACACTTACATTAGAGTAGGGATAGTAACATCAATGCTATTATCCTACCATGAATGTAACTGTCTAGATGGAAGAAATTTGTTGAGGTTATATAACTTGTATTGGAGGATATATATCATATTTTAGGTTTTATTTGGTTATAGTTGATCTATATTAATCATTTTTATCAAGTTTGGACTAATAAATAATTAATTAGACCCAATGAATTGGCAAGTGTGATCATTTTGGCTAAAAAAAAGGTTAAACTAAAGGGTAGAGCCTTAAGATATATTTTTCAATGCACAAGACTAGTTTAACATATAAATCCATATTTAGGGAGATACACTTCTTACCCTTTTTAATTTATTAGAGGATTCATCAAGTTCTATAGTTATATTTTTCTCTTTAGTGATAACTAAGTATTTTATATATAATTGCTTAGCTTGCATTTGTTGAATCCATAGAGTTGTCACCAGTGGGTCCTGAGAGGAGGTCTAGCTAGAGGATGAGATGGCAAGACATGAAGGGCTCTGTGGGGGCAGCATAAGAGTAAAGGGATAAAGCGGGGGAGATTAAATAGGAGATATGGAAGGAGAAGGTGTAGGGAATAGTGGAATGATAATTTTTTCTTTATAAATCTTGGTTTGCGAAGGAGTCTTGATGACATATTTTTGTGAGATTGGGAGACTTGTATATTGTGACCACTTATGACTATGTTTGAAGGATTTTGGTCATTGACAACCCCAATATAGTGGAAGTATCTATTTTAAATTGATATGTATAAAAAACGTATGGGTACAATAAATATTTAAAATGTGATTTGTCAATGTAGTATATATGCTAGTTGTAGAAAAAATAGGTTGTATAATGGTAGCCTATCTTAGGCTTTGTAATAATGATACAATTGGTGTATGGGTGACAGTAATAATGTTAGTGAAAAAAATAGTGGTATTGACTAGATAATACAATGAATGACTTGGGGTCATAAGATTTGTTGAAGCAATGGTAAGAACACTAGTGACCACTAGAAAGCTAACATAAGTAATAGTAGTACAATAGGTTTTTCCTCTATACTTAATTATTTATCAAAATTAGGATTTGAAGCCTTTAGACTTAGTGATGATTGTTATATATCCTAAGCTGGGGAGTATTAGGATTATATTTTATTCTTTATTCTTGGTTATCAACAAGTCTTATACCCATTATTCTTGTAGTATCCTTGCCTTTGTCATGAATGTGAAGAGGGATTGACCTATGAGCTTAAAATGTTACCTATGTAGGGACCTTTTGGAAGGTATCAAATGCAGTCTCTTCCTTTTGGTATTATTCATATATGTATTATCTATTTCCTTATTTTATATATTCATCTTGATTCTCTTCTAATAATTATTCTTTTGTGTATTCATATTTTGTGTCTCAGTAGGTGATCCCTAGTTATACACATGGGTACTAGGGTGGCCTCTCCTTTTATTATATAAATTTAATGGTAGGAAGAGTCTATTTTACTTAAGTTGTCACAATAGTACTAACTATAGTGTGTATTCGAGGAGGAGAAAGTGAATTAGTCATAACTAATGCCAGATTTGATGGGACTTTGGTAGTTATTGGTGTGAATTTAAAGGTTACTTTTGGAATTAAGGGTGCCCATGTGTCAATAGAAAGAGCTCGTCATATTTTATCTTTAGGAGGTTATTTTAGACCCTTTCCTTAAATTTATCATCAATGTATTTCTTTGTCTCATCCTCTTTATAAGGTTGCTTTATCGATTATGGGTCTTTTCCCTTATCTTCTTACTTTATCTTGTTTGCATCATCCTTTGTGATGGAAGGATCATATTGAATTAATTGAAAAAATCTCATTGGCATCCTTACACCTCTCATTTTTGTGTATACATGAGAGTCATGTTATGCATTCATAAACAAAATAATGTCCATATTATTTGTGGCCATAATTAGTCTTGAACTTACCATCAAATTTGTTTATGTGTTACACTATCACCCTTCTAGATTCTCAAAACTTGAACTCTACTTTTATGAAATGAAAAGATATTCTATAATGAGAGGCCTTAGTTATTTGTTCCCAATGTTGTAAATTTTATCTTTCAATACTGAATGTTGTCTTATGAAATTTTCATAGTTTTATCCCTTCTAATATTTTCATCAACACTATTGGACTATTAATAAGCAAATTCTTGTTCAACTAACTTGTTTGGGACCAATCTATGTAGATAAAATGGTGACACTAATGTAACCTCAACTTTGATAATTATATGATTAGGATAGAACCAATAATCCCCTAATGATTTATGTGATCTCTTGATCTCTGTAGCCAACATTAGCATTGGTTGTTCATTGATTGCCTTATACACCAGTGGATAGAAAGTGTATTTTATATTTTGCATTTGATCAATAAATTTATGAATGTGATAAAAATAAAAACCATCACATATTATTTTTTTTCCTTTGGGTTCCTAGGGAGAGGTGTCAACTGATCTCAAATTACCAAAAATAACATCTACCAAATTTGAAAGCATATAAAAGTTACTATTTGATCTATCATGTGTGACTCTTTGGGCTTTCAAGTTGTAACTTATGATCTATCCTAATGCATGAATTCAATTTTCATATGGAATAATGGATAATAATGGAACCTATACTTCATCCCCATAATTTATGCATGGGGATCCATGTATACTATTTAATAAATCCATGGAAATTATGACACCTGGTTTAAATTGGGAAATTGAGACCATTTTTCAGGTAAAATTTGTTGGGATTCTTAACTGGTCCTATCAAATTTTCCATAAGATTATTTTACTTAAACCACTCATTGATGATTTTTTAATTTTAGGTCATGTCTTATTTATGTAGTCAATAATATTTATCGAACTAGATACATAGGCCACTAGTTTCGTGTTATGGTTCTTGTGAAAGATGTCATTAGTGAATGCACTTACTATAAACAAATTAAATACTAGGTCTGTGCATGAAAATACCTAGATATTAGACACTAATTTAAGTATTATGAATGGTTTTATGGAGATAAATTAATCTATGTATTCTATCTTGTTAGAAGTCAAATTATCTTCATCTTTATATGGTCAAGCAACTTTGACCTCTACATAAATGGTTGAATAGTGATGAAATGTATTGTGAAAAGTAATCAGGTTGAAATATGTATCTTTGAAATCTTTCTTTGTCCTAAAATAAAATAATGAGGGGGTTGGTACCTAGTTCTATATCTCCATGATTGTTCTTATTGAGCTCTATTTTTACTAAAAAAATAGGAATTTTGTCATTATAGAGCTATAGATATCAATTTAAAATTTAGCATACTGGAAAATGTGATTTTATTTTATTTAGGAACATAAAATATAACCCAATTTATAGTGGTGAATTCATTTATTTAATTATCCATTCATGAGAATTAATTGTAGCATAATGGTCCTTGCCAACTATATTTCCAATTTGAATTTGATTTGTATGTCATAAGCTTTCATAAGGATTTATTTTACATGTGTCACTATGTCACTACTTTTTATTACTTAGACATCCCTTTAATTTTAATATTTTTTTCTATCTTATTTAATTGTCATTATGTTGCTTAGTCACATTATATGTCTTATTATTTATGGTTGATCATGTTCATAGGACACATGGTGGCATTTTTCCTTCTTGATTGAATATGTGTTTTAATTAGTCTCTATTTTTTTTAAATATACTTAGAATACCCTTAAGGTAGGGAAACACCAACAATACTCCTTTAGGAAGGAATAACTCCACAATGTCTCTTTGAGGGGACAACCTCTAATATCCTCTTACAATAGAAGACTCAATGCTTACTTCATATCTTTACAATGATAATCATCTCCTTTATATAGACCTATAATGGATGGGTAGCCTCCTAATCCCAATGTAATCTGACCATTACAAAATGTACTAATTCCATAAGTTACTCCATTAATAATATATTAGACCCATATAACTACTAAGGGGGATGTGTGCCACATGTCAGCATCTCCATCAACCCATATATAATAATATATCATATCCCTAGGTACATAGCACTTACCATCACCAAGTTTCCATTTAGAACCCTTCTCAATACAACCCCTATTTTTGATGATTTTTTTCCAAAAAATAGAGCTATTTAGAAGGTGCTCCTTAATAAGAATTTTTTGAGAAATTTTGTAACCTAAATACTTGGATCTAATAATATTAGTCCAAGGCTGATCATCCTTTAATAATATCCAGCCCATTTTGGAGATAAGAGTTGCATTAATTATCCTTATGTTTTTAAATACCTAGGCCTCCCATTTTCTTTTGAGAACATGCCTTATCCCATGCAACAAGATGAAATCTATTCTTATTTTTAGTACCAGTCCATAAAAAGTGCTTTTGAATATTTTCAATTGTATCATACATGGCTAAAGGAATAAATAACATGGACATGATATAAATGGGAATATTTTGTAAAGTACTCTTAATTAGCAAACACTTACCTACATTAGAAAGAACTGATCCTTTCCATCTAGCAAGTTTATTTTGGAATCTATCAATAAGAGTGTTCCAAACTATCATAGAAACTTTCCCTGTACCTAAAGGAAGCCCCAAATAAGTAGTTAGGAGAGAGTTAATCCTACATCCTATAATTTGAGCAATATTCATTTTCTAGTTAGGAGGAGTGTTAAAGAAAAACAAAAAACTCTTTTCATAATTGATTTGTTGTCTGGATTCTTCTTCATACAATTTAAGAATATGCCTCATTAGTTTAGCTTCCAAAATGTTAGATAGAAGAAGTATAATTGTATCATTAGAAAAATTTTGATGTGAAATAGTAAGATCCATAGAAGTGGGTCTAAAACAATTAATAATCCCCATAGAAATGTCTCTAGTAATAAATTTGCTAAGGCTGTTTGCCATAATAATAAATAAAAGGGGAGAAAGGGGGTCTCCTTGCCTAATACCTATGATACTAAAAAATAAACCCACAAGTAAACCATTAACAATGATAGAGAATTTAGGAGTAGAAATGCATGAATTGATGATCTTTTTGAAATGGGAAGAAAATCCAAATTTCTCCAAAACTCTATCGAGGAACAACTAAGACACCCTGTCAAAACCTTTGTTCATGTCTAGTTTCATGACCATACCTACATTTTTACTCCTTTCTATGGAATGGAAAGCCTCATGCACCACTACTACCCCATCTTGAATGAGCCTGTCTTTGACAAAACCACCCTATTTTTTGCTAATTAGAACCATCAAGAGGGGTTGCAATCTCAAAGCCAAAGTCTTAGTAAAAACTTTATACAACACATTGGTAAGACTAATGGGCCTAAAGTCCTTAAAATCTTTGGCTCCATTTTTATTAGGTATTAACACTAAGAAGGTGTTGTTGATATCCTTAATAATGTTACCCATTATAAGAAATTCATTAGTGGTTTTAATCAAATTTGCTAAGTAAATATCCCAAAAATGTTGAAAGAAAAGACTGAAAAACCATCAAGACCTAGATATTTATCTCCTTCCATAGAGAAACCAGCCTTATGTAATTTATCAAGAATAATAGGCTTAGTGATGCTAAGGAAATCCTCTTTTGGAATGATATTATTATGAATTGAGTCCAACAAAGTAACAATAGCCTCCTCAAAAAAGGGGGTATTATCATTCAACAAATTCATATAAACAAACAAGGCCTCCTCTTTGATATTATCAGGATCCATGGTAAAAGAGACCTTAGAGATTCTATTATGAAATCTATGTTTAAAAGTGGTCATATGAAAAAATTTAGTATTTTGATCACCTTCCTTAAGCCACAAGGCCCTAGATTTATGTCTATAGAACGATTCTTCTTGAGCACAAATATTATGGAAATTAGAGAGAAGAGCTTTTTCTAAATGGAAATATTCAACATTCATACCTTTGGCAGCTATTTTTTAATTCTAAACAAGATAATTCACCTTTGATCTACTTTTTTTAAGATGTCTCCAAAAAAATTCCTATTCTAGATTTTGACCTTTATTTTTTCATTTTTAAGCTTGTGGATGAAATGAAATTGGGTTGTTCCCTCAACCTCCAGTGTCTACGAATCTTGTATCCTATCCTTTAACTCTAAATGATCAAGCCACATTTTTTGAAACTTAAAAGAGGTATGCCTAGATTTAGTAGGAAAAAAAAATGGAGAGCACAATGGGGTTATGATCAGACCCAATTTTGGGTTGAGAAGAAAGATGGAAATTTTGACTCAAAATCCAATCCACAAAAATAAGGGCTCTATCAAGTCTAACCTAAATAAGGTCTTATCCCATCCTTCTATTAGTCCATGTGAATGGATTACCATATAGATCTAGGTAAATGAGATTAGAGAAGGAAATAAACATTGAAAACTCATCCATGACTGTAACGTATCAGTGGAACCTCCCTTTTTCTCAGAGGGAATAAGATGGGTATTAAATTCTCCCATAATCATCCAATGAAACTCAAGGTAATGGCTTCTAAAAATTTGTAGATCTACCTAGAGTTGTCTTCTACCATGAAAAGTGTTGGGTGCATAGATGTTTGAAAGCACCCAAACTAAGTTTTTATCAACAGTGTGAAAAAGAAGAGTAAAGTGATTATGAGAGGCGAAAATAACTTTATAATTCACAATTTTAGGATTCTAAAGAAAAATAATACCTCCATAATCACCTTTCAAATCCACACGTGTGATGTCAACCTTATTCTAAAAAAAACTCTTGTTATTTTTCAATAATTCAGAGCTCATCTTAGTTTCTTGGACCAACAAGATAGAGGGCTTACTAGTCTTCCTTAATTATTTAAGTGTTATCTATTTAGCACCTCCATTGAGTCCTCTGATATTCCATGAGACTATTTCATCTAAAAAAAATTGAGTAATTGCTTGTCAGATGGAACAAAGTATTTTGAGTCCCATATATAATATTTATTTGGGTTTATTTTATCCTTTGATCAATGTTAGTTGGTCTGCCTTCTAAATTATTAGCCCTTATGTCTGTAATTCTTTTACTTGACTTGGTGATTATAAAATAAAAGTTTTATCAGTTATTAAGTTTCTTCTTTTTGTCTAGATACAAGACATTTAAGACCCCTTTAAATCCTTTACTTCTTCTCTTTGATTTGACTTCTATAAAAGTAGGAGATAAGACATTGGTTCTATCAATAAGGGTGCAATTATAAGCAAGAGTTAAGTCTCCTTCCTCCCTATCTAAGCATGTTGGGGACAATCCTTGTTTAGTTACTGCATCAGTCAGATCTGCCTGTGTAGAAGTTGTAGTCAAGCTACTAAATAGTTATTCTTTGACTATTTTAGGATGCCCATGAGGAACATTATCAAGAGGCTTGTATGGAAATCTAGACTTATGTGTCTGGAGTAAGTTATTTTGATCACAATCATTTTCTTCAACTATTGTCTCAAGAACACCCTAATTAAAATAAAAAGATGCTTAGATATCTTGCATGAGGAGATCCATAAAAATAAATGCACATATACCTTCATCTATAACCCTCTTCTATATCCCCAAATCCCCATCGTGATGTCTATCTAAATGGTTCTTCTGATCCTCTTAGGGATAGCTTTATCTGAGCTTTATGTAAAATGAATCCAGACCCTGTTGTTTCTTTCATTAACTTGACAATGTAGCTTTATAGGTCTATCTTCCCCTTCTTCTTCAACTCTCTATATTTTAGAAGAGTTCTTCATTCCCTCTTTTTGCTGTGATGTTTTGGGTCTCCATAACATTTTACACATAGAAGGATTTTTAACAAGGGTTTTGAATGGCCCCCCTTTATTTTATTTATTATTTAGAACCAGGGGTGCATTTTCAAAATCCTTAAAATTAGGAGGTCCCTTGTTCTTATGGATATAGGTAGTTAGGTTTACCTTCTTAGAGTCTTTAGTGCATTTGGAAACTTCATGGTTCACAATCATCTTTATCTCATCATCAAGATCTTTAGATCTGGGACTTTTCTAGTTAAATTCCCAAATTTATGACACTTATATCATCTCATCTGAAACATCTCATATTCTATCATCTACTTCTAGGGACCCAATTTGGATTGGAGCATAATATGATTAGGTAGTTCATTATCCATGTCTAAGGAGACACAAAACCAAGCATAGGCCAGCCTATATCTAGCCTTAGTGGGGTTATCAACTCCAACTAGAGATCTTATAGATCTAGTAATATTCAAAAGGATCTCCTCATCCTAGTATTGTAGAGGTAATCATGGTAGTCTACACCAGATAGGGATAGTGTTTATATTTTCTAAAATAAAATTGAAACTAGGGTACCATCTTTTGATAAAGAGACATGTTGACTATTTCTGGTCCAGTAGGCCAAAATCGGTCCCCTTCTTCCCTTGCTATTTTGAGCCAATTAAATTTAGGTTGCACAAGTCTTTCGAAAGAAGATGAACCAGTTCAATGAATGAAAGGGGTTTTATAAAGCTTCTTTAGACATTTTGTCCAAATAAATTCACAAGGAAAGTGAGCTAAAATTATTCAAGACACCTTTCCTTAAGGTTGGAAAAGTGGCTCAACATTGGGGTCCAGTGCCATGATCTTTCCAAGAACTTTGAACTTGAACTTTGAACCATTTTTGGTTTAGTCAGTTTGGTTTAATGACTTGGTTCAGTCAGCTTGGTTTAATTGGTTTGGTTCAATGACTTGGTTCAATGTAAAGGTTCAATCAGTTAGTTCAAGTGCTTGGTTCAACAACTTGGTTCAACAACTGGGTTCATCAGGTTGGTTTAATGTTTTGGTTCAATCAGTTAGTTCAAGTGCATGGTTCAATGACTTGGTTCAAAGGCTTGGTTTAGTTAGCTTGGTTCAAAGAGTTTGTTTAATTTTTGGTTCAAATGAATGGTTCAATTGGAAGGTTCAAAAGAGTCTCCCACAACTTGAAGGACAAGTGCCCTTGCCGAGGGCACTTAGGCGACAAAAGGACCTTTACAACTTTTCTAAAAGGTAATTTTAGAGGCTAAACTACCGTTGCAGAGGATATTCAAGTATAAAAGGGACCATTCTAGTGCCCTTATGGAGGCCAATTTCAAACCCAAGTGCCCTTGTGAAGGGTAGGGAACACTTGCAAATGGATCAAAGAGAAGGCCGAAAGGGTAAGCTTTTTCTTTGGAAAAATTGTTCAAGGCAGAAAAGTTGGAATTCCTTAAGAATTGTTCAAGGCAAGAGATGAAGAATTTTTGTGGACAAAATGCCTAAAGGAATTCCTTCAAACATTTTTTATGAAGAAATTCACGAGGTAAAGAATAGGGAATTCTTTCATAAAAGTTCCCGCAGCAAAGTGAATGAAGTAAATCCTTCAGACAAAAAGTCTGAAGGAATTCTTTCAGACATTTTTTCTGAAGGAATTCACTCAGGGAAAAAAGCTGACCAAAAAAGGAATAAGTGGGAAAGAGAAAGGAATAAATCCTTAAGATAAAATGTCTGAAGGAATTCCTTTAGACATTTTTTCTGAAGGATTTCAGGACAAAGGATCCCGAAGGACCCCGAAGGGTAGGTACCCTTGCGGGGGACTCTCAGCCAAAAATGAATGGACACTTCTCCAAAACTGAAGGGACACCTTCCCTTTGGGAGGTTCCAAAGAAAAATCCCAAAGGAAAGGAAGAAAAAAAGGTTGAGGAAAAGAAAAAATCTGAAGGAATTGACCAAGGGGTGATGGGCCCACAAACATCAAATTCAGGGCAATGGAATAGCCGTTGGCTTCCATATAATGATGGGTATGTGAATGTCAACTTTACAGTAATGAAATATCCATTGATATTTAAAGGCTTGAGCATGGGCCTAAATGCATTCAAAGGCCTTAAGGCCAAAATGAAGAACTACTGAGAGAAGAGCACAAGGAGCTAGCAAGGCTAGGAAGATAGCCCCTGAGGGCCGAAGGAGCCAGAAAAGACAAAACTAGGAAGAGACAAAGTGCAAAAATAGACAAAATAGTCCAAGTGGTAAAGGAAGTTGTCAACTCAAGGAGTTACTCCAGTGATTGACATAGTATCTACCAAGTGGTTATCAAGGGGTGCAAATAGTGAATGATGCGACCCATTTTCTTCACTTTACATTAATGAATAGACCAATCACATGAATATCTTGAAGGAGTAGTCTTGTTTTTAGAAAAAGAGGCGTGGCCCATGCTTTCACATTAATGTTTGAATGCCAAAGTCAAGACTAGTGATTACACAACATGGTTCTAGCAGGCCTCTTCTATAAGGATGATATCAATAATAGTGACTTCCTCTTCTCGATGCTCTCAATGCACATGGGCCAACTTGTATAAAGGTGCCAAAGTATTTTCCAAAGGGGCTGCCTTTTGATTTTTTTTCTCTATATATATTGTAACTTCTCATTTGAGAAGGGATCTCTTAGCTTGTAAGGTGGAGCTCTGCCAGTTTTTAATGTGAATCAAGACTTAGCAATTTTTTACCTCCATTTGAGCTCACACTCACGCATATGTCTATGTTTTTGTTTTGTGTTAAGTCATTTTCCTTATGCTTTCATATAATGATTCCAACATGTCTAATGTATTTTGAAGTTTCTTCTTTTATAGGTCTACCAGAAGTGTCTACAGTAGAGTATAGGTTTATGTGAATAGGCTGCCATAGTGTATCTTAGAACACCTCTGATAGTTATTCCTCCCTATACCTCCAAAGGACCCCTAGCTCACTGATGTAGAAGATTTTCTCATATCAAATGAAGTGTATATCAACTTGTTCTTGGTGAAAATTGTATGCTCAATCTAATTAGATCAAATTTTTTAGTGTATCACCATTTCGTTTAGGTTTTGTTTTTAGCATCCTTCTCTCTTTTCACCCCCCCCCATTATTAGCAGTAGGAAATCTAGGACCATAGAGATACATCAAAGGGAGTTAGCCCTTATCTAGATACTCTCCCCCAATTTTGGTAGACCCAAAAGAAAGAGGGGAGTTTCCATTGTGATGCATGGAAGACAGGAGCTCAACCTCCTATCAGGGGTGCAATCCACTATGTCAATAGTTTTTGGCATGCGCAGAGGAACCACATTTTAACACTCAAAAAAGTTCCAAGATTGGTGATGGTCTTGTTATAGCAAAATGAACAATTAATACAACATCTGACCTTTAATTAGGAGATTATGGGACAAGTTTTGTCTAAAGTGTTGAAGAATTTTGGTGTGTCCTTCAACCAACCAACCTTTGGAGGCTTTTTCATCAACACCAATGGAGACTCTGAGTTGAATCAGCTAGTTAAGCAATCCTGGTGCCATCAATAAATCACAATTTTTGTAAGTATAATCTCATTGCTTATAATAATGGGTCTTTTATTCCTTCATATAGCCTAAGCTTGATTAAAACTATATAAGGGAAAACAAGGTCCATAGTTCTGAGTAATGGGATTATACATACCAAAATATGTTTTCAATTGAAGCAGCTCTTCCTGTGCATGAGTGGACCCTTCCTAGTATTCCTCAACTTCCTCAAGTCTCTCAACATGATGTCAAGATTCCAAGTTAGAAGAGGGAATATCATGAACTAGCTCAGGACTTTGAAGAAGGCAAAGCTACTCCTACTCATCATGATGATGCTTGTGACCCCCAAGAAAGGCTCTTTCAAGAAAATCTAGCTAGGCAAATTGTAGAGTTGGAGTCTAGAATGAGGTTCATCAACCAATGTGTAATGGATGGTTCAAACCAAATAGTAGATTCCATGCCTGAACACACCCCATCTACACACCTACAAGAAAATTATCAAGCCACATCTGATATAGATGAAGTGCTGGCCAAATGGAAGGAGGAGAATCATTCAATTCTAGCTCAGGGACTGCCTCCTCTTCCACATGGGTTTAATCTTCAACCTTCCACTTCATCCCTTCTTAGAGAGGAACCTATTTTGTAGGAGTCAAGTGAAGAAGAGAGGATCCAAATTATAGCTACCTAGGAGGATATCATGAGCAACAATAAAGATGAAATCATCATGGATGCTCCTTTTGAAGACATCATCAATAATGGAGAAGACACAGGTCATGCATACATGTGAATGTTCCATCAATATGAAGAGGAAAGTAAGCATGGTGACCTCTCTCCTCCCTTGTTTAATGAACTTCCTTGTTGCTTTGATGAGGAGGATGATGACTATACCATGGAGCCTAAGTTGGAAGAGGATTATATGGATGTCTTTGAACAAATAGAGACTCTAATCCTTGAGCAAGAAAAGGAGAAGCCTATCTATCTTAAGGAAAGACTTGAAGAAGAGATATTTGAACAAAAAGGTTATGTCATGTGGGATGAGAAATCATTTTATGATTCCATTTTAAACATCACAATAGTCACCCTTCTTCAAGAAAGCCATGAGGGAGTAGAGGATGAGTTTGATAGGGTCTTTAATGAGGTAGAAGGGAATGAGTCAAACCATGGTGCACTACAAAGGAAATATGCATATCAAAGGGATTATGGTGATGAGACAATAGCCATTGATTTCTTGATGAAACACACTAGCATGAAGAGCTAGCATTCAACAAGTTTCCAAGAACAAGAAGAGTACATATATGTTGGAAGCATGCTTGACTCTGATCCACTCAGATGCAAGCCAATCAAGGTGGTAGTTAAGAGGAGCAAGTCACCAAATCCCCATTCCATCTAGCCACTTGTCTAGCATCATAAGTTTTCTTGCCATGAAGGAAACTTAAAAAAATTTAAGTTTGATTTAGGAGGGAGGCAAATATACCTGGTTAGCTGTACATAGTAGTTTGCTTTCATTTTTCTTTCCCTATTTTCCCTAAGTGTTGTTTGCATAAGTAGTGTTTTTAGCCTTCCATGTGTTTTCCTTTGTGTTTGGGGTAAAAGCTTCATGATTGATTATTAGATCTATCAGGGCTATTGCTAAATTTTTTCAAGTTGCATTCTAACTCCTTGCCCAATCGACTTTAAGGCAACTGGTTCCTAAGCATAGCAGGCATGCTTCCCCTAGAAGTCATTAATTTATTGACCATTTTTGGTCTAGTAGGCCAAAATTGGTCCCTTTCTTCCCTTGCTATTCTGAGCCAATTGAATTTGGGTTGCACAAGTCTTTTGATAGAAGATGAACCAGTTCAAAGAATGCAAGGGGTTTTACAAATCTTCTTCAAACATTTTGTCCAAATAAATTCACAAGGAAAGAGAGCTAAAATGAATCAAGACACCTTTCCTTAAGTTTGGAAAAGTGGTTCAATGTTGGGGTCCAATGCCATGAGCTTTCCAAGAACTTTAAACTTGAACTTTGAACCATTTTTGGTCAGTCAATTTGGTTCAATGACTTGGTTCAGTTAGCTTGGTTCAATTGGTTTGGTTCAACAACTTGGTTCAATGTTTTGGTTCAATCAGTCAGTTTAAGTGCTTGGTTCATCATCTTAGTTCAATGGCTAGGTTCATCAGGTTGGTTCAATGTTTTGGTTCAATCAATTAGTTCAAGTGTTTGGTTCAACAACTTGGTTCAAAGGCTTGGTTTAGTCAGCTTGGTTCAAAGAACTGGTTCAACATTTGGTTCAAAGGAATGGTTCAATCGGAAGGTTTAAAAGAGTCTCCCACAGCCCAAAGGACAAGTGCCCTTGCGAAGGGCACTTAGGCGACAAAAGGACCTTTGAAACTTTTCTGAAAGGTAATTTTAGAGGCCAAACTACCCTTACAGAGGGTAGTCAAGCATAAAAGGGACCATTCTAGTGCCATTGTAGAGGGTAGTTTCAGACCCAAGTGCCCTTGTGGAGGGCAGGGAACACTTGCAAAGGGATCAAAGAGAAGGCCAAAAGGGTAATATTTTTCTTTAGAAAAATTGTTTAAGGTAGAAAATTTGGAATTATTTTTGAATTGTTTAAGGCAAGAGATGAAGAATTTTTGTGGACAAAATTCCTGAAGGAATTTCTTCAGATATTTTGTCTAAAGAAATTCACAAGGTAAAGAATAGGGAATTCTTTCAGAAAAGTTCCTATGGCAAAGTGAATGAAGCAAATCCTTCAAACAAAAAGTCTGAAGGAATTCCTTCAGACATTTTGTCCAAAGGAATTCACCTAGGGAAAAAAACTGACAGAAAAAGGAATAAGTGGGAAAGACAAAGGAAGAAATCCTTTGGACATTTTGTCTAAAGGATTTCAGCACCAAGGAGCCCAAAGGACCCCGAAGGGTAGGTACACTTGTGGGGGATTCTCAACCAAAAATGAATGGAAACTTCTCTAAAGTTGAAGGGACACCTTCCCTTTGGGAGGTTCCAAAGCAAAATCCCAAAGGAAAGGAAGCAAAAAAGGCCAAAGCAAAGAAAAAATCTGAAGGAAATGACCAAGGGGTGACGGGCCCACAGACATCAAATTTAGGGAAATGGAATAGCCATTGGCTTCCATATAATGATGGGCACATGAACATCAACTTTACATCAATGAAATAGTCAATTATCTTTAAAGGCTTGAGCATGGGCCTAAATGCATTCAAAAGCCTTAAGGCCAAAAGGAAGAACCACTAAGAGAAGAGCACAAGGAACCAGCAAGGTTGGGAAGATAGCCCTTGAGGGATGAAGGAGCCAAAAAAGACAAAGCTAGGAAGAGACAAAGTTCAAAAATAAACAAAATAGTCCAAGTGGCAAAGGAAGGTGTCGACTCAAGGAGTTACTCCAGTGGTTGACATAATATCTACCAAGTGGTCATCAAGGGGTGCAAACAGTGAATGGTGTGACCCATTTTCTTTAATTTACATTAGTACGTAGACAAATACATGAATATATTGAAGGAGCAGTATTGTTTGCATAAAATGAGGTGCGACCCATGCTTTCACATTAATTTTTGAATTCCAAAGTCAAGACCAGTGAATACATAGCATGGTTCTAGCAGGACTCTTCTAGAAGGATGATATCAACAACAGTGACTTCCTCTTCTTGATGCTCTCAATTCACATGGGCCAACTTGTAAAAAGGTGCCAAAGTCTTTTCCAAAGGGGGTGCCTTTTTCTTTCTTTTCTCTATATATATTGTAACTTCTCATTTGAGAAGGGATCTCTTGGCTTGTAAGGTGGAGCTCTACCAATTTTTACCTTGAATCAAGAATTAGTAATTTTTTACCTCCATTTGAGCTTGCACTCACGCATATGTCTATGTTTTTGTTTTGTGTTTAGTCATTTTCCTTATGCTTTCATACAATTATTCTAGCATGTCTAGTGTATTATGAAGTTTCTTCTTTTGCAGGTCTACCAGAAGTGTCTACAATAGAGTATAGGTGTATGTGAATAGGCTGCCATAGTGTGTCTCAAAGCACCTCTGATAGTTCTTCCTCCCTATACCTCCAGAGGACCCCTAGCTCACTGATGTAGAAGAGTTTCTCATATCAAATGAAGTGTATATAAAAATTTTCTTGGTGAAAAGTGTATGCTTAAGCTAAGTAGATCAACTTTTTTCATGTATCACCATTTAGTTTAGGTTCTATTTTCAGCATCCTTCTCTCTTTTCACCCCCCCATTGTTAGTAGTAGGAAATTTAGGACCATAGAGATACATAAAAGGGAGTTATCCCTTATCTAGAGACTCTCCCCCTAGTTTTACCAGACCCACAAGCAAGAGGGGAGTTTCCATTGTGATGCGTGGAAGATAAGAGCTCAGACTCCTATCAGGGGTGCAATCCACTGCATCAACAAGACCATTATTACCCATGTACCATGGCCCACCTAATAATATATAATCCAAATCTTCCTAAAGATTGAACCTAATTAGGAAGAAGCCTCTAGCCATGGCCAAAAAGACCATGTCACCTTTTAGTTTCCATCTTCTAAAAACCCATTTCTTGATATTGTCAATATTAGGCCTAGAGCATAAAAACTTCCCCACTAGTGCCATATTGGTATTTTGTATGGCACGATGTAAACTCACTTTAGGGATTTGAATATGAATAACTCCCTTTTTATCCCAATAGCTTGATAAAATTGAAAAAGTGTGCCCATGAGTGGACCTAGAGATGGTTGGCTTGTCTAGGATTTTTTTGAAAAGTCCCACCCATGTGCCTAATATTATCACATGCTCTTTCTCAAAATACTCTTGTGTAGGGTTGGTATATTGAATATCAAGTCTATCCTTGTATAAATTCAAATTTTTAGTCATTAAAACATCAGAAACCATGCTCTCCATCATAACCCTTAGTGGTACAATAACTTGAATTAGATATTTTATGAATTTTTAGCCAATGAGTAAGTTTTTATTTTCAAAACAAAGTTAATTATATATAAAGAGCCTCACAAGGTATTTTACATCTATCACTTATTATTTTGGCACATATTTACATAAAATCAATCAATAATGTAGGTCAGTACTCTGCATACTACTCAATCATCACACATAGGCAATTCATGCTTGCTCAAAGAAGGGCCTAAGAAAAAATAATTATAGCATACCATGTAATTTTATGATGCATATTACTTAAGGGAGAATTGCATGAAATCTAAGACCCCTAACATTAGAGTTAATGTAGGCAATAATTAGGATAATATGGGTTCTATTCTGCATGATCATAACATCTCAAAACCTAGTTTTTACTTCACTTTTTTCATTTTATCCCTTTATTGTTTCATGTGTGTAAGTATTCATTAGGGTTTTATAGGATATTAAACTAAAATAGTGAGACAGGTGAGCCTCTGAATGACATATAACCACTTATAGGACCTCTAAAACCTCTCTTAACTTCCTAGAAGTTTTAGATAGTCTCTACAGGAAGGACATTAGCACCAGGATTGGACACTAGCTCCATATGGTGTTAATATCCTAATAGGGACACTATTGTCATAAGACATATGTCAAAAAATATTCATAATATAGAAGGTTTATGGATGTCTATTCTATCATGTTTAATACCCTGATCGATGTAAAAATCTATTTATCTCTAGATAAGTTCATTTTCTCCTCTCACTTGTTATTTTGGGAAAGTTCAATTAAATAAATAATCTATAATTTGTATCCTAGATAATTAAAACAATCATCCCTTTAACTACATATTATTTACACTATTAAAACCCTAAAACATTAAAACATTTGGTGAAGCCAACTTACTCTGAATATTTTCTTAAAACCCTAGTTTTAGTTAGGGTTTATCTTCGCTAAATTTTGTGCATTAAATTAGGGATTAAAAAAAAATATTTTTATAATTTTTTATCATAACCTAGATAATTTAATCAATCCTCCATTAGGTTTTATGATACAGGCGACACTTCAGGCAATAATTCGAGTGATGGTTCTACCCCAATCGGTGGTAGAACTTCTGGGAGCCATAACTTTTACACCATAGATCCATTTGACTCCACGCTTGAACCATTGGAAATATAATAATGAGGAGAATGTGATGATATGGCACATAGATATACTTAGTGGTTTTTTCCCCCAAAAAATCCAATGGAAGTGTCCCAAATTTCAATTTTAATAGTATAGTCTAAAAATAGTCAGTTTATAAAAATAGTAATTTCTTGAATTCTATAATGTTGTAAATCATGGATGTCAAAACAATTAATCTCCCTCAATATTGGTGACCTTACACACACTCATCATACCTTTAAAGTATGTATAAAATTAGATGTATCTTGAAAAGGAGATCAAACATCTCTTCCTAGAGATAACATCATATGATTGTGTTATTTCATGTTCTTGAATTATCTTTCAGCCAAAACCCTCTGAGTTTTGGATCATTTATGATTGTGTTATTTTGTGTTCTTGAATTATCTTTCAGCCAAAACCTCTAAGTTTTGGATCATTTTAATTTATTTAATGTAATTTATGTTTTTTCAACAACCCTAAATTAAAACCCTGTATCCACATAGTAGGTCCCTATACATTCAAATATTAATAATTAGGGTTTCCATTACAAATCTTATTTTCTATTACACACCTTGTTCAAAATTCCTTAAATTACACATATACTTATGTTATATTATAGTATAAATATTATGTGTTTGTTATTCATTTTTTACATTACCTTATTTGGCAAGTTTAAAATGGCATTTAAAAAATCTTTTACCCCTCACCCAATTGATGTACTTTTGAATTTGTCTCATGATTATAACAATGGATGGACTAATTTTCAAGATTGTACATTAAATCATAATAATGACTTCATTTATAATGATGAGGATGACTATTGTTATAATGATGGATATGAGGATTACTATGAGCATGACAATGAAAATGAACATGAGGATATATTATATACATCA
The DNA here is from genome assembly GCA_037957365.1 of Torreya grandis. NCBI lineage: Eukaryota > Viridiplantae > Streptophyta > Pinopsida > Cupressales > Taxaceae > Torreya > Torreya grandis. The sequence continues at coordinate 106,989 of JARHVA010004028.1, read as the reverse complement.
TCTTATCTTTCCTCTCACTCTTCTCTTACTCCTCAATATCAAACTAAAAATATAATGCCAAAATAACCTCTTATTGGTAGTGTTTTATTCCAATGTAATTGTATATTTTAAACTAATTTTGTTGCCTCATTATTCAATTTAAACAATATAGGTGTAATAAATGAAAGCCACTTTTTCATGATTTAATTAAAGTAGATAGGAACAATGCATCTTCTTTACGCTTCTCAATTAAATTTTAAAAAGAAAGTACCAATGATATTACACCTTTTTATAATGCACAAAATAAGGTAGATGAAATCATTTTATCACCTTCCTTATAATTTCAAGCTCAATTCTATGATCCTTTACAACACATTGATAATGTAAATGTCTCTGAACACTTTTTTTATTTATCATAATCTATGAAAAATAACATGATTGTTACTTCTTCTACCCTTTATTCCAAAATTGAAAGTGGTAATCATGATTGCATTCCACACATAGCTAGTGAACAAATGCATTGTATTACACATACATATGATGACACATTTCATATTAGTAAAAAATTAAAATATTCCCCTTCTCTCTCTTAATGAGTATGTAGATGATACTTCTTATACTCTTCTACAATTGAATCAATTTATGATTTTGATGAACCATGGGATAATGATGATTATTGTGATTATGGTGAAGAGGGAATAGAATTTACACCTTCTATTCCCTCTCCTACTTCTCCTATCTATCTTGTTTGACCAAACACTAGGTCACATGTACACACACACACACACACACACACACACACACACACAATTATGTTCAAAATTTAAATTTATATAAGAATAAAGAAAATTATATTCAAGGATAATGTGATACTTCTTACAACTTAAAAATATAAGAGATACCAATGAATATCCCTCAACCCCCCTTACTATAGTATAACCCATTTCTAAAAATAACCTAAAAAATGGTGATAGATCATTTCCCTCTAACCACATCCTAGATATCACACCTCTAAATATTAATGAGAGAAAACCAACCCTCTCTAAAAAAGATTTCCAATATAATATACCAATGGCTAAGATAAATAATAAAATTCAAGCATTAAATGAAACACTTGATGATAATAATATACATTCACAATAATTTATTTATTTGATGCATGTTATGGGTGATTTGTAATAACAAGTACACCATATAAATTTAGAGAATAAAGCATACCAATCTTGAGCAATTTAATACATGGAAACCTTATTCCACGCAAAACCTCAACTACAAGGCTGTCACACAATTTTGAGATATTAGTATTTCATGTTTTTTATGGGCATGGAGACCCATAATTATACTTTTAGGCTTATGAGAAATCCATGGACCATATTAAAAATAAGATGACTCTACTATAATTGTTTCCAAAGTCCTTATATGGGGAAGCACTAAATTAGTTTCATCATATAGTCCCTAGTGGGTCTCTACCCACATATGATGAGCTAAATATAGTATTTATTAGGAATTAAATATATAATAAGGGGCATATAATCACACATGAGGGGTTACCTTCATTACATTAGGGTGAGAAAGAGCCAACATTTGAATACATTCTAAAGTTCAAAGCTTGTTTACATCAACTAATTTATCAACTGACATATTTATAAGTATCATATATCTTTTATAGAATTTTAATCTATCCTATCAAGGAGAGATTACTACATCAAACATAAAAATAATTTTGACATATATGTAACATAGCTATAGCATTAGATTCAAAACTGGGATTAGTAGTTACATAGTTAAAGGTAGATTTAGATATAAACCCCTCACAACCTTAGTTATCTAATCTGGTACAAAAGCCTAATCCACTTCAAATTAAGAAATTATTCTAAGGAGAGACAACTAATAAAGATAATCAATGGAAAATACCCACTCTAAAAATCACCTTTTATAGTGAACTGAACATAGGATATACACTGAGGGGTTATATAATTTTTAGAGAAGATTGGACCTCATGACATTTTGATTACATTATTAGATAGGGGGTGATAACACTTCCTTATACTCATCATCATACACCACACCACTCAAATAGGGTACCACATAAACCATAGTAATTTTCATAAGATAGATGGATATTCAGATGATCATTGTTATGCACCTTAATCTCACATTTACCTTTATATTTCTTGAGGCATCATACAATTTACATAGGGGGAATCAAGATCATATTATCCATACTCTCCTAGATCACACTACTTTATGATGAAGTTATCTCAATATCTTCCTTTTAAGGAACCATTGGTTACTCATCATACAAGCCATGTGACTTCTAGGATGCCCATATATGAGTAGTCTCATACACCAAAATTTTAGTAGCAATGACAACCAGTTTATATTGATAAAAATTTAGCTCTAGTGCATACATAAATAAATATATATGGGAATAATTATAGAGATTAGAATGTAGCTTTGGTATGTACGCCAATCAAGATATATGGGAATAACTATAGAGATTAGAATGTAGTTTTAGTGCATACAATAATAAATATATATGGGAAAAATATAGAGATTAGAATGTATATCCAATGCATATACTAATAAAGATAGATGGGAATAAATAAAAAATAAAGGGCACAATTTTATTTCAAACACCAATAAAGATATATGGGAATAATTATAGAGATTAGAATACAACTCTAGTTCATACACCAATCAAGATATTTACCAGAAACCACACAACTTAGAGTGAACTTTCATCAAGTCAACCAATCAATATTTTTACATTAGATTATATACATATACACACTAGTAGTATATCACATGTAGCTCCAATTTCAAAGTCTCATTCTACACTGACACAACATGAGCAGTATGGCTATTGGTTCTCCATACCATTTGGGTTCAGATAAGGCATACCACCATCACATGATATGCACACATAAATCTTATAGAATACAAAAAATAAAACCCTATACCAATAAATACAAAATCCTAATTTATTACACATATGTCTAAACATTTATAACCATATACAAATATCACCATTTAAAAAAATCAAACTAATTAAGCACATATCAACACAATTTAACAAGATCAAGTTACTAATACACATAGTGCCAACTTAAAAAATAAACATCCATATATATAACTTAGAATATAGTTTCAATATAAATATATTCCATCACTTAATGATGCAAACATGACTACTAAGACCATCTCCCTCACTCTCACTCGTAGATATATCAAATCTAGAACTAGAGTCCCCATTATCTCTATGTGACTTGGATTAATGAATTCATCTACTCTCTCTCATGATGCATGTCCAGATCATCCATATACTTAGCATAATCTAGATCAAAATGTATGTAGGTATCTACTATATCTATACTAGCCCCACTTATAGCATTAGGTGTAGGCATGCTACACCTATGCAACTAAGCATGTGCCTCAACTTATACCCACCACTGATTACTTGTATATTATAGTAGCTATCACATCTCGATCAAATAGATGGTCATACACATTGGTCACATTGGTGGCCCTCTATACTAATCCATCCTCTATAGAATAATCAATAATATTTCATGTCAACTCTTAAAGTACTGACTCAATAGTGATCTCCTAGTGCTCATCATCCCCTAAACCTACATATGTCCACATAGTTCATATGATTCCTCATCACATAAAGACAATCAAATTTATAAAAAGTATAAAAATATATTGTATTAAATTACCATCAATATCCCTTAGGGGATCTAAACCTAATATATCCTTTATAATCTTCCCACCTCTCAGAAATAGATGTGCCCTTCTATGGTCTCTCCATCAGCCTATAGAGGCCTCAATCACTCCCATATCATTTATATCTGGTATATAAATATCATGGTCCTACTTTTTCAATAGAATAGTAGCTAACTCAGTATTAGATAGCCTCAAAATACTACCTAACTTGTAAGAGACTAAGAACTCCTCAACCATATTATGGTTGTTAGGGGCACATTCTACACCATATTGAACTATCGTGTGACTCACTCATGTACATTGACCCAATGGTCATGTAACCAATAACTCACCTGACTCCACCTCAAATAAATATTATCCTTAGGCCACCCTTATAACCCCTGTAGGGTTTATAGATAATATCCCCTACTATCAAACTATCTAACAATTGTTGGCACTGCATAGTGATCCTATTAGGTGCATGACCCATACTTGTCCATCTCTCTACAAATAATTATGGATGAGCCCAACCACCCCATGAATTAACCACCATATTTATCATAGATATATGCTCATAATCCCAATAATGTAATAATATTGATGGTTAGATCCCTCCACCACACATCTCCTATGTGAAATGATATAGATCCCTATACAAATGAGCTAATATCATCTAACCCCAAGAATACGTAGTACCATTATCATTGATATCCTACACTATCTCATGCATCATATATTAAATATAAATCCCAATCTCATCTACAACCATAAATGAAGCTATTAAAATAGTTAGGAGCATTTGCAATCATGGAACCACGATAGTCACAATCAAGGTTAGCAATATGTCATTAACCCTATAAGATGGGTCCTAACTACCATGGTAGATATATACATATATATATATATATATATATATATATATATATATATATATATATATATATATATATATATATATATATATATATATATATATATATATATATATATAATAAGATCATTATATGGAACAAGGGCCTATATCTTCTTGTAGTATATCTCATTACCCATAGATCAGCAATCACATAATCTGGTATATGTCCTCTAGTGTAATAGCCATTTCCCTAGTGGGTAACTAGAATGTGCATGTATTTGCATCCCATCTCTCACATAGTAAAGTCATCATATGTTTATCCTAGGGCATAGGCTCCAAGAATGAAACATATATCAAACATGATCTCTCAATCATATCCATCTTAGCATCCACCAAGGGTAGACCCCATAATATCTCCATCATCCATCCAATGCAAAACTCCCTCATGTAGACATCAACCTACAAGAATCCAACCAAATATGACATTAGCAAAGAAAAATTAAAACCAATAGATAAAGACACACATTATTAACTAGTTAATTATAATCAACATCATATCTCAAGAATTTTGGATAGTATCACTGCATATAGGACTATAGTACTAGATAATAGCACCACCTCTTGGACACTAGTGCTAGATACTGGATAGTAGTGCCCAAAATTGGACATTAGTACCATTTTTGTAAAACAAGCCTTAAACTAGTTCATTTTTTGTAAAAATAGTAAAAAAGATAGCATAAATATTTTAAAAATGAAATATTTTGGGTTCCTTACCAAGTGAACCTCCTCCTTAGCCTAAATTTGTACCTCAACCTCCCCATAGAGCATCAAGCTAGCTCTTTGTCTCCTCAACATATATCTCTCTAAAACACAATTATTTTCAACTCAAATGCTCCAAATGAATTAGAAAATTAATCAAATGACCTATTTAATTCATACTTACCCAATGTCACCTTATTAAGGTTAACCTTATGCATTTCACCAACTAATACAAATTCCTTACTATCACCATATCTTGAGAACCATAGCTTTGATTTGTGAACCATTTTTTGTACATGGAAATTGAAATTGATGTGTAATGTTCCATATTGGTTAAACTAATATTATAATTACTTTCAACTCTAAAAATTCATAAAATCAATATTACTATAATTCAACTCAAAATTGACAAAATATTTATCCAGTTACACATTTAATTATCAACTTTGTCATAATAAATACACTATTTAAACTTAAAACAACATTACACCTAATAATTAACACCAATACATCTAATCATTAACAATTTTGGTTACACACCCTCACCAAAGTCTTGGCTCTCTTGCCAAAATTAAGGGATGTGCATAAATTGATTAAGACATATATAGTTTCATATAGATTTAGATACACATGTGTACATAGATATTCAAACTCATAGGTCCATAGACATACAGATACATAAGTTTACATGGGAATTTAGATATACATATACATAGGTTTACACAGACATTTAGATATACAAACACATAGGTTTACATAGGTTTTAAGATATACAGACACATAGGTATTTAGATTCATAGGTTTTTAGATATACAAACACACAAGTATTCAAATTCATAGGTTTTCAGATATACAAACACATAGGTATTTAGATTCATAAGTATTTAAATTCATAGGTTTTCAAATATATAAATACACAAGTTAACATAGGTATTCAGACATACACTCTACACAAACATAGATATGTAGATATATAATTTTGACTTAGGTATACTAGTTTACTTAGATATTTAGATACACAACTACAGTGTTTAAATATCAAGATTAGGGGTCATGATATAGATCACACATCCTTGGTCCCCAATTTTAGATTATCAGGTTATACTTAGTATCATCACCAATATCATCCCCAAGTTTTTACTAGTTTGGTTTACAATACCATCTATATTTGTTGATCCATAGCATTCCACCAGAACTAGTTCACATATTCAGATTCAATCGAGATATCGAAGTGGGGTAAAGTGAGCTTTATTTCTCCACACATTTAGTTTACATACTCAAATTTAGTCTCAATATTAGAGTGGGGGAAAGTGAGCCTTATTTCTCTACATATTCAATTATAGACTCAAATTTATTATAGGGGCATCTACACCATGTGTTTCCCATTCACATATTGCACTTTATTTCCTATCTACTTCTCTCACCAATAATTAGGTCAAATCTAGATTACACTCACATAGTTAAGTATAGGAACATGTTTCTCTTTTTCTTTTACTCTAGTACTTTCATTTCGTTGCATTACTAGAATAAAAGGGGAGAAAATGTATTCACCCTAATTTGGTCAAGTAACCAAAATTACTATGTCTTTTGTTGTTCTTTCACATGAAAGTCTTAGTGATGATTATAGTCCTTGTTCACATGGTCATTTTGAGTCTTTTGATTTTTTTATGTTTTATTTTCATTATTTATG